>VYXD01009030.1:32723-57545 GCA_013397195.1 Hylia prasina | reverse complement strand
CTGCCAGTACTTGTGAAAAAAGGCAGCTAGTAATCTGGAAAATTTAGTTCCTTCTGTAACACAGTAATTTTGCATTCATGTGTTTTGCTTTGTTTTCATTTGTTTCTTTCCCGTCTGGCTTTCAAGACTTCTTAGTGTGTGATTCAATTTAGTTTGGCACTTCACTGTAAGCTAAGCATGATTGTTGTGCCTCATGTCTTTTCTTCTTAAAGGCCAAATTCCACAGTGGCAGGAATTAACTGGAACTAACAGCACTAATCATCCCCCTTGGATGGATACTAGGAGTAGCTGATTTAGTCTGCTCCATTTTCACTAATTGGCTCATTACATTCCTCTTTCTATCATTGTTCTAATACTCATCGGATCTCTGCATTTGCACCGACTGGATCTTAAATAGGAAACAGTACAGAAAAAAGGTCATAGCTAGTCATTTTAAAATTATCTTAATTTTTAAGTGCAGCTTTCTTTGTTTTTTCTGTAAAGCTTCTTTGTTATTTGGGTATGGAATGATGGTTTGTGTGAAGTGTGAATGGCACAGGTACATTTTTGTATTCACTGTCTTTAAGGAGGGAGCAATTGGAACAAACCAATTGGTGTGCAGATGCTTCAGTGGTACTGGTGCCCCAGGATGTTTTGTGGTGCTGTTGAGCTTGGAACAGCAATGTACAGAGATTAGTGCAAGGCTGCTGACAGCTGGGAAATAGTTGCTTTTATCATCTGAAATAGCAAAATCAAGGGATAGTGTTGCTGAGTACTGTGCTGGACGAGCCTCATCTAGTTGGGGTTGCCTTTAGGTTCAAGTGCAGCTGGATTCCTTAGTATCTTCAGTTCATTATATCTTTTTAACAGGTAAAATGAATTGTATCTGTTGGTTAAATTACTTTATGTAAAGCACAAGTATATGCATACATGTGTGATCTTTAATAATATACACACTGTATTCACCCTTGATGCTGCTGGAAAATTTATAGAATTCTTTAGCACTGGGGACTCTCAGCAGGAGCGCAACGCTCTTCATTAAACTGCACTCATGATACTGTGTTTTCCCTACCCTCCCATCTTCCCCATGGGTGACATACTGGAGCAAATTCAGCAGAGGATCTCCAGACTGCCCAGGAAGCTGGAGCTCTTGTAAGGAGAAACTGAGTGACCTGAGCAAGCTGGAGTGTGGTAGGTTTCAGAAGGACCTCAGAGCATCCTTCCCATACCTGGAAGGAGGTATCAGTCTGTATGTCACAGAACCAAAGAATTGTTAAGGTTGGAAGAGGCCTTGACTATCATTAAATCCAGCCATCAACACTCCATCGGGAGGAAATATATTTCTCTGTATAAGGAAAGGTGTTTCTCCACAATAGCAGTAAAGTAGTGAAAGATATTGCTCTGAGAGCTAACGGAATCTTATTTTTTGAGGTTTTTCAATATTCAGTTGAATACAACCTCATCTGTTCTTAGAGATGACCCTGCATAGAGGTGACGGCTGGGTAAGATGATCTTCCAAGGAGCCTTCCAATCTGAAATAGTTTATGGCCCTATAATTAACCTTATAATTATAAGAGAACTGAATAATTGATCAGTCTGCAGCTGTGATTTACTGCAAAATATTTGCTGCATTAGGAATGTAAATTCTTGTGGTGCTTAGAATTTTGTAATAAATTTGTGTAAAATTGAAAGGGTAATTAATTACAGGTAGTATCTTCTTTACACTTGACGAAAGATTTATAAGAACTACTTTGTATAGTTCTGTTGATTCAGGAAGAAATTAATTATGTATGAACATGCTGCTAGATAATAACACTATTACAAGAAGCACCTTTGTCTTAGTTCTAACTATGCTATACAGACAGTTTGCCTGTGGATAAAGTACAGGTATGCAAGCAGATCAGTCTCTTGGTTTCTTATGCACCATGTCCTGTAAAGCCATGGTATTTTTGCTCTACTAATCAGATCAAAATCAGTATGTGGAGAGGAGTAACCTCTATTTCTTTTACTGTCTGATGGGTCCAATTAGGTTTGCGTGATGTGACACACAAAGAGAGATTAAATTTTGCTTTCTGTGGCTATACTCCTGCATATACTTCTGGCATCTGTGGAATAAGTATGCTAGAGATGAGCCTTATGAATCTTTTGGAGTGTTATAAGTGACATGTACTACACCTCTAACCAAATGTTACAGTAAAACAAAATCAATATTATTAACAGACTTCATCTGTTGATTTTACACTGCAGTAGAACAGTAGTTTTTCAAAATATTACATAAAACTAACAAAATAAAATTGATAAATCAATGTAAGCTACATCTGCTGATTTACACTAACAAGACATTAGTACCACTTCCATTTCTTTGCTGCATATTAAGTGCATATTACAAAGGAATACTCTGATTTTCAGCTATCATGGTTATGTGTACAGGGAGCAGTAATAACAGTGGTGTGCCTAACCAAAGGAAAAACAAAAGTGTGTTCAGCAAAGTGTGGGTGCAAAGTGTGGTTGTAAAGTGTGGTTGTAAAGTGTTCAGCAAAATGTGCCCTGAATTTAGCAAATTCAGCAGATTAAGAACTGAAAATTTGCCATAACAGTTCAGAATTGCTAGCTACTGTTTGAACTGTGACTCAACAGTATTGCAGGAACTCTTCTACATAACCACCAGTGTCTGAGGTGTCTAAGTGTAGATCATGGATTTGTTGCCAAGCTGCCTGTATGGATTAGTATAGCATCCAGAGTCAGCCCACTTACTTACAGGTTCTCCTGAGAAAGCTTCTGCTGTGTGCTTTAGTACTGAAGAGCTTGACTCCACCAGCAGTTCTTGTCTCACTCCTTTCTTTTCCTTACGAGATGAATGGAGGGCCCAGGAAGCACTTTCCGTGTTGGAGGAGGATGGAATAATAACCTCTGAGTGGGGAGCATGTGGCAGTCTGCCAGCAGATAGAAGGATAGAAAGCAGCTTGTGATATGAAAACGGATAAAGCAGAAGAGTGGAAAGAGTTGTGGGAGCCAAAATTTATTGTACAAATTTGTAAGATTCAGAGGTATGTTCTGTATGATGTACGTCATACAGAGGCACTCAACTCCTCTTAGCAAGCAACTCAGTCTTATTTATTTGAAAATTATATAAATATCTAAATACTTTCTCAGATCACCATGTCACTCATGATATCATTGTTTTGGTAAGCAATATCAGAATAAAATAACAGAAAGACACAAACATGTCAGATAAGGCTCATTAGCTGGCAGGTCAGAAAGCCTGATTCTGTGTCCAGCTTTGTCACTTCCTTTTGAGAAGCAGTTGTCCACCTACTTGTTTGTCCTGTGTGTAAGACTTTCTTTAGCAATGATCTTCCAGCTGTCTGCTTGATGCAGTAGGTAGGTCTTTTAACCAAACCTTTTGAACTGACTTGTCCTTACAGAGTAGAAAAGACCTCTTCCTAGAAGGACATTTTTCATTGTATTTTAATTAATCATGTTTGGATTTGGGGTTTAAAACTTGGGAGAAACTTAGTGGAGGACAGCAAAAATTCATTCACTACTCAAAGTGAAGTAATTCTGTTAAAATTCTTTTGTACAGGAGCTAAAGAATTAAGAAAAATATCAAATGGCTGATATATTGGTTTGGTCCATTTTGTGAAGATTTGAAGTAGAAGTTATTTTCACCTGGTTTCTGTCTGTAGGTTCCTTTCCAAGTTCAGCATTTCTGTAATGTAAGATGGAAAACTTTCTAACATATTTAGTACATAGCTGCAAATTTAATCATGTGCCATTTACAGCATTTGTATTGCATATAGAGTGCATATATGCACATTGCATATGGAGTGCAGGCAATGGCAGTTTCACCGAATCTGGGAACCCTGTCCCCTGCATCCCTCCCCAGCAATGGTTCTGATGTTGCCTCTTCCATCACCTGACATGAACATGAGAATTACAATAATTTTTCTCTTCTCATCTTCATTTAAATTAAGAAGTTGAATCTCTTTCACACGCTTCAAAAGCATTTTTGGAAAGGTGCTTGTGCAACTACAGCAATCATGATTTTTATTTTAAAACTTAATCCCTCATTACAGTGCTTATGTTGGTTATGTGTTTAAAGAAAAGGGGATTTGGTGAGAGGAAAAGAATACCCAAATACTTCAGAAGTCAGTCATTCAACACAAGAGTTGTAAATGTGCAGGCAGTAGCAGAACCACCTTCCCTGGCTGATGAAGACCCACTTCTCTGCTCAGATTCCATTTACTTTCCTTTCTTGACTCCTTATTTAACATGGATTTTCTGTAGACTTATTTCAGGTTAGGGCATTTTTAAAGGCATCCATATTGCCTTTTGTAGTGGCTTATGTAGATGCAAATGTCATTATTTAATATTTACAACTAAAAGTATTCTTTCATATGAAATATTTTTCAAACCTCTCCCAGTGTGTCAAAAAACTTTTCTGAGGTAGCATATATAGAGCAAGCAGAAATTGGTGCAATCAGTCAAAATTATATTCTAAATCGCTGATTGCATTGGCCCAGAAATAAAGAACACTTTAATTCTTGAAAAAAATAGTCATTCTGATTAAATGGCCTTTTTTTTCCTTCACACTACCTGCATAATTTTTAGTTGATTTGAAAGCAGTTAAAAATCAACTAAAATTCTATCTTTCCTTTCTTTCCACTGTACAAGAGATCGTTTGAACTAAAAGTATTCCGCTTTCTTGCCTCACTTTTTTTCTCTAGATGTTTTTCTATATTATCTTTATATCAGTGGAGAACTATTATTTTTTCTTTTTATGAAAATTTTAAAATGTTTCCCCTTTACTAGTAGATGCAAAAAGCACTTTTCATCAAGGCAGTATTATTCATGCTGATTCATCTATGCTAGTCAGTTTTGAGGTGGAGGCATTTACTGGTGATAATGCTGCAAAAAGGGTATTTTGGGGACAGAAGGCAAATCCCCCATTTTATTGCACTGGTTCAGATACCAAACATTCCCAAGAACACTAACAGACCAGTGATATCTTTTAAAAGCTACAATTTGTATGTATTTTTTGATCCAGAAATATATTCTGCACAAGCTTTGTTCATAAACAGGTAGAAGGCATTCTGGATACTTAGTGAAATTTATATCCCTAATTCACTAAGAGCAGAAATATGCTGTAGGCTACATTAAATAGCTTACAGCATATTTCTTGACTAATGCTATCTGCTTTTCAAACAGTTTAGGTATATTCTTAGTGACCTCCACTCTCTGATTGGCAAACTTATTTTGATTAATTATTCCATGAGGCCTCACTGCTGTAAAAATAACTCAAAAATTGTTTTGAATTCTTAAATAACTGTCAGTGTAATTCTGGCCCCTGCTCTTAGAGTCACAGAGTCATAAAATCACTTAGGTTGGAAAGATCCTTAAGACAACTAACCCAGCGCTGCCAAGTCCACCACATAACCCTGAGGGCCACATCTATATGTCCTTTAAATATCCTGAGAGGTGTTGATTCAACCTCCTTCATGGGCAATCTGTTCCAATGTTTGACAACTTTTTCAATGAAGAATNGGGGGACAATCCCTGCCCTGCTCCTGCTGGCCACACCATTGCTGATCCAGGCCAGGATGCCCTTGGCCTTCTTGGCCACCTGGGCACAGCCTGGCTCATGTTCAGTCCCTGTCACCAGCACCCCCAGGTCCTTTCCAGCCACTCTGCCCCAGCCTGTGGCACTGCCTGGGGCTGGTGTGAGCCAAGGGCAGGACCCGGCCCTGGGCCTTGTTGAACCTCACACCTTCGGCCTCAGCCCTTTGATTCAGCTTGTGCAGATCAGTGCTTGAAATTAGTAATCTTGTGCATCTTCTCTTTCTGAGCTTGTTATTTTTTAAATTTTGCTTAGACTGTGGAATTTTCTTGGTGGGGTTTTTTGTGGTTTGTTTGTTTTGGTTTGGTATTTTTTGTGTTTTCTTTGGTTTGTTTTTTTTGGTGGAGGTTCTTTTATTTGTCTGATTTTCACTTGTTTGCTTTTGGGGAGTTCTTTTTTTTTACTTTGGTTTGGTTTTGTTGTGGTTTTGGAGCTTTTGGGGGGCATTTTGTTTTGTTGGTGCTTTGGTGTTTTTGGTTTTTGTTTTGTCGTTTTGTTAGGTTTTTTTTGTTGTTGTTTTGTTCCAGAGGTACTGATAAAGTTCTGCTTTCCTCAAATGGTCATTTTGTAATTAGGACATGACTGAAGACACAGTCGTAGCTAAGAGAACAGTGCCATTTTTCATATATAATCAATATTTCCCCACACATGTTCCTATGATACCGCATTTTTTTCATAGGAATGACATTCCTTCCCCCCCAAAAATTAGTTCAAGGGCATGTGAGGAAGAAGCAGTAAAAGGAGAACAGGAACACTTGAGTTCCAACCAGATTAAATGTAACTTGTTTATGAGGAACTATTTTCACTATTGTTCCAGATCTGCTCATCAGTAATTAAAAACTGAGGAAATTCCTAATCTTTTAATTAATATATGAATATATTACAGAACTGAATACTAACTCTGCATATGCAGATGGCCGTCTCCACTGTGAACTGCTATGCTTTCGTTTAAATGGAAAAATAGAGAATAACTCTACTAGAATATAAATGTCTCTGCAGACAGTGAGATTACAATAGTTGTCTTTCTGGCATAGAGGAAGGTAAAACCAATTATTCATGTCCTGTGAGTGGCTGAGATGAACAGCAGGTCCTGAAAATACTTCTAATACCCAAGACTGAAAGTCTTAAAGATCAATTGATATTTTTGTTTGCTTTACATTGCAGACCCACAAAGAGAACAAGAGTCCAAGTTTGAATTTCCTAACTTGATGTAGAACCCAACAGGTCTCATACTGGTGGGTTTGACTCTGCTGACAGCAGAGCCAAGACCTCCTTCCTGGGCAGCAGAGAGAAGGAAGGGTTTTCTCCCACAGTTGTGGCTTCCTGCAGGACGCAGTAGGAGGATGATCACCTATCAGCTGGGTAGTAGCTAGAAGATTAAGAAGGAAAATATTTAAGGGGAGGCACCATCACTGTTCTTCTGAGATAGCAAACTTGATTTAAACCACAGAGTAACTACTGAGTTTTAATGAATCATAGGTTCCTATTGACATATTTGTACCAGAATTTCCATATTCTGTTTTGTCTGTCATGTGTTCCCTTGAGCCCTAGGTGGAAAATACTTTGTCTTACTAAATAACCCTCATAGATACTTCCACTCCTATTTTAAATTTAGGTTTCTCTTCTTTAGAGCATATAAAGGGATATGACTTAGATTAGTTTTAAAAAGGCTGCATTTCAGCAATGCAGTATTAGATTTCTTCACTTTTTACAGTCCTACAGGACAGGAACAATGAGAATCTAGATTTATAAAACACTTTTTATCTCTATACTTTTGTAATTTCAGAATTTTAATGTTACAACTCCTAAGTGGTACATGAAACAACAAGATCATAACTAAGGAGTGTAATTCTCACAATTAACTGTATTTAATGCTTGATGATTTAAGGCAAGTAGAGTTTTTTAGCTGGGAGAAATCACATGAGAGTCGTGACAGTTTTTCCTTGCTTTTCTTCATAATGAGCTCTTTAACTTAGCTGTTTTACATATTATGGACTGAAGTATTGCTTCTTTGTGCTACTCCCTGACTGCCATAGCTTTAACCTACTGTGAACCCATTATGTACAATACTATCTGGCTGTTTTCTGTCCAGCAATTTTGCAATAACATCATGACATGTGCAACTCTTGCTGCATAGATGAGTTTATCAGCAAGGCATGTTCTTAAACTTTAAATTAAGTGGAAATTTTGCCTTTATTTCTGTGGACCAAACTTCTCTGTAGACTTTCTGCTGCCAGCTGTCCCAACGCAGAAGCTTCCTTGCCCTTAATCTTTTGCATATGATAGTCCAGAGGTCCTTGTGAATGACTAGTTAATATGGGGCATTCTTTTCCCATAGCAAAGCCGGTGTATGGACCTTAAGAGGAAACAACATCATTCTTTGAAGTGAATGTAATAATAGGATATGATGTTCTCCTTATAGAGGATCCTTGTTTTATTACAGTAATAAAAAGAAGCTCTCAGAAGAATAATTTTACAACACTTTGTGGAACATGAAAGCTATGTGCCATTTAAAGGCTCTCCATCAAGCTTTAACTCAGTTGTCAACCTTTCAGATAGCTTCAGTTGGGATCCTCAGCAGCTGACAGTCTAGCAAATCCCTGGTCTGTACCCCTGACTTTGTTTCCCTGCTAATATATAAGGGAATCTCAGCTGTTTTCTACTGTTATTCAGTCAATTGATAATCTTTTCAGATTTCATTTTATTGCCCTTGTCTTTGGCTCTCTCCTGATTGTAAATTGGCTTCTGCAGTGTGTTTTCTGGCTGACTTTGTAGCTTTTCTTCTGTCATGCCTGCTTCAAGCTGGGGGACCTGTGTTATTCTGTGGTTGGCATTCCTCTTGTTTTACCTGTCTTCAAACTGTATCTTGCCTTGGAGCATGTGTTTACTTCTCCTGGTGCACCTAGCCAGACCTTTCATAACACTTTTCTTGACCTTCTAGGTTTTCTTTCTGATCTGGCTACATTTTTACTCCTGGTTCCTCTGCCTACAACCTCTGTTCAAGCTGGAGAAAAATGACACTCAAAGTTTCCCATCCAAAAGTGCTAACTTAATTTGTGTTTTCAGCTACCCTCCAAGTCCCAACTCAAACAGTAACTGAGGATGAAAATCAGAGGATGTCAGTGTTTAAGAGGTAAAACAAGAAGTGTATCAAATTTGTGTGAAGAAGGAGTGTTTACATTCTTATATCTATGAATTGACTTGATATTCATGAGCTCTTCTTCAGGCCTTTGTATTCTCATAGCAACTAGCCCGTAAGTGCTCTTAACATTTCTTCTACAGCTTTGTTTTTCAGGCCCAGCAGGACCTGTGCAAGACAGTCTTTTAATATGGATGAGCTCTTCAGCATTTTCAGTACACTTCAGAGCTTATTTTAGACCAATTGCAAATGGAACATCTAATTCTGTTGCATCGGGGAAATGCTTCAGGCACTATAGATTTCTGAGAATACAATACTCTGTGTACAGCACTGGGTATTGAATCACAGTCATGATCAAACCACTGCATATAGAAGGCCCTGATCTTGTATAAACATTCACAGCATCAAGTTTGCTTGGTAAATGTTTGAGATCCCATTGCATGCAACAGCTTTCTATCATATTTACCCAAGGTACTCTAATATTAAATGAAATTCTGCAAGTTATGTACAATTATGATGTCAAATTTCTATAAAGGTACATTCTGAGTAATTAAGTAAAAATTTGCCAAGGTGCTGGTTCTGGATCAGAGTCAATTTTATACTTCTATGTATTCTCTTATATTTCTGGAAGCATAAATGTCATTAGCAAATAACTCAGAAATTCCTAAAATATAGCCAAAAGAGAGAAAATTTCTAGCAGAATTAAGTTCCTCTGATAACTTAATGTATTTTCCATAAGTCTTGATTAAACATACTTTATTTAAACATCAAGCTATAATACACCAAAAGACTACCTTTCTAGTATTTAAGTTTATTATGGAAAGCAGTGGAAATGTATTAACTTGTTATTGTCTTTGAGACATGGACAGATGCAGAGAAGATGAGTATTTTCCATACTGAGGTACAATGCAAATTGTTTATCACCTTCAGGGGTTTTGTCAAAAACAAAAAGAACAACAACAAACACCCCCACGAACAAAACACACCAACCAACCAACCAAAAAAACCCAAAACAAAAAAAAAAAAAAAAAAAAAAAAAAGGCTTCACATGCATATTATTATCTTAATATTCCTTAGATAAAGGTTTCATTAATAAAAGAAAATATAGAACTTTGATGTTTCAGTTAAATAACCATAATACTAAAGCTGAGAAAAGTGTCGATGTGTTTTCCATGAAATTGAAACAGTTTTCAGATTTTTACCTATGAGCTTTTAAGGAAATGCTGAATTGGAATAAATCACCCATATTTAAAGGAGACAGTGTAAGTCATTTCCTCTCCCTTAGCAGGGAGCTATGGGCAGATACCTTGCAGCCTGAAGAAATCAGTCCTTGTCTCTGCTCACCCTATGAGTTCAGGATACAGAGATATTAATTTCTTTATAGAAAGGTGCTTTCTGTTTTTCTTGTCAGACCAATTTCTCAAAATAGATAATGTAGCAATATTTGTACAAATAGTTGTCATTTCTGATGTCTTTCCTATCATATATGGCTGGTTTAATGGACATGAAAGGCTCTTTCTTTAAATGTCCAGTTTATTAGTGATGTACACGACAGACAGTAAATAAGTGATACTCAACAATTAAAAATATGTAGTTGGACCTTGGTAATGCAAATATTAATGCAAATGTTGTTATACAGCTCCCCCTTGACAAAAAACTAGGAAAGTAAGGAATTAAAATAAATGTGTGCATTTCTGCTAGAATTCACATTGATTTGATCTGTTCTTTGAGGAATTAAAATATCCTAAAAGAATAAAAGATGCAAAGGAGTTGGTGTTCCTTCAGTTTTTTATCATTAAAATTATTCAGGAGGAACTGTAAGCCTATTCTACAGCCTTTACAAAATGATCTATCTGTTGCAGTAGGCTTGAGGAGCACCAACCGGGCTATAAATCAATATAAATATAAAACCTTACAATAACTCATGACAAGAAGGAAATTAAAAACGTAGAGAGAGAAAATTTAAAATAATATGATCTGCCTGTGCCATGTTTATAAACATATATAATTAAAATCCCCCCCTCTGAGTGCCTAGGGCCTCCACAAAGAGAAGAATAGTAGACTCTCAACTTAAAAACCAGAAGTAAGTATTCTTTTTTAATCCTGTCAGTTGTAGCAGATTTGGTCAGTGCTTCTTAAACATATGTATGGTTTAAATCACAGAATTTTCACTTTTTACTAAATGTGAAATAAATCTCTTAGTAATTGTTAGAAGAACTGTACAGACAAGAAACAAAATACCTACTTAATGTAGGTGATCAAAACCTTCATACTAAGAATACAGAATGTCAGCCTTGAGGGTCATGAACAAAACCAAGATCCAAGCTAATGCTAACTGCTTAGCTTGGGTAGAAACATTTATTAATTCTGTGGGCTTGAAGTTCAATTTGTATGTAAAGTGTGGAATTAAAATCACATAAATTAAATATGTTACTTCATATACTTTTCACACAGTTCTCTTCCTTAAGGCGCAGTGTGTACCTATTTGTAGTAGTTCAGAAAGAAAGCTGTCAATCAAATGAATCATAATAATTGTCTTATGATAGTTTACATATATGTAGGAAAAAGTAACCTTCTGTATTTTAGTTCAATTACTGGACACTATGAAAAAGTGACTTACAGGCCTCTTTAGCTCAGGCTAAACTTGCAGTGCAATACATGGTGTGTTAATGAAGTAAATATTCACCACAGGTCAGAAAACAACACAAATCCAACACAAAATAATAAGAAAAAGGACAGATTTAAGACTTTACCTTTCATATAGGTTTTGAGGGTTTTTTGTCACTAGTGTGAAAAATCAAATAGGTATTTTATGAGCTACTCATATTTCTCTAATTTACAAAGAGGTTCAGCTCAGAAATTAGTTTATTTAAAAGGACAAATTGTGAATTCCAGTACTTATCCAGAGCTAGCAGCTCAAATGTCCTATTACAACACAGATGTTCCAGTAATTTATGTNCACTGTCAAATATTCAAGATCTACTCTGCTTTTTTTTCCTGATTAAATTAGAGACTGGCTCCCTCTGCTTTTGTCTAACTTTAAATAACCATGGTACTGTAGCACATGTCAGCTGTGGGGAAAATGTTGCGAATTTCATAAAGTGGTTATGAAAGAACTCTGCACAAACCTCGGCTGGCTATTCACCAGCATATAGATGATGGGACATGCTATTGGGTTTTTGCTGTTAATCTGCAACAGAGAGGTCTATCACTATTTTATTTAGTGTTTATTGTTATATGAATTTATTGCACTACTTATAGCATAGAAACATAGAACCCTCTAAAGGTCATCTGGTCCAAGCTTTCATGGAAAAGAGAGCCTAGATTTGGTTAAAAAAAAAGGTATTAATTTGTTAAAAATAATTGAGGGATTGGAAATGCAAAGGAATTTTATTATAGTTATTATTTTTAATTTTTTCCCTAGATTCCCAGAATTCTCTGTAGGATATATAAAATAGTATCAGTATTGGCAACAGATTTTTTAAAAAGCAGATGTCAGCAAAGTCTAGCTCAGAAATCCATTCCTCTAACTCAATAAAATGCATTAAGACATTGCTAGATTTAAGTAGCTTCTGTGTTCTTTATCTATATGTTAGTTTATTCCTAATCTGTGGGAGTCAAATTCAGTGCTCACTGCTGCCAGGACTCAGAGCCACGGTTCTCTTCTTCCTGCAACAAGTCCAACCTGTGGGTTCTGGAGATTAGTCTTGTGTTTATCTTTAGAAGACATAAGTCTCGTTCAATGTCTGTCTGCATTCATAAGGCCAGAGACAAGAGAGGACATTCACCAGGTAAGGAGAGTCAAGAGATAAGAACACTTTCCTGAAAGGTGGGAGCAGTCTTCAGCTGTTGGGCTGTCCAGGCTTTGATCTCTTTTATGTCCTGCCTGGATCAGAGATATATCTTTGAGGTTACCATATGAAAATGGTGACAACCCACCACAGAACTGAGGATTTAGTGAGAAAAGTGCCAGTAGCTGCAGAGTTTCTCACTGAACTTAATACTGTCAGGACAAAAAGCTGTTAAGGGAAACTCCTTGGGGTTTAATTACCTGCATTCCTAGTTTGCAATTCCAAATATATTTACAATTACAAGAGGGGTGCTTGACTTGGACATTAGCAGCAAGTTTTTACACAGGTATAATTGCATCATTAAGAGAACTATTGAAAATGTTAAAGTGGGCACATATGTTGTTAGCCAGGCAAGAAAGGTGTGGATTGAATACATGAGGTTCAAACTCTCTATCGTACATGTCCACACAACAGTGGTACAACAGAAGAGATACTTGATAGTCCCTGGGTTTTAGGAGAGAGGTCACAACCATGTATTTCTATGATGCACCGTAAAAAATAATGGGTAATAGTAAATACTGAAGTATTAAGGACTAAATTACCACAAAACACATGAACATATATTTGAATCTCCAAATAGGTATTAGCTATATCCACAGCTCTCATTAACTGTGGGTAATTTCTTCAAATAAGGCCATCTTTTTTGTGTTCAGCTACACAGTGCGTAGTTCAAATTACCTTACTTACGTTAATGTAATTTATAGATTGCTTCTGGCAGCATTCAGCAGGGGTTGGAAAGAGCATACAACTCACAATTAGATCACTTTCAGAGCACCGCTTCATATGACTCATGTTGCACACCTTTGCACAGAAAATGTGAATCACAATTATAGAATTGCTTTTTATTTGCAGTAGTTGCCATCCTGTGCTTCCTGTTTTTCAGAGGTGTGCCCAGCTCTGGCTCCAAGCAGTTCAGTGCTGTACTGACCAGGGGTGATAAAGGGGCACTTCAGAACACGTGTTTATGGGAGGCCTATGGCTAACCCTGAGCAGTATGGCAGAAGGGTATAGCAAAGAAAATGAGGTGGGATAGGGCTAAAGGCACAGCTGAGGAAGCTGCCTCATGCACAGCACAAGCAGGCACAGAGAGAATGAGATGAAAATAGAGTAGTGTGCATGAGGGAGTGGATGAAGTGCCATAGCTGGTAAACAGAAGCTTGTTGTGCTCTGGTGATGTGCAGTGCACAGCTCTTTCCTCTCAATGCAGTGATGTGTGGTGAACAGCCAGAGCAGAATCATCCAGCTGGCCATTCCCAAACTGACAAATGTCACATGTGAGCAGTGGCTGCCAGCTGGCACAATAGGTACTGAAAATGAAGAGCGTAACTTCCAGCAGACCTGAAGGCCTAAGATGCTGCACTGGAGCTGAACCAGAAAGCATCAACTTGTTTGCAGATTCCCTTCTGCCAATTAGTCTTGAATTCACTCTGCAACACATCCTCATTACTGTGACTGGCAATTACTTTCTGAAAATACCAATTTTCATGCAAAATTTTGAATTTTCAGCAACTTTGGTAAATAGTTCTTTTAATTTTTATTGAAATACGTGAGAATCCCCCTAAAAATATGCAGCATTTATGATCCTTGTCCCTGCTTAAGAAAGCTATTTGAGTGTGATAGGTTTTTAATTGGAAAAGATGTTCATGATTTCATCAATTGTTGTTAATTCTTAAAAACACGTAAATGCAATATAATCTAATCTTGATCTAAATTTTTGGTGAAGTTATAGATTGAATTGCTATAGAATGCATTTTTTTATACTAAATAGCAGAGAAAATGATCCATGCTCTTGTGTCCTAAGATACAATTTATAAGTTTATTCTGTGTGGTGTCTAACATACAAAACACAGGGTGTTACAAGATACTCGTTAGAATAAAGTTGTCTATATTTACAGAAGTAAACACTTTTAACTGTATCTTTCATAAAATCCAGTCTTTAGCCCTATGCCAATTAATTTTTAACTAACCCATTTTTTTTTTGTGTGTGTGTGTGTACTAATGAAATACCCATTACACATCTCTGAGAATTAATGTAAGTAATATTATAGTGTGAGGCATACTTTTTTTTTCTTTTCTGTGGTAAGGAATTGTGTTGCAATTGCTTTCTTTATGAGGAAAGGCATAGAATGATACTATATAGCAGATTTTACTGTTTTAGGGGCAAATGAATACTATACTAAGGATATAGTAACTTCTCAGAAAAGTAAGTTGGGAGGGAAGAGAGGAAAACTGGCACAGTTATAAGAAGTCTTGGATTAATATTCTGTGTAATTCTACATGGATAATTCATTCAAGATATTCTGTGTTTCAAATACTCCACCTAGGAGGTATGCCTATTTCTTTGTTCTGTACAGATGAACAGGTCATAAAGGAGCTTTAAGAGTTAAAGAGAAGAAAAGGGAAAAACACATCATGTTTAAAATGCAAAGTATAGGAATTGTACTGAGCACTGAGAAAGAAAAAAATGCAGCTTAAAGAGTTTTTTTTCTAGCTTTAGTCTTCAGTATACTGTTATACAAATTAGAGAATTAAAATATAAACAAACAAACCAACCTCCAAAGAGTTCTGAACTTTCTAAATTAAGTGATGTTTTAGTAAGAAAGTATGATGCAGTATGAATGATCTTAGGTCATCAGTCAGGACTCAAGTTCATTTATTGTCACCAGTGCATCAGGATCTCAGTCCCTGGCTCACACTTCCTGCCACACTTCATTCAGTTCAGGCCTCACTAGCCCTGATCGTGCTGCCTGGATCCTGAGGTGATGGCCAGTGGAGAAGAGAGATATCTGTTTGGGTGTCATGGGTTCAAAGTATACCACCCATTTTCAACACTGTATATCTGCCCTATATGCTTTCATGGGTAAGATTTAAGTCTAAATTATCCCATAAGAAATGAAATTGGCATTTTTATGCTTGAATCTGTATATGTTTGATTTTTTAAAGGAGGGTTTATATACAATGTATAACTATATATAAGAGATGTGTTACTAAACACTTTTGTGGTACACATTATTGAAATGGATTTAATATGTTATTTTCAGCAGTGTTTCCAAAGACTTGTTAATTCACAAGGTGTTCTGATAAAATACAGGGTGACTGATGTTCCAGTTATTCTATTTTAGATATGCATGTGGCAAATCTAATAAAAGATTTGAGGGCAGAGAGTAATTTTTGTGGTTGGTAATTTTTCTCCAAGTTCAGTTAAATTGTTATGTGAGGTTAAGATCATTCTTGGGTGTATGAAGTGATAAATTGATAGTATTTTGTTTGAATTTTGATTTAAAATAATAATTAGTTATTGATTGAATCTACTAAATCTATATATTATATAATAAATTACAAAACTTGTACTTTTTTCTGAAATATCCATGCTGGAATCACTTGAACCTGTTCAATCTTCTTGAATACCTAAAGATGACTTATGGAGCCATCCTCATTCATAGTTTTGAGGACTAAGTACATAAAATACTCAGGAACTCCTGTACATTAGAGAAGTTTGGTTTCTTAATTTTCGAGAACATATACTTCCTGCAGCATCCAGTAACTTTGATGGTACCTGGCATCAAAGAAAATGTAATATGAACCCAGAAGATTATAGTATATCCATCTTAGACAAGATTATGTCACAAAGTTCACATTTTCATCATGTTAAAGATTAAAGGGGAAAAATAGGAAAAAAATCATGCGCTCCTCATATTCATTTGTTGCCTCTGCTCATCAGTAAATGTGACCATGAAATCCAAAGCAGTTAGGTTTGGGAAAATTAATAACTTCTGTTTGAGCTGTGTGCTGTGGGCTGAAACACAGACCTCTGGGAGCCTATGTGGAGCCCCCTAATAAACAACCCTGGCAAATTATGTTCAAAGGAGCAGTCTCTGAGCATGCTTACATGTGAAATGAGCAGACTTTTTTTTCCTGTCACAGTATAGTAGAAACTATGTGTTAGGAAAAAGCCCCAACCCTCCTTTCTGGGATCAGTCCTCACTTTGATCTTTATTCAAGTCTCCCCTTCTTCTGTCAGTCTGCCTTTTCAGACACAGAAGCATTTTGTCAGCTGATGGATTATAATTCAGTTATGTCTGCACAATGAAATAACATGTCCTGCAATTTAATCAAATCAGGGTAGAAAAAATCTCCAGTTTTTATCTAGGATCAAAGAACACATGATTTAATGTCTAATAATGCAATTTCCAGTTAATATGCTGGTCAGTGCTATATTCAGTGAACAGATTACTGGGCTTTCTATTCAGGGTGCAGTAAAGACCGAGTTTGCATCAAGGAAAAATACAAACCCACCCAAAAAGGTGTCTTTTGCAGTGAAAGAAGCCTGGAGAGGCATTGTTAAGGAACCTGGATTATATTCTCTGCTGTGTACTTAAAAGATCCTCTATCATGACATGACATGGCTTTTCAATAAAATTTCCAAATACTTTAGTCTAATCTGTATTTGAAAAAGATTAATTTAATTTGCTATCATTTACATTTAACTTTATATTTGATTTTCTTTGGCAAATAATATATGGATCCAAAATAATTCCAATGTCTTAGTATGCTTGCAGATTCAATTCATGCTCCTGAATTTACCTCGCCTTTTAGGTAACTCCTCTCTTTGTTTATAATAAATGATATGCAAATGTATAAAAGAACAATTTTGGAGAAGTATATTTCCTTCTCCTCATGGTTTGAGGAGGTCAGTAAGAATTCTGGGACTGTAGGCACAAATCTGCAATGTGAAAAATTTGCTTTCTTCTTCCCTAACATAAAAACATAATACATAGGGCAAGTTTACAAAAAAGCTCACAGTAGGAATAGTGGAATATGTATGATTTGTGTTATATGTATATGATCATGTTGTACACATATATACTTATGAATTGCTGTATGTACACAGGAACCCTCACCTTTGGGACTATATTGTTAACAAATTAGGAAACCCTGCTACTACTACTGCTGCTCCTACTACTACTACTCCTCTAAAACCACTATTATGTGATAGTTATAAGAGTTATTCCTGGGAAGGAATGGAATAGAGATGCAGTATAATATGGTGGCTTTCAGGAAGCTGTCTCTTAATTTGACTGTTTTTTTAAATTATAGAACAAATATCACAGTGTATAAATCAGAGCAGAATTTTTGTGATCAGACACCCACTGCTGCAACGTAGTCAGTAGTGCACTGTAGGCAGCAAAGCCCTTTGAAAGTTATTTACAGTCAATTTGCTTTTAGGCTGTTCTCTGACTGTATATAAGCCCAATGTCTGGTTTTGAAGTAGCTAGTTTTTTAATGTAGCTCTGATTATAATTATACTTGATACAGATTTCACAGCTGGTCATTTTTCTGCTTCCATTAGACAGTAATTTCCTATTCCTTTATGATGCATTAAGACAGAATAATTCTGATTTCTGAAAGAACACCTGTCATTCAAGAATCACACTAATAACACTAATTATAGTTCATCATATATGATCTAAATCCTACCTCTGGAAATTATTGATACCAGCACATTTTATTTTATTGAAATATTTGCATTCAATACTTCAAATAAACTATGGAAATCATTCTGCCTGATAATAAATATGAGAATTATAGAATATTTAGGAAGGAATTGTGCATTTCACTCAGGCCTTCTATCCTGACAAGTCTAAATCTCTTCATTGTTTTGATTTGGTATTTGATTTAAACTCTTGTGATGACATTGCAGTTTCAGGATGAATAGGATTCTACCCCTTTATTTGTATCAGCGTAGATGGTTTTGGATTTTTCTAAAAGATTAATTAATTTACTATTAAGGATCCAGTTTTTCTGTCTTTAAACATACATTTTGTTACCAAAAATAAAATTAAGAATGGATGTGATGTAACTATGTAGCTACAAAGGCAAGGAGACTTTTCTCCTCTGATTGTGTTCTACTTGAAAATTTCATGCAAGTTGATCCAGTAATTAACTGTTTCACTTGCTTAAAAGATAAGGCAAAGGAAGATAAAATTAGGACTGTGAAATTAAAAACACTGTGGGTTCCTCAGAAAACTGAGAGATTTATCTGCTTGGATTCTAAAATGATCTGTCATTTTTGGGTGACACATTAGAAATGAGTCATCAAAATAATTGCATAAATTCTCAGGTGTAAAGTGGTGGGGAATCTCAGACTTTTGTGGATGTTGTGCTTTATAAACTTCTAAATGTGAACCGAAAACCAGACTGGGTTTCATATCCAACAGACATGTTTCCCATATCCAACAATGTCTTTCAGGAAATGTGTTTATGATTCTGCTACTCCTTGGATCTCTACAGCCCTATGACCTACTTCTAGAGGGAGTTAATGCAAGGTTTTGGCCAGTAATTCCTTGATGCACTTTGATCCAATTACCTGCTGTAATGAAATTTTTCACACAAACATAAATTTTAGCAGAAGTTGATTTGAGTAGTCCAGCATTTTCCAGTGAAATAACCTTGCATCAAAATTTCCAAGTGCTAGTATTAATTCTTCAGTTAATTCGGCAGTAAAATAATGAACTTTTTATATGATCTTTGTCTTTCCATAGGGTCTTATTATTTACTGCCTGTGAGTTACAACAAACTGTTTACAAATTCATATGTAAAAGGTAAAAATGTTCATCACTTATAAATGATAAAGAATTAGCAGCTTCTTATTTTTTTCTGAGGTTCTTAATGAAAAATATTAGTTTTACAAATTTTGTTAACCCTCACCTTTGTTTCTTTACCTATGTCTAAAAAATTAGATTTTCTTAGAAGTCCAAGGAGTAATGTTTGCTCATCTAATATTTGATTCCAGAATGTGATTACTGTTCTAGTCATCATCCAGCAAAGCACCTGAAGCTTGAATTCCTTATAAAAATTACTTCTCATCATTGAGATTTCTGGAAATCTCTCTTTATCAAAGTGCATCAACCTACCTATGCATTTATAATGTTTGTGATATACTTTTTTTTGTTAAGAATCAGTCTATATTCTCTTGCCAGGTTTCATGGACACTTCTAAAACTTCAAAGGCAATTAGTCTCTGAAATGTAGAGGTCTTGCTGCTGATTTGTTTGCCTGTTGCTTTTTGAAATTTAAATATAGGAGGAAAATTTCATGGTTAATGACCTTCGCCTTTGATACCAGCTCTTTGCTTCACTTATTGCTCTGTTTGTTGAAGAATCTTTTGAATAATATTTCTTTCTCTCCTAGAGATGAGGTCCATACCCTCAAACCTGTCAATATTTAAGTCATTTGGACAATGCTCAGAAGAACATGCTGTAGATTTTGGTCAGCCCTGAAGTGGTCAGACAGTTGGGCAGTCTCTTCCAACTGAAATTTTCATGGGACAGTCCCTTCCAAATGAAATTCACTTTTTTCCTTTTCCTTTTCCTTGCTCCTTTCCTTTCCTTTTCCTTGCTCCTTTCCTTTCCTTTTCCTTGCTCCTTTCCTTGCTCCTTTCCTTTCCTTTCCTTGCTCCTTTCCTTGCTCCTTTCCTTTCCTTTCCTTTCCTTTCCTTTCCTTTCCTTTCCTTTCCTTTCCTTTCCTTTCCTTTCCTTTCCTTTCCTTTCCTTTCCTTTCCTTTCCTTTCCTTTCCTTTCCTTTCCTTTCCTTTCCTTTCCTTTCCTTTCCTTTCCTTTCCTTTCCTTTCCTNCCTTCCCTTTCCCCGCTCCTTCCCTTTCCCCGCTCCTTCCCTTTCCCCTTTCCTTTCCCCTTTCCTTTCCCCTTTCCTTTCCCCTTTCCTTTCCCCTTTCCTTTCCTTTCCTTTCCTTTCCTTGGCAGTTATGCTCTCTGGTAAGACTGTGGTTTTTTTCTCAAAAGTTTGATTTTAACATTACAAAGTCATTAAATTTCTAAATATGCTTATGCATATGCTAGGCACACAGCTCTCAAACAGTCTGACCTAAAAGAAAAAGAGAGACCAAGGGCCAAATTAAACAGTAATTTACATGATATCTGATTTAATTATGCCACTTTATGCCAGAATTCCCTACAAAGAGAATGCAAATATAAGGGCACTGTACTTGAAATGATGCAAGATCCATAGATTATTCACCTGACGTATTTAACTTCTTTTTACAACCTGCTCTTTAGTAATTTAGGGTTTTAAACCATAACAAAATAACACACATGATTGGTGGCTATGCATTAAACAGTGTCAGCTGCTGACGTGTTTTCATGCTAAATAACTATTTTGTTGTTAGAATAACCTGTGCTCTCCTCAATTATATGCCTCTCATCAAATACCTGGACACTAGAAAAATGTTCCAAGCATGACCTTTTGATATGCAGACATAGTTCAGAGGTATTTATTGACAAGCCAAAGAACAAAATGTCCTTTTGTTTTGGATGAAAATGATATATTTTTGGAAAAAAAACCCACTCTCACGTCATGTTGGTTCTATTTGGCATCTTAAAAATTTCTTTCCTTAGTGAAGAGGTTTTAGGAGTGCTTATAATGTATCTAAGAATTCCATCTTGCTTTGATTTTGGTGACTTCAATCCAATTTAGATCCCCAAATTAATGGCTAAATCTATGTGCAGATAATTCTAGAAGCATATTGATAACAAAAGTATCTTTATGTTATAGGGAATGTGTTCTCATAATTCTTCCACAAGGAAACTAAAATAATTAAGGGTAAAGAGAAAGTGTTTTCCAGCATCTCGCAAGATTTGGTAATTAAAGAATGGCTTTGAGAGAACTAGAGTAGTCACTCTAACTCTAAAAGACTCTAAAAGAGTTGGAGCTAGATTCCTGTTTTTTTTTGAATCACCTCTGTATCAATAACTGTCTGAAAGCTGTGGTGGACTCCTTTGCAGTAAAAAATGGATAACAAACTGTTGGAAAACAAAGGACTTAAAAGTGGAAGAGAGAGATTGGTGGAGAGTGTCCTGAAAGCACACCTCTCAAAAGTTCTGTGTCAGTGGAGGGAACAGTCCCAGGAAATACATGAAAGAACTGTGTTGTTGGAGGAGAGAGAATAGTACATTCTGTGCTTTTGATACGTCACTGGTGAAGTTCTCCAGAAAATATCAACTGCTTTTTCAGCTGAGTCATAGAATATAAAATACCTGCCGAAGGTGGGATAAACAACTCCCAGAATTTTTGTAGGTATCTTTATGTCTGCCCCAGGAAACAATGGTGCCACAGACATAGAAAGAGCGTACAGAAGTTACCAATAGATCCTCCTACAAGGAATCTTCCAGACAGCTCTAAAGCAGCATTTTTTTTGGCAAGGTAGAAAGAATTACTTTTACTCAGCAGGTATTCTAAAGCACAAAGCTCTGCCTTTTACCAGCTCCCCTGCAAATTCTAGATGGGATTGGACTTTTGCCATGCCTGAACCCATCCAGAAATATTGCGTTAATAGTTTCTTTCTTAAAATAGGTAAAATGTGTCTAGTTCTGTGTTGCAAGTTGTTTTCTTTCTTTTTTATAGATTTTTAATTTAAAAAAATATGGGAAAAGTACAAGTTCATAGTAATTCCAGTGAGCCTTTAAACATGTTTTTTAAACTTAATATTCTGACTAGAAGTGCATTCATTTACTCTTGAGTAGGTTTGGAAGGTTATTAATATTTAATAGGGATGTTTCTATAATTTGTTCCAAATGAGAGAAACTTCACTGCAGATTTAAACACAGAGGATTATCACAAGAAAAAGTAGAGGTGGGGAGAGAGTTTCTGGCAAGAGTGCTTGGTTTATGGTTTTAAAATGTTCTTTTTACTATGAGGTCATTTTTCTCTTAGAGTTGGATTGTTATAAAACTGTGCTTCTAAAAAAGACCCAGAACAAAATGTGCTAGGCTCACTGTTGTCATGAGGAAAGAGTTATTTTCATAGCTCTCAATAACCAAGAGGTACTGTTAGCTAATCACTGGACAAAGATTTGCATAATATTGTAATACGATGACACTATTATGCAAATTTTTTCAGTGCAATGAGCCACTAACATAGAACTGTTATCAAAATGTCTGGTCAAACTTTTTTCTACCCATGGATCCCAATTCATCCTGAATAATAAGGGTAAGTTAATTAAATATGAGTAATGAATATTAATAGAGAGAGCTGTTAGAGATGCAGAATAGGACTGAATAACAAGGGGAAGAGAAAGATGAAAGGTTATAATTTTGTGAATAAAAAATTCTAGAGAGAAGCAGTTAATCAAAAAGATTTATAAGTATATAATCAAAGTACAGAAATAGGAAGAAGAGTATATTCTGGTATTCCAATAACCCTCAACATTGTTATTTTTTTATATGATAGTAGTCAACTTAACTCTCTGTTGACTTCTAATATAGATCAGTGTATTTTTCCCTTGCTGCTAAATGAAAAGTATCTATGCCTTTGTATGTTTCATTGGTGGATGAAACAGCTCTACTTCTTTTCCTAATAGGAATAGACATAGGTCTTGTGGCATTAGGATTGACCTTTCCAAACTATACCCATCCCATTGTAAGTGTGATGGCCCCTGTTAAGTGTCCAAATTACCAAGTACACTCCTGGAGCTTAAGGAAACTTTCACTCAAGTCTGAAGGTTGCCTACAGTTAGTAGTTTGAGGTTTCTAAGATTACTGTTTCTTGTAATGTTATCATGGATCTTATATTTCTTCCCCTTTTCATTGAAATGCAGGTTGTTCTGATCCTCTCAAGATTTTTGACAATTCAGTGCCAGATTTCAGCATTCTGAAATTATTTTGGTTTTAGTAAAAATTTTATTGATAATACATTGATTTAGGTTTATGTTAAAAAGCTTTTTGTTTTGTTTTTATTATGCACCAGGACACATTTTTGGTCTCTGAATATAAAAATTGAAAAGGAAAAAAAACCCCATTGCTGTTCTTGTACCATCTCAGGACTGGGAGCAACAGCTTTGAAAACCAAAAAAATGACAAAACTAATCATACCACTTTTTTTCCATGTGCTGCTTCCCATATGGTAATAACTGCCTGTAAAACAAAGATACTTGTCACAGCCTTGCTGGTTTTGATTGTATAGACATATTTTTTTCAGAATGTGTCTGTTGCTTCATTATTTTTTCTGAAAAATGTGAGGAAATTTTTACAGCCTGATTTACAAATATTTCAAAATAATACAAATAGAAAGTTATAATCTCATTTTTTTCCTCTAGATGTAGTGACAAGCTGCAATCCAGTACTCATTTACCTTTTAATGCGACTCCTAAAATATAGTAGCAATACTATGTGAAGTGAAAATTAGATATTATAAATTCATTGTTTCTACTATGAGGTTTTGGTAGCAGGATATAACCCTTGTTTTTTAACACTTTTTATAAAATAGAAAAAAAATTATCTTGAAAGCAAACCCTGAACCTTTCCAGAAAGAAATTCTTCTTAAGACTTAACATGAAGTTTGGTTGAAATATAAAGGAGTACTTCAATTTGTTTTACTTTTGAGGATAATGCCAAGTTCTACTGATCCAACGCGTGTCCAAAGATGGGGAAGAAGAACAAGAGGAATTGATCCTCACATCCAGCAAATTAGGACAGATGATAGTCAAAATGATGACAGGACCAGGAAAAAGCTACAGCCTGTGGTGGGAAAAGAGGGGAGCATGCACTGAAATAGCAGCAGGGCTCAACAGTTGAGGCCAGAACTGATGGCAACTGAGGTCAAGTTCCACTGGACTAGAAGGGAGACAGTGCTACGCTGCTTTCCTAAATTTTGTGCTTTAGGAAGACATGATAGCTGAACTGTAGAGAATGGACATATAATGTGAGTATTAAAAACAGAGGTGACAGAAGAAAGAACAGGAACGGAGAAAAGCAGAAAATTTAAAATTGTATTAATTTCAGGCACAATGAGCAGCTCCATAGATGGAGTGAGTGAAAGTTAATCTGGCAGTAATATACTTTGCTCTGCCAGCCTGGACCTTTCTAGGAGCCAGTCTCTTAGTGCAGGCTCTTCTGTACCTTCATCCTGCCAGGAGAGCCCCCCCAGGCCCCTTTTTGCTGGCCACATTTGGAATAATGCCTCAGTGCTCTCACCACAAATATTTTCAGCTAGCTCTACCATGTTCCTGCATTTCTCCTGTTTGAGGAAGAAACCCTCAGCTCTGATTCTGAGGTGAGTTGTAGGAACTAGCTCATAAGGTTAGCAGGGATGTATTGGCAAGCTCAGTAGATGGTTTTTCGACCTCCAAATGCCGATATATATATATATGTGTATATATATACAAACACATGTATGCATTCACAGATACACTCATATATTTATACACATATAAATACATACATATA
>VYXD01009030.1:4056-32173 GCA_013397195.1 Hylia prasina | reverse complement strand
AGGTTCTGGTTTTTTTGGTGTTTTGTTTTGTAGTGGGGTTTTTATTTGGTTGTTTTTGTTATTGTTGTTGTGGGGTTTTTTTGGTTAGTTGGTTGGCAGGGTTATGGTTTATCATACTTTTGTTTTTATCCTTTTTGAGACCCCAGAAATACCTGAGGAGAGATCAGAAAAAATAGAGAAATACTGAGTATCTTTGATTGTGTATACAATTAAAGTAAAGAAAAATAAAACTCATTAGGGAGCTGAGGTTCTTGATTGTTTGGCCGGTTTTGTTTTCCTTAACAGAAATTTTGGCCTGCAAAGTGAGGATTCACCCAACTCACATTTTTAATTTTATCTTTCTATTAGCATTGCCTTCAAATGGTGTGGATATGAAGCACAGTTATAAACACCATCGAAAAAAATCCTCCTCTACTCTTGCCAGGTTTATGGTACATAGAACAAGCTGTATTATGATATGAGTAAAACTTGTAGTGAGGAAATGGATCTAAAAAAGTTATTTGCATGTTTGGCATACAGAACAGAAATGCAGAGGCGCAGACTCACTCAAGCATGCTAAAAAATAAATTTGTGTTTTGCAGGCTGAACTCTCATGACAGGCTCATTAAAAGTTCTTGCTGCCAAATGCTGTTTGTTTTCACCTTCAGAACTGTCTGTTAATAATGAGCAACTCCACTTGCAAGTTATTTGCATAAAGTATTGTTCCTCTCAGTGCTGCAGTGATAGGCGAGGGTGAGAGGGAGGGCAAACAGCAGATGAATTCCAGTGTCTGATTTAAACCATTGAAAAAACACTGTTGTAGTTTAAGCCCTCATGGCACATTCCTGATGAAGTCTAGCTTAGCAGGACTTGACAGTAAGAGGGGTTTACTTCTGTTGAGTTAGATAACTGTACTTTGAGGTAAGATACTAAATAGTATCTTACTTGCTAAGTAGGTAGTATTTCCAGTTTTACTATCAGAACCTGGATTTGTGTTTTGAGACTTTCCAGCCCCTATACTCTTAACTTCATGTGAAACACGATTCGTCTTTAGTGAGGTAGCTTCCTGTCCTCAAGTGTTTCTACTTTCACAGATGGCTATTATATGATATCTCTCCATTCCTCTGGGAACATTGTTGTCAGCAGCTGGTGCATTCCCCATACACTAAAGCCTCCAATGATATAGCAGTTCCACAGTAACAATTAGAATCTGTAGGAAATTTTCCATAACATTATTAAAGAGAGGAACACGGGACAAACACTGATTCATGCAGTTACTATACAAACAACTAACATATCTTTGCTTATTATTTTATTGTATGTCAGATTTCAGGGTTATAAGTTTAACTCAAATGAAGAGCCAAGGTAATATAGAATTATTTGTTTACCTACCATTTGATACATATATGATAAGGAAGAATGAGAGTTGACCAAAAGCATACCAGATTGCTGTCCTCATCAACAGGTAGAACCAGATATTTGGCATTCAATCTATATCTCTACCATTCTTCTTTCCCGGTCTACAGATGCCTGTGCCCTCTTCAAGACCTTTACTGATAGAAAAACTTTACTGGTCCTTTTAGCTATTGGATCACTTGCAAAAAGCAACTGATTTTTCTAATATGAAATCATACATATCAGGATCTGGAGCATGAAAATATTTGCAGATGTCTCATTTCTATTATATGTGAAAAAAATCAGTTAAGAAAAGAAGCCCAACAAAGCATACTAGAGGCGTCAAAACACAAAAAGGAAATCTGTGCAAGTATCAGAGTCTTCCAAATACTCAAGACTGTGGACTATTAGCTGGTGTGCTATATACAATGTTCAGAAAGTGGACAATTTCTAAAGTAGTGTGACCACTAAACCTTATAACAATGTGATTTAATAATTAAAATCTGATGCCTACTAAAAAAGATTCTCAAAGATAGGATCAGCTAACCAGAAGCTGATGGAATAGTGTAGCTGTATTAAAAACTGAATTTATGAAAGTGAATGTACTATTTGAAAATATTTATTGTGGCTGCTGAGATTTATTTTTTCTAAAATTTGTAAAATATGTCTCTTTGTCTTTTATGTGTGGTAGCTTTCATGAAGTATTCCCTCACCCTCATTCATTCCCCTCTGTATTTCCACTCATTTAATGAACAATCATCTGTTTTTACCAGACATTAACTACATGAATGACAAAAGTCCCCAACATGATCTATGTCTTGTTTTCTGCTCATCAAAGATAAAAATGAACTGCCTTGTTTAAAAGTCAATAATAGCCCAAATTTTATTCTTCCTTGGGCTTATTTTATTTAGTTTGCTTAGAAATGAACATCAGTCAGTGCAAATACAGATGTTATATTTTAGAATTTATATCTAAGAAGACAGTCATCAAATTAACTCTGTGGTCTTACAAATAGACTAAGATAACACAGCAACAGACAGTAGCCCTACCTAAACTGGAAAAGGTTTTCTTCAAGTACAAGTATGTAACAGTACCTGAGGATACAGTCATAGTGATGTATAACTATAAATATGACAAAATATGTAAATCAATTATTTTTTGCTTAGTTCTTCCATAAGAATAAAAGCTAATAAACAGAAAGATCATGTACATGGTTGTATGATCTGCTTCAAATAAACAAAATTAGTGTAATAAAATATAATATTTAATATTAAAGTATATGATTTTTCTAGTGTGCTATCTCTACTATCTCTCCTGTCAAGTGGTATTTAAGTTCCTTAATGGTCATATGAAAGGACCAGTCTTTAGGGCACTTATGAAGATATTCTTGTCTGAATACAAAGAACATGCTTATGAATGCATGGAACACAAAAGTTTAGACACATTTGGTTTTTATATTTGGTTCCTTTCTTACATGATCATAAACATTTTACTGCATAAATGATGCATTAAGCCTATTAAAATTTTAATTGCTTCCTCATAGCAAGTGAATATAAAATAATATCAAGAGGAATGTGATTATCTATATTTGGAAATAATGTACTCCCCTTTATTAATGGCCATCTATCTATGTCATGTATACTGAAATATCACTTTAGAAAATCTTTTTTTATCATCCTATTAACATAGCATTAGCTATGACTTTAGAATTATGAATCAGAATTTGAGAACATCTCCAAATACCTGGTTCTTTCCATGACTGACACAAATCCACTGCTTGGGTCTAGACAAACATCTGTCCCAAAGTCAGTCAATGTTTGGCTCTTTATCTGCAGCTTCCTGCCCCTTTATGTAAAATCATTTAAAAACTGTCATCTTGATCTTTTATCCCTTAAACTCATTTTTTCTTTTCATTATTTATTTTTATAATCAAGATTTCCTAAGCCCACCCTACATGGCTTTACACTGCACAAAAAATAGTTGTTATCTTGGACAGAAAGCATGACTGACTAATGGCTTTATTGCTAGGGCTTTTCACTCTTATCTGCAGGTGGGCTTCAGTGGAAACCACGCAGAGCAAAATATGATTGTCTTCAGTAAGAGTGGCCTCCTGCTTGTCATACTATCATGCACACTAATCAAACATGTCTCTAACTAAAAACCAAGCAGATTGATAATATTTTTTTGGAAAATCCTCTCTCTTCTGTACAGGTTGAATGCTTGCTGTGGGCCATATTTTGCTTCTGTCCCTCCCAGATGTCTTTATTTGTCTAATAACAAATCAAATGAAACCAATAACAACAACCAAAAAAACCACCCTCAAACCCAAACATCAAACCAATAAACAAAAAAAGTGAAAGTAAGGCTTTTTTTCATAAACTAAATATGCACAGGCTTACTGCAAATGTTAATGCCTTAATAGTCAGGAACACCAGAAAATCTGAGAGCAGCGATCCAAGCTCCAGACCACAGCAGCTAGAGTGTCAGACAATTCAGAGCATAAGCAGAAAAAGTTTAGCTCTGTCTGGCCTTTCTCACAAAGATGTAAACTAACTTCTTGTGAAACCTTCTAAAGTCTAACTATTTAGCTTTCCATCTTGAATCATGAAACTATATCAGAGCAGAAGCTACTGTAATCCAGGATGAACACGAATCATATATTCTACCTAATGCTGTTAGTTTCAGTAACAACCTTGGATTTTTTTTTAATCTAAAAGTGTTTTCTGTTGCATACAGAATCTCCTTTTCTTATTTTATTAGCTTATGAAATAAATTATATATATGCAGGAATGGAGGGCCACCTAATCTATTTTTCTTTTGTTCACAAGGCAGTACTTCTAGCCTAGAAATTTTTTCAGAAATACAAAATGTGTTTGTTACTGGTTAGTCTTCTTTGTAGGAAGGTAAATGATATAGATTTTTCTGTTTTGTGAAGTGATTTATTTCCTAGCTATTAAAAAAATTGGAAATAATTATATTAATTTTCAAAGTTTGTTAAAATTAAATATGCACAGATGATCCATTAATTACAGGATTGCACTGACATATGTCTCTGGTAATGCTATTTATATTAATGGCTTAAAAATATTAAACAGGTATGCTGGAACATGAAATAGTTATGCATTTCCCGTATTTCAGTTATTGCTGTTGTGTCTCAATTAGTGCACACATAGGTGGTTTTAGCACAGAATCAGAGAATACTTAGTATTTTAAAGGACCCCTGGAGGATCATGCCATCCAAACACCTGCCAGTGCGGGCTCACCCAGAGCAGGGGACACAGGACATACCCAGGTGGGTGTTGAGGGTGTCCAGAGAGGGAGACTCCACAACCTCCCTGGGCAGCTGGCTCCAGTACCACCCTCAATGTAAAGAAGTTCTTCCTCAAGCTGAGGTGGAACTGTCTTTGTTTTAGTTTATGGCCATTGTTCCTTGTCCTGTCACTGGGCACCACTGAAAATAATCTGGTACCATCCTCTTGGCACCTGCTGTGAAATATTTATATTATATTTATAAAAGCATTAATGAGATCTGCCACCAGCCTTCTTATCTCTAGACTAAATACAATGCTAGNTGGAAATAATTATATTAATTTTCAAAGTTTGTTAAAATTAAATATGCACAGATGATCCATTAATTACAGGATTGCACTGACATATGTCTCTGGTAATGCTATTTATATTAATGGCTTAAAAATATTAAACAGGTATGCTGGAACATGAAATAGTTATGCATTTCCCGTATTTCAGTTATTGCTGTTGTGTCTCAATTAGTGCACACATAGGTGGTTTTAGCACAGAATCAGAGAATACTTAGTATTTTAAAGGACCCCTGGAGGATCATGCCATCCAAACACCTGCCAGTGCGGGCTCACCCAGAGCAGGGGACACAGGACATACCCAGGTGGGTGTTGAGGGTGTCCAGAGAGGGAGACTCCACAACCTCCCTGGGCAGCTGGCTCCAGTACCACCCTCAATGTAAAGAAGTTCTTCCTCAAGCTGAGGTGGAACTGTCTTTGTTTTAGTTTATGGCCATTGTTCCTTGTCCTGTCACTGGGCACCACTGAAAATAATCTGGTACCATCCTCTTGGCACCTGCTGTGAAATATTTATATTATATTTATAAAAGCATTAATGAGATCTGCCACCAGCCTTCTTATCTCTAGACTAAATACAATGCTAGAAATTGCATTAAATATTTTAAAGCTAGTTGCTACCTTGAAAAGTTTTTAATGGAAATAAGGAAAGCAAAGAGTAAGAGAACGACTTACATCCCTGCATTTCTTGCTTTAAAGACAGTTGATTAAGATGAGGGAGAAAACTGGGTTAAGGTAAGAGACTGATAGAAAATTTCTTCTTTTTTGCCAGATATCTTTGTTTGAGGAGCACTGCCATACAGATTTCGTTAGTTAGTTTGTTTGGGTTTTTTGTCAGCAAAAAGCTGAATGGTGCTCATTGACATGAGCACCAGTGGATTAAAATTACACGAACAGAACAATTAGACATTGCCTTTTTGTTCAAGATGTTTCCTGGCATCAGGAACCATCTTGTTCTTGTAATGAAGGTCCTAAGGATGCTATTTTGTTCTAGCATTTTATCCAGATTTTACTTCTGTCACACTGGGAAGGTACAAGGCAGGAGCAGAAGAGAAAGCTCTTACCCAGCTCCCAGAGTGAATAAAATGAATCACTTATGACTCAGGATATATGGGCTGACAGGGGGCTGTGCTTTTCTGCTACTCTGCACTCTCCCTTCATGACAGAATAGATATGTCCCTCCAATTATGATCCAATGCAGAGTTCTCCTATTTCTACTTATTCTCAGGATTACAGATTTGTACAATAACTCTTTTCAGAGATTTTTTTCTATAAAAGAAAAAAGACAAAAAAAAAGTTGTCAATTTATGTGCAATGTAAAAAAATTGTTTGTTATTGTTTCAGGACACAGCAGGCCAGGAGAGGTACAGAACAATTACTACAGCTTACTACCGAGGTGCAATGGGCTTCATTTTAATGTATGACATCACAAATGAAGACTCTTTCAATGCCGTGCAGGATTGGTGAGTAGAAACTGGAATTTATATTAAATACATTCTGAGAGAGTGTGTGTGATATCACCTTTATGCTGTGACAGTGTAAATTGTTTTGGAAAACTTATTTCCAAATAAAATGCTCAAGCATTCCTATACCTGAATAGATTGGTGGTGGGTTTTTTAAAGTCAGGAAAGACAACGAATATTTAAAATGTTTTACATATAGTTAATGGTAACCATTTTGTTTTCTGTAATTTCAGTTCATGTATGTTATTTATACTACTAAAAGTAGAAACATGCTAATATGGAGACTAACTGCTAAGCCACCAGAAAGTGTTCCCATACTTTATGGAAAAAAAATGAGATACCATGTTTGAGGGTCATTTTTAATTTAATTTTTTATCTATAGCTGGATATACATTGTTCTGTCAGTCCTCTGAATCAAGTGTTAAAATGAGCAAATGCTCTCAGAATAGCAGAACCCGTAGAATGTCTGGAATTTGTATTACCTGCTGTTATGGGAAGGTCCAGATGTCTCCATAAAAGCGGAGATATCATTTTAACCACACATGGGTCAGTCAGCATCCAGATAATCTAAAGCTTTTTTTAAGTAAAGCTAATATAAAGGGAAAGAGTTTCCCTCAGTGATTTTTTCCCCTTTAAGAGTTATTTTAATATCCAGGAGGCCTCCAGCAGTGTTCTGAGTGATATGAATAACATTTGTCATGTGTGCTCCACATGCTCTCTTGCATGTAGATCCCACGGGACAACTGTGTTTGAAAGAAGATTTTGTTCTGAGTTTGTGTGATTTGTTCAGTATATTTCTTTGACTTTTTAAAATTTATTTTAAGATATGTTCTAGTGTGTACTTCTTTCAGGACAGACAAGGTCAGAAGCATGTTTCAAACTTAAAATGTAGTGATGTGATGCCTGTTTTTAGCAGAAATTGTTACACAGCGTTAAACCAACCAGGAAAAAGAATTTTTTCTCTTTCATACTCTTCTACTTCTTACTGCAGTAGAAGATGTCATGGAAGCCATCCATGAGCACTTTCCCTCTCAACACTCCCTCAGGAGTTTTTCTTGGCCTGTATGAGATTGGACATTTATCACTCTGAAAAGAATTTAAAACCTTAGCTTGACTCTGCTGCAGTGAAATGGGATCTTGGGTTGCCTAAAATTTCACATGTAAGCACCAAGGATGTAGTCATTCACAGTATTCCAGGGGAAAGGGGCATCTCCAGACTGTGTCCCATCTTTTCACCATCATGGTATCTATATGCCTCTACACCAAATTGCTCTTCAGAGCAGTTCCTTCCAATTTGAGACTCTATAAGCTTGCATGAGTAGTATAGATTGGATAACTATCTTTGGGCAATTGAATGTATCTGAGTGGAGTCTCTGTTTCGTACTCGAAGAAGAAGGAAACTTTAATCCCTGTGAGTTTTTATGACAAAGGAGCGTTTTGCCCGTGTTGTACAAGTTGGAAACATCATGTAAGTACTGTTACAGATTTGTGAGTACTGCTTTGTTCAATACCATGAGACAGAATCTCCTACCTAACAAGAGGTAGCTGAAAGTGTTAATTATAGATGCTGCTGCAAGAGTTTAACAAAATCAGAGAGTCAAGGAATACGTAAATCTCCCAGCCGAACCTGCAGATGTGACTGCCAATGGCACTGCTTCCTGGCCCTGACAGATGAAGAATTTTCTTGCTTTGCCCTGCTTTTCCCATTGTCCGTGGGCTGATTCAATTCTAGCACTGGGTTGGTAATGTCTTGTTTAGGACCAGCTGTGATCTGAAAATTTCATTGTCCCATCTCCAGGCAAACCAGATGGCATGCCATGTATTATCTCTCTTCCTCTAACACAAAGACTTCTTTTATAGCAACTGTAAATATGAGTACTTATTGTTAATTTTCCCACCTGTTTGTTTGCCAGTCTCCTAGTCCTGTTATGTTTGTCACTCTTCATCTCCTGGTAAAAATTAACCAGGCTTCATGCTAATTAAAAAGAAAAAAGTCACCTTAAAATGAAGCAAGAAAATATTTAAAAGCTATGGAGTTCCTAAATAGTTATGAAATATGTTTTTTCAATCATTTTTATCTAGAAGTTTTACAAAGAGTTGACAGCTCTTATAGAAATTTGGTGGAAATAAGGGATTGCAGTATTATGTGTTGAGAGCTACTGAGAAGTCATCTGCATGATGAAAAGAATGACAGATATGCTGAGTGCCTCACTTGTCAGGATGAGACAGAGATTTGCCTGTTATTTGTATTTTTAATGTCATAAGCCCAGTTGCTGTTCTGCTGTTCTTCCTCTTTTTCATTACTCCCATCTCACAGCTCATAATTAATTTTGATCAGCCCTGGCTTCAGTTTTGATAGTAATTGAACAGCTTGCTGAGAAAAGTTAAAGAAAACTGGCAGTTACCAATGCTGCAGAAAAGCAAGCATGGATATGTAAAGGTATCTGTGTCTTTCTGAAAGTAATAGGAGGAGAGAGAGGAGCTTTTAAGTCCTTTTGGGGCTGAAAGTGCTTTTCTCTGTGATTATTGTGCCTCTCTAAGCAGTAGTGCCATTTCATATACCTGCACAACAGGTCAAATCCAAGTTCAAATCACATCACATCGGCTTCAAGACTTGATCTAGAAACTGCACTGCAGTCAGGACAATGAATCTACAGGTACCTTTTAGGTTTGGATAAAGAATTTTGGTTTAAAATGTGTGTTGGGATGATTTTTTTATATTAAAAGATTTTTTTTTGTAGCCTGAAATATGACTGACATTTCTCCTTTTTAACTACAGATGTAGATGAATAATAGTTGTACCTTTAGATGCCATATCTAAGTCAGCATAAATCTATTCAACTGTGAAAATTTCTATAGCCAATGTTACTATTAACATTTTATATTAAAAAAAATCTGTATCCATGATTTAATTTAAATCTATTGGCACCTATATATGTAATATGTAGCCAAGAATTCAGAGAGGGTGGATTTGTGCTGAGAGGCTGTCTGCTAGCAAAAACAGCAAATCAAACATGCGTTGACTCAGCAGGTGTCCTATGGAACTCTCCCCAGGATCTGAAGCTGCCTTTCCCAACAAGCTTTTTCTTTCAGCAATGCAGCTAATGCTGAAAGATGTGTACCTTGAAATATCTTGATGTGCTTTGGTCATGTCAGCCTAAAAAGATGAAGATTTGGGGAATGGATATATTTCCTTTAAATAAGAATTTAAAGGAGCATCATTTTCTGTTTGCCTGCGTTTTCAAGTAGAAACAGGGTGTAATCAAATAACCAAAACTTCCCATTTAGCTGAATTCTCAAGACAGCATCCACATGTTTCAAGAAAGTGGCCTAGTGGGATCTATTTTCTTTAGAAATTCCTTCTAATTAAATGCAAAAGGGAAATAGGTGAATGTTGAGAGTTGCTCAGTGCCACCTCAGTGTGTATTTTTTAGTTCAGCTGTAATGTCACAGTCCTTGCATTATTTCCTGTTTTATACTGTCAACTGTAGCATCTACATTTGTTAGCCTTGTCCCTCTATACATTTCACTAGGAGGTGTTATCACCCTTTTCATCTTAGTGTTTAATTCCCCATAAGTTTGGCCTTTTTGGCAGTGGTCCCTTAGGTAGAAAGGAGAGGGTGAAGGCTTTGTACTGGTACAAACTCAATATGCTGAGTTCTATAGAAGTTCCAGGGAACTAAATGTCTCTGAGTTGAAGTTAAACCTGTTTTTACAAATAGTTTTCTAGACGTCTAATGACTGAATTGGAAGGAATTGTAATATCCTTATGCTCAGTGTGTTTCTAATGCAATATCTTACCTAGCTCAGAAAATACAGGTATTTAAAACATGATCCAAAAGGCTGAAGTTTGATGTTCCAGGTTGTAACACTAGATGTTAAACTTCTCTAGGTCTGAAGGATGTATAGGGATACAGCACATGGTATATAGTTTTTTACACTCACTCTTAGTTGCTCCTCTACACCTGAAAACGTCCCAACTACAAATGTTTGTCCAGCAATATCTTTATGACAGTCTGGTGACTGCTGAAGACATTGCTGTGGAGGGCTCCCTTGTGCATGGATTCAGAATGTGAGAATTTCACATTGTTAAAATCTCAGATTTGGGGATCATTCCTCAGGAAACACATAAGGCTGAAGGAGTCTGAGGCTTTGTGTTGTTGATGATCTGTGCTTTGTAAACTTGTCAAAGTGTACAAAGTCAGTTTTTCCTGCATTTTTGACTGAGATCTGGGAGCAGGGAGGAGAGTATGCTATGAAATACTTTGATTACCCTCACCCTTCAAAAAATACAGCCCTTGTGAAAAATTATATATTTTTTAATGTTCCTGTTGGAAGTATTACGGTTACACGTATTTTTAAAGAATTCAGAGGGTCTTCCATGAAAGATGCTTCTCTTTCTTCTTCTTCTTTGCTTTTTCTAAGGTGTCATTTTAACTTCCCCCTTCTCGCCTGCTGCAGACTGCTCAGGCTCATGATCTTTGAGAAGAAATCAGCTGTCAGAAGATATTATTTCATGACGTGACAGAGCCTCAATTCCCAGCAGACATTTTGTGATTTTAAGAACTTTATCACACTCTGTTTAATTCTGTATTTAGACAGAAATTAATTGCAGAATTTAGTACCAACCAATATACTCAAAACAGCATGAAAACTAATTTAATTTCAAATTAAAAACAGAATTAAATACTGATTTTGCATTCTTCATCTGTGCCCATAACATATGGGAGGTGATTATTGGAAAGTGGATTAAGCAAAGGCTGTAGGAATGCTGTAAGATAACAACACAGCACTTCCTGAGCTGTGCAATATTATTTTAGCCATTTCTAGAAATATATAGGGGCAAGGGGGCTAGGTGTTCTTGTGATATACATATCTTGATTAAATTATTCAGCGTATAATTTCAGATGATTTTAAAGTGGAACCTTAAAAAGAGTTTATGCTACTATCAATTCAAGATAACACAGAATTAAGGCATGAAAAATAATAAGTGTTTTCACTTTCACATGGCATTAGGCTACTGGATTTACTAGATATGTCAGTAATAGTTGTCGTTCTGCAACAACAGACTGGAAAAAAATTCTTCCATTTCTTTGAACTTTTTCTGTCCATTCAACACTTCAAACTGACCTAAAAGCTGCCAGCTACAGCTACAGTGCACTAGAAATTGGACATTTATTTATTCTCTTATGTCTTGTAATGGGAGATATGATGGCATTTTTTTAGTAGTCATTGAGGGGAAAGAAAAAAGGAAATTGGAAAGAATGTTAGCATGTAAGAAGTCCTCAAAGCAAACTAAGCCATTAAGTTAATGTCAGCAATGCTGCACACATTTCTAAAGGGCATATGTTCATACTTGCTTCTACATCTAAAATTTTAGACTAATATTCATACTTGACACAAGTTTGATATACAGACGGCTACTTTTCTTTTACCTCTTGATACTGAACCTAGTTCTATCATTTAAGAAAAATCCATTATCTGCTGTATACCAGGGAACAGTCTGGAAAGCTCCTCTAGGCAAATTCAGCCTCCACCTCTCTTTGCCAAAGCACATGACCTGTCCTGCAGCAGCTGATGGGGTCCTGCGGCACAGAGGGCAGACACGTGCCGTGTGTGTCACACGTGTCCTGGGGAGCCCTGTCCCTGGGGACACTGCCTGGACACAGCCCGGACACCGTGCCCGCTGGTGACTGATGCACAGCCTGAGTGTCTGCCGTGGGGCTGGCAGCAGCCCCAGCACAGCCACAGCCTAGACACAGCTGGAAACACACTCGGATGGAGCAGGCTGGTGTTAAAGCGCATATACAACTTATATTGTATTATACACACACCCCCATATACATATAAAAATATATAGAATGACGTGTGCTTGAAATTAACATATTTTTAAGCAGATTCCCTTCATTTGCTTTTGACATATTCGTAGCTTGCAGCCACTGAGGAGCAAGGAGTTGCACGCTGGTGGATAATTTCATGTCATTCTCCTACTTAAAACAAAAGACAGACAAATTATATGCTGTGAAAAAAAAGAGTGAAATTTATCACAGTTGGATATTACCCTTTCATTTCTTTCTATGTCTTTCATCTGCACAGTGGGTAAGGGGAAAGCGAAATGGTGTTATTTATGGACTTAAATATAAGCAACAAAAATGCATTTTAGAATTTGAAGTTTAGTAGTTGCAATTACATGAAATTTACAGTTTTCTTTTTTAAGACTTACTATTGAAAATTTACTTCTGTTATGCACAAAATAACTCTAAAATTCTTTTCACTTTTTAATCTTCACTTGTGCTATAAGGACAAAGACCAGTGGCAAACTGGAAGTTTTTTCTGACAAAGAAATTTTCTAATTTAAAAATATTATTTAAAAAATTCTGAAAATGTTATTTGTGGTGGAACAAATATAGTTTAAGACTCTGCATTCCAGATCAGTTTGCTTAGCCAATTTTTACCCATAGTTTGCTACAGAACTCCTGTTGTAGGAAATTGCATACATGAAACAGTTCTCTGAGGTGACATCTTTTCCCTCAAAAGTCTGTCATTAAACTTTATTTCAGAAATGCTAAGTTGGTGTTAGTTCAAACTGCCTACATACTTTGCAGTTTTAAGACCCACTCCAATGTCTCCCACAATGGTTCTCCCAACATATCAAAATAACCCCACATTTCAAACTGAAGGACAGGGCATAGCTCTGGATATTTGAGGAGTAACATATACTACAATTGAATTTTCCTAAAAGGGAAAAGAAGCATGTATTTAGTATGTAAAGGAGAGAAAAATCTCACAAATAGATAATTTGGGGTTTCTTTTGGTTTTATAATTTTCAGAAGATCATTCATGATAGACCAACAAAAAACATTGTGTCACCAACCAGAAACATTGTGTCATCCAAAATATTTCAATAAGTTCATAGAATCATAGAATATGTTGACTTGGAAGAGACCCCTTGGGATCATTAAGTCCAACTCCTGGCCCTGTGCAGGACGCTCAAAAAAAAAAAAAACAAACCTGTGCAATGTCCATACATTTAAATTCTCTCAGGCTTGGTGCTGTGACTACTTCCCCAGGGATTCTGTTCCAAAGCCTAGCCTCCCTCTGCGTGAAGAATCTGTTCCTGATGGACTACACTTGCCCTGACTAAGTTTCATGATGTTTCCTTGGGTCCTATTAGTGGTGACAGTGGTGCAAAGATCAGTGTCTGCCCCTCTGCTTCCCCTCATGAAGATGTTGAAGACCACAATGAGATCACCCCTCAGTCTCCTCCAGGCTGAACAGACCAAGTGACCTCAGTTGCTTCTCATACTGCTTCACTTCCAGACTTTCATTATCCTCTCATCCCTCCTTTGGATGTTCTCTAATAGCTTGATATCTGTCTTGTATTGTGGGTCCCAGCGCTGGAGGTGAGGCTGCCCCAGCCCAGAGCAGAGGGGACAATCCCCTCCCTTGCCCAGCTGGCCCTGCTGTCCCTGATGCCCCCAGGACACGCTTGGCCCTCCTGGCTGCCAGGGCACTGCTGGCTGAAAGTTTTGTACATGCCATCAAGTATTACCCTCTCATCACTGACATTGCCAATGCACGGCTGTAGGAAAACTCTCCGTGTAAAAGGACAAACATCGACTTGTTTTTCTAAAGGCTTTTCTTGATAACATTTCATGTTAGGATTAAGCATCACTGTAGTCTGAACAACTTGCTTTGGTGAAGATACTTATATTTTTCTTCCTACTAACCCCTGAATTTAAATATGCACCTTTTAAATTGGAATTTCTGCAAATCCCTATCAAAGTGGTTTATATCTTGAAAATACTAAACCTTTGACTTAAAATTACCAACCTCATGAAAAACATTTTCTGTAGGATTACTGTCAAAAAACTAATTCATGCATTATAACAGTTAATCAGGAAAGACAGATGTTAAGATTTTATGGCATTTTTCATTCTTTCCTATCTTTATGCCCTTAAACCATAGAATGAAACAGTTGTGGAATGGAAATATTTTGTATGTTGTCCTTGGTCATATTGGCTCTTACTCACACTTGCTCCTTTCATTCTTTTTGTTGTGAGACTAAGAGATTCTGTAGAAGGTTTTACAGCATTCCCTTGAACCTCCTTCACCGTAGACGTGACATTTTCTTAGATCCTAGGCAGCCATCCAGTATCAGGGTGTCCATCTGTCCTCAGCCTCATCAAACCCTACTAATGCTGCCAGTGGGAAGTCTAATAAGAAAGAGGAATAAATCTGACAGAGTTAACTTAGGGTGTACTATGTTTTTCTTTTCCCTCTAATGTGAGCTCAGGCAGTAGAGTCAGTAAGTCACTAACAGCAATCACACACCCAGATCCTACTCAGTCACCAACTGGAGAGTGCAGCTCCTCAGAGGAACTTGTCTCAACTACATGCTCCAGGATTTAGTCACTCTTGATTTCCACTGGACCTAATTGGCTTAAAAAAACTTTTTATATATCTATATCTATATGTATCAGCTGACATGATAGTTGATTAAGGCAGCTGTTGACCATAAGTAGACATGAGCTATCACCTCCACGTTGCAGCCTCCTTGTTAACACCAGCTTCAGACTGGCAGCTACATCATGAGCGTGGCTGCACTCTCTTTACAGCTGCCACCTCTGCAGATAAGGGTTAAAGTTACTGGGGATTGATTTCTTCTCTTCTTGTTATACCTGGTCTGTGGTAAGGAAGGCTGTATCACTCCTTTCTAAGACCCTTTTCCTCAGTCACAGAAATGTGGCGGTCTATCTGATATGAAATGACCAGAATATTTTGTCTGGGAAAATGCGACAGACTACCGAATTATGCCTAACTCCAACCTACATCTGGCAAGAGGACAGCTCTGGCTTAACTATTCCCATAAACTTGCTTTTTTGGACTGGAAATGTCACAGTGGAGGTTTATTGTGCTGTTCATGAGGTAACATAAATAAATACTCAGCCATTCAGAGAACTGTTGTTCAATAAATGAGGTGTCTTCCAATCTGTACCACATCCTGCTCTTCTTCAGATATGATCATTGAGGGTTACACTGAGGTGGATAAAAGCAAACCAGATGATCATATAAGTATCTGAATGCTACTGTGCTGAACTTCCATCCATTAAATGGATTATGCTAAGGTACTCTTAATGAGATTTTCAGTTTTGTCTGTTTTGTCCTATGATAATTCTTTTATTTTTCAAAAAGTTAAAATGGAAAATACCTCTGACAAGGTGGTGGTGAGCTGCTGGAGTTTATCAGAAAGATAAACAAACTTAGGGATGGTAAAATACAACCGTATGCTAAAGAAGGTATATGAAATAGTGAGTCTAATATTTAGCAAATCTGTCCATTTTATAGTTACACACTGCCAATAGTAAAAGAAACAATCCTTAGTATATTCTAATCAACTACAATATTTATTTTTGTTAGCAATAAAAATCATACAATCTTGTGGCAATGATAGTCTTTATTGGCTGGGCAGTAACTAATACACTCTTCTTATCTCCTTGTAACTGTATGTTGACAGAGTTACGCAGTTGCTCAGCATTCCCAAATGAAAACTCTGCTGCCAACCAACAGCACGAGTCTAATCAGTGACTTAGTAATGTCCCTAAACAGTTTCCACTCTCACCTGAAGCTGCAGATTATTCACTTGTCTCAGTACTCTAATATTCTGAATCTCTTACTCTTCAGAGGAGTATCATGATCCCTGTACCACAGTCAAAGCTTGAGATTTGCTCATGGAGCTGTTCCTTTGGGGTTTCAATTTTGCAGAATTCTCTTCTGTGGGTTGGGATATCTCAGTAGCATTAAGACTGCAGTTTCATTCGTGCAACCTGGAGGATTTTTGTTCAAAATCTCAAAAAAAAAAAAAAAAAACCCAGACTGAGTCAGTAGTAAAGAAACTGACAACTTTGTAGGTAGTCTGAAGTTTAACTGAGTCCTTCTCCCTCATGAAGTTTCTCACTTCTGCTCCCCTCTCCCCTCCTTGCCTCTGCACATGATTTCAAGATGCCCTGTTTCGAGTGCCAAGCCTTGGTAATTGTGCACGTATATTAGCTATGTGAGATATAGTCTATATGTGGGGGAGTACTACAAGTTTTATTGAAATTCATCTCTCTGGTCAAAAAGTGCCATTAATGTTCTGGTATTGAAACATAAACTGAAAAGTGACACAGCAATGTAACCTCCTGGTAGTGGTTATTTTCAAAGCATGTACAAATGCTAGTTAGGTGATTCAGGTTGTTTTTCATCAGAAGATTGCAAGGCATTGACCATTAAATTAAGACATTTTTAGTGATTGCTTAATAATGAAGGTTTTCAGCCTTGTTTTTAAGTCAATTTTTTCCTAGTCTCATTTTTTGTGCTGTGTTATGCTAATCATAAAATTATTAATTAATAAAATGTTAAGAAAATAAATTGTATTATTGTAATAATTTTTTAATTGTAACTACAGCTACAATTTTACAACTTTACAATTTGCAACTTTAATTGTAGCTACAGTTTAGTACCATCATATTCTGCCAAGAATCCCTAAAAGAATTTGTTTGTCCTCTTAGTGTGAGGTGACAGCATATTAAAGACAAATAAACAGTTCTGATTTTGTAGATTTATGAATATAAAGTTATTAAAAAATAAGGAAAAGGAAGGGAAAAAAAAATCATTCCAAATTAAAGTTTCTACGTCTACCTGGTCCTTGCTCGTATTTTCCACAATACAAGAGGCATTACAGTCTCTTTAAATAGGACAAAAAAACCCTACGTGCTATTTGGGCCAAGATGTTGGATGTTTATTAAATATGCTTTAGGAGAAAAAGTACTTGTTAAAACTCCCCACAGGGACCGGAGGAGGGACTGTCTTTCTGCTTTAATCTTTCTCTGTTGCTTGTGACCAAGCAACTGAGGACCACCTCAGTGGCTGAAAATGGTGCAGTTGTCTTCAGCAAATAATGCAGCACCACAGAAACCTGCGACCAAGCTGAGATGTCCCAGGGAGAGTCTGGGATAACAGTGTTTCCAATACATAAATTAAATTTCCTCACCCATACTTGGATGTCATGGTACAGTGCTCAGTTCTGCATACAAATTATTCTTGCCAAGATATGCAGTTCTCCCTGAGATTAGACCCAGCACGTGTTGCTTCAGCAATTTAGGACTGACCATCGCAAGGGGTCAGGCAGTGACAGCTCAGTGATAACTTGTTTGAAGTATTTAATCTCTATATCATTGCTTCAGCAGGAGATTGACAGCTATAATTTTATTGGAATTGGGGATATGGTTTTATTAAAATTGGGCAGTGGGAAGGTGAAGGCAATTGTCTGTGCACAGCTCTGGGAAATAGCAAGGAAACATGGAAAAGCAGATACTGCTGCACAGCAGAGTAGTTTTAACTCTATCAAGGACAGTGGTGACTTTATCCTTTCTTCTTTCTTGATACCACTGTGATTTTTAAAAATCAAACTGAAAGTCGATTCCCGCATGAAAACATGAGAGAAGTTGCACCTGTCCAATGTTCACAGCAAGGAAAACTTTCCCAAGCTCTTCACTTCCCTCCGCTTGTAGTAAACATGCTCTGCCATAAGTTCACCTCATGAAGAGCTCCAACGAGAAGAATAAGTCAATGATTTTATCTTCATTTACCTTCTTCCACTTATAAGATACATCTCTATTTACAGTGCTTTGTACTCAGCAAGTGAAAAGAAAATGTTATATCAATTAAAAAACAATTCATACGGAACAGCTCCCTTGGAAAACCATAATGCTGACAAAACTGATTTCAGGCCCAGTTTGGCAGACAAATCTGCATGCCATCTTCAGTTTTTCTATATCTGCATGGTATCTCCAGTTTTGTTTTTTTTAAATGGGCCATTTAGATGATGCCTGGAATAGGCTTACGCAGAGACCAAACAAAGTTGAAAAGATAAAAGCAGATATATTTAATGAAGGGCCTTCAGGTACATTAAGAGCAGACAAAGCCTCCCCAGGGGGCTACACCCAAGAGGACAATGGTCGTGAGTTTGGTCTATTTGCATACCAGGGGTTAATTCTCCAATCATAGCTTCAGGTGATGAAGTCATGTACCCCCAGTTTGCTTCTTCCCTGCCCACAATTCACTTCTATTTATACTTTTGAGGCCTGAGGCAGAGGGCATCCTGGGTTAACATAAAAGCTAAAATCTTAAGGCAGGAAGATGTACACTAAGCAACAAAATAAGCATCTACCACCATGTCATCTGTAATGAGTATTTTTTCCTATTGTTTCCTGGAGGAGAAAAACTCTTTACAAATCCATATTAATTTAACACATTAAATTCTTACTTAGATATGTGTGTACATTAGCAGAGGCAAAGTGTACTAAAGAAAGCAAAAATGGAAGGAAAGTATGAAGTAAATTCTGCTTCAAAACAATTCTGAAGAAAGAACAAGACTCCAGCAATTTCTTTTGCTGGTCAGTGAGAGGAGCCTGTGTATTACAGCTCACTTGTGACAAGCAAGGAAGTAGCAGAACTGACTGTAACAGCCTCTGGGAGAAAGGGAGAGAACAAAATATGAGCCAGGCAGAATGGATGGGAATTCAAACCTTCCATTGATGTAATATTTAACATTAGTCCTTTCAGTATAACAGAGCTGAGTGTTACAGCCTCTGGGAGAAAGGGAGAGAACAAAATATGAACCAGGCAGAATGGACCACAATGCAAACCTTCCTTTGATGTAATATTTAATGTCATCAGTCCTTTTGGTTTTGCTTGTTTAGAGAGAATCAGCAAACACACCATTAAGACTCAATGACAAGAAATCTGCACCTGCAATTAAAAAAAAAAAATATATATATATAGTTTGTGTAAGCTGTGGTAAAATTGAGAGTAATAATAATTAACTTATATATATAACTTTTATATATCTATATAACGATGCAAAAATACAGATATATATTATATAAATTTTGCATTATATTTTTAGATGCATAAATTGAGATTAGCCATTTTAATCTCTCTCCTTCTTTGGTACATCCTTTTTAATCTACATATTTTCTGAGCTTCTAAACTACAAATACTCAATTCTTTGCATAGAAGTTAAAGTTATAATTCCATGCAGATTTAAAGACATTTCCTTCCTAGATCAAGGAAAATCAGTATTGGTAGTTCAGCTAAAATACAAATGCTTATTCAGTTTTTATAATCTTCTCAGAGTTTTGTTGTCTCTGTATATTTGAGTGAGTAGATTACAAAATGTAGAGAAGTAACTAAGAATGATTAGGAAATGTTGCCTCTAGCAACTCATACAGTATCTGTTATGAGAGATTTATATTCTGAAAGTAATGGGTGTTTAAAATTACTTTCCAGTCTCCATGGAAACTCTACTAAGTTAGTTACTGCAGTCACAGTTTAGGTATATAAACAAAAGCAAGAGTATAATGTCTAGAGGGAAAGTCTGCATTTATCTGAGGTTGTTAAAGGGCTTTTCATAGTATCTACCACAGTAAACCAGTCTTCCAATCCAGTGGGCTATTAAAAATCCAAAACCTAATATTTTTCTCACATTCAAGTTAAGATTTTAAACTTCAAATAGTTAATTAGGTGTCTTCAACTTGCTTTCTCAAAAGCGAACTCTCAGGAGTCATATTTTCAAAAAGTTTGGGATATGTTGCAAGCTGTTTTATGAAACTATCTAAACTGCAAGCTTTGAGCTAAAGCTGAGTTTGTTTTAATTCCAGCTCTATTCTCTCCTTCTGAATAAAGTCATACAAGGAAATCTATTCAGAGCTTACAAGAGCTGTCCCATTAGCTTTATTTCAAGTATCCCAGGAGGAAGAAGGGAACTGTCGAAGACAGTGACAAAGCCGTGATTCTCTTTAAGAGTCCAAAAAGTGATGCTGACCTATTCAGCAAACAGGGAGTGCAGACAGAGAAAGTGAATGGTCTGAGGCCCTGTCTCCTTTTTGGAGAAGATGGAAAAATCCCAAACGAACAGAAAGGAAGTNTTTTTGGTTTCTTTTTTTTTTTGGGGGGGGGTTTCTTTGGTTTTGTTTGTTTGTTTGTTTGTTTGTCTGTTTGTTTTTGTTTTTAATAGAGAAGAACTGGGATGCAATCAGACATCCTTTTGAGCTTTCCTCAAGTCAGGTTCTGCAGCAGGTGAAAGGCAGAAACTCTTGCTGAGGGCCATAGTACTTGCAGTGGAATGAGGATCACAGATCTGTGGTAGATATTGCAGAGACCTGTGGGAAGCAGAAAATGCCATTAATCAGAAGGAGTTGAGTGAGAGCTGTGGAATGAGGCAGTTTGAGCATCCACGGTGACTGGGATGAAGCAGGTGGGCTCACACACTAAAATCACTGGGGAATGGTTGCTGGAAGCATGTCTTTGTTTGGTATTTCAGTTATTGATCTCTATTTAATTCATATACCCCCTCGTGCTGATTTCCCTCCATAGTCTCTACTGCATCAATTTAAAAATAATTTTTCACTGTTTTCTGGATATCTTCCAGATTGTCTGTTTTTGTTGGTGCTAGTTTTTCACCTGTGTCCAGAACACCAACATCTCCTTGAGAAGCATCTTCAAAAAATGGGGTTTATCTCTTTGCCACTTAACTGGTGAAAGAGTTTGTGGGAAGGGGCAAAGGAGGAAGGAAGATGGCTTTTGCTAGGAAGAAGAATGCTGAAGACTGTGAACACTTACTCCATATTGTAGAAGTAGATTTGTAAAATATATTTAAACAAGTCTTGAAATTGGTTTCACTTAGAATATGCCAGAGCCCATTCATGAGTACACGTATTGCTGGAAAGTTTCTGACACAGATTTTTAGCATTTCAGTCTGGGGTTTTGTAATAAATTGCTGAAGTTTACTTTTCTAACTGCAAAGGTTATCTTGAAAACAATGCACCAAAAGACCAAAGTAGAGTATTTCAATGTTGGTCTGGTATGTTCATACCACAAAGCTGAAGCTGATAATGATAGTCCTTTCTCCACAAAATTCTTTCCTGAGCACTGACTGCTGATAGGCATTTTCAAAGCACTCTCAGCTCCAAACAAAAAAGAACTGTGTTATCCCAGAAGTGCAGGAATGACTTGGAAAAGCATAGCTATGCCTACTTGTATGGGCAGCTGCCTGCTGTGAGAACATTGTCAGCTATTCTCCCTGGGCAATAACCCCCACTGCTCTGAAGGTACAGTTTCAAGTACTAGTGTTCATCCCATGAGTTACTGAAAGGTGAGGAACACAAAGGCTTTTGTTGAATAGTGTGTAGCTTAGTGCAGTTTATATTTCCATGAGGTGTGCACAGTGAGGACAGCTGGACACTGTCTTCTCTAGCCCCTTGTCCTGCACAGAGGAAATGTTTAAGTTTGCTTTTATGGCTTCTAGACTAAAGCTTCCTCATCTGGAGCTACCTTATTCCCTAGACACAGAGATTGCTGGCTTCTCGTGCAGCTCAACCAGACAGAAAGAACTGAGGCAGAGTTTTGAAGTGTAAATTTGCACTGTATGCACATGTTGGATTAAGATGCTATTGTAGCATCCCACAATTGCACAGATCCCTGCCACAACTTTACTTCCTACAGGTGATTTTTGTCTTTATAAAGGTAAAAATCTTCTGGTGTACAGCATTCTCACCAATACACACTAAATTGAAGCCAGCTTATGGATTTATTTAATAAATATGTTGGAAAATGAATAAAAATTAAGCTTTACAAGCTGCAAGACCTGTCAAGGTGAAATAAAATGTAGACTAATTCTTGTTTAGTAGCGTACTCAAATGATTACCTTATTCTGTGATATACGTGTATAGTATATTTCTATATTTTCTATGCTTATTCACCTTTTTAGTAGTCAAGTAGAGTCAACACTGATCTTTTCTAGACTTGGACTGACTTGGACTAAAATCTTGATTTCAATTTTGCAAGAAAACAATATTTTTTCTGGCAGTAAAAACCATCAGAATGTGAATGGCATGATAAAGTAACTATTTTGATATTTGAATATATCTAAGGGATTTTTTTTATTAGGGGTTACTCATATTACTATTAACTAAAAACTCCCAGAGGAGTGACACCACTTTCTTATGTGGTAATATTTCAACAGAGGAAAAAAATCAGTACATTCTGCATGAGAATCCTGGGAAGGGAAGAACTTAATAACAAAGATGTTTGGATTCACTTTTCAGCATTATTAACTCAATCATTCAATACAGATTTCATAACCCTAATTTTTTATTGTATTGGTTTTTGGAGTCTTTTGTTTATGCTGAAGGCATTGTTGCACATTCCGAGGTTGACTTAATTGAAAACTATTGATTCATTACACTGGTTGCTCTCCTTTGATTATTTTTTCTTTTTCACAGTCATGGCCGGTTCCATACACATAAAAACGTGGTGTAGAGACAGCTGAAGTCCTCCATACTTAAAAACCAGGTCTTAAATATATTTTGCTTTTACTTTTTCAGCTATAACTAAGGCCATCAATGATGGAATCAGCCAATCCATCTTAATAGAGTGCCTGAAAAATATAAATGCTTGGAATATTATTTATTTAATAATTAGCATGTAATCAGCATTTTTCTCATTTCCTTTGATTGCCATTTTGTGATTTATTATTTTAATTCTGAATTTATTAAAAAACCTCCGGAAACTAAGGAAATGAGAGGAGAGTATTTCTTTAAAAAATGTGTACATACCTTACCATGAAGTATGTCATTTGCTTCTGAGTGCAAGCAATGAAGTCTGCTGGGAATGTCCTCTGGCTTTGTTTAGCATCTAAAGCAGAGGTAAAATGGGGGTGGGGTGAGGGGAGCAAAAGACATGAAAAAATTGAGATGGAATCCTTGCTGTTATATCAGGTGAGTATTTTCTTGTACTTTATTTCTAATAAATTTCTGCTCACATAAGGGTGTAAGCCTGGATATTGGTGGATGAAGATTATTTGGTTGGGCTCTGACTTTTGGGAAGATGGCCATATAATAAAGAAGAAAAAAGCCTAACTGCAAAATAAGAGGCCCAAATTAAATGCCTAAAGAATGAGGGTGGGGGGTGGCATGTGCATTAAGAGTGAGAATAGTGAGAAGTGTACTTAAGAAGGATGGGAAAAACAGAGTAAGAATCACTCTTGAGGAGAGAGAATTAAGAAATAAAGTTGTTCTGGTAGGCTTCCATCAGGGCAGCAGCGCTGCCTGCTCTCATTCCAGATGCTCCCCACTTTGTGAAACTCCCATGTCCCTGTGGATGCCTGAGAAGCAGTGCACATTTTGTGCATTTATGCAGCTCTTGCTGACCATGATGCATAAGGGCAGTGCTGCTCAGCCTGCAGGCCAGGGACAATTTTAAGCCGGAGCAAGCTGTCGTATTTAGAAGCCGTGAGAGTTTTTCTGCTCAGGCAGGGCAATGCCAGGACTGGCCAAGCTTCCTGGGCTGGCAGCATCCTTGATGCCATCATGAGAACTTTAGACTTCCATGGAATGAGGCTTAGTAATAAATCAAGATGTAGATGGATTCCAGAAAAATTATAAAGAAAAATGTAATGTGTAACGTTCAGAGGAAAAAAAGTCGAAATAGATGCCTCCCACAGATATAAAACTGTGGAGATGAAAAGATGAAAGATGAAATACAGTGGAGCTGAGCCTGTTTCTTTCTCCAGACATTTATTCCTTTGTTTCATGCATTAATTCATTGCAGCAGCAGTGAATATTCATTTATTTAACAAGAATATGTAATCCTGTGTCTGTAACTTAGTGAACAGCTAGCTAGCAAATATATTATAAGCTGGTAGCACAACAAACACTGGAGAGTGCACTGTGCAAAACACATCCAAACATTTGGTGTCTTATGCACATTAAAGAGAGAGACACTGGGTTTTAAAGCATCTAGAAAAACTGCAGGCAGCATGTTACTTTTCATGGTAATCAAAAGGACATGGCCACATTCCTTCCACAAACTTAAGACTTGGGTAATTTGTAAATCAGCATCAGTATTGTTCAATTTTTTTGGCAGTAATCACTGTTGTGGATGAGTGATGTGAATGATGCAAGAAATGCATCAGAGTGCTTCATTGTTATTTTGAAATATGTATGACTGTTAAAGGAGTACTTGGAAAATTAGCAGTGGAACACCATTTTTCACTATCTAGAATTGAAAAAATAATTTGGTTTCATCTCTTCAGCCTAAGTAGCTCTGCTTTTGATACACAGCCTGTGCAGTATCATTTTTCCCTGATGCACTTCAACATAATTTTTAATGTTGCTGATCTGTACTGAGAAAAAAAAAATAGTCTAGGGAAGAATCAATTCAGAAGCATTAAAAAAAAATGTTTTACATAAAATGCATACACCATTGACAGATGTTCTAGGAAAGAAAGAGTTAATCTTCAGTGAGACATTTAATTAGAGTAATAGAAGCATATGAGAATGAGGGCTCTAAAATATAGTACTTATGCTTATATATCAATATAGAAAGGAAAAGCAAACAATTGAACTTTGGGACATTATGAACTGCAAAGAGATTTCAGCCTAATTGTTGATACTTTTTCCATATGAATGATTTTTATGATGGATTTTCAAACCCTTTTGTAAGAGTGTCAGTAATTATCTGGTCTGAACTCAGTACACACTGAAGAAGGAGAAAGAAATAAACGTTTTGATAATAGCCTTAAGCTACTCTGCCAGAAATGTGCCCAGTGTTTTAAAGACAGGCAGGTCCCTGTACAGAGATAGGGAGTACAGCTTATTAGATCAGCAGCTGGATACATCACTGGGCTGGGAAAGTTCTAATCCTGTGGCCAAACTGGAAAAAAAAATAAATTAGTCTTTCTGAGAATCTTTATACCTCCAAAAGAATATTTTTACCCAAGTAAGATATGAAGTGAAGAGAGGGCAGGGGTTGGTGTGAAATGCCAGAAATGTCATTTGTTCTCTCTTAAAACTGGAAATGCTTTTTGGTGAAAGGGATTGTGTGGCTTGCAAAGGATTCCATTTTGTTTTGTTTCCATAGGATGAGGTTCAGAAATACCTTTTTTTAAAATATTTTAGATGTTTTCAGACCTTTACCTTGACAGCCAAAAATATCCACTTTTTAAAATAATGCATGTAATATCACAATATCAAGAGCAAATATTTAGAAGGAAATGCTGAAGTTTATGATATTTTTAAAGAGAATGTGCAAAAATATAACCTTTAATATATTTCCCAGCAAGAAACATACCTTATCACAAACAAATCCATCTCTTTTCCCTGGAAATTACTAAAAAATGTATGGCTTCAGAAAATATGACATATACAATGACCTTAACAATGACTCTTAAGATTATGTTATCATCAGATATGATGATATGAACTAACTTTATGCAGTTTTCAATTATTTCCTTCACTCAACAGGTCCAGTTAAATTTAAATTGGTGAATTAGTTTGCTTTGCCTTCTTTCTGCTCCTTGCCTTGCTTGGAAAGCTTGGGCTTTCCGTGATGCCAAGGAATATAGAATAAATACACCCAAAATCATTTGGATCAGACGATACATGCACCAGGCAGGCAATCTGACTGCTTCTGGGATTCAGTGTCATGCCCCTGTGTGATGCTGCATTGCATTGTTTAGACATCCAGACAATCTAGAAGGTTCCCTAAATTAGTAACACATGATGCTGTACACATGCTCTCCGTCTGTATTTGCGTGTTATTAACCCTACAATAATGATCCTTTTTCTGTTTTCCTGTATCCTGAAATTTAATAGAATATGATGAGAAATGTAGATTGACTTAGTTAGTTACCCTTGTGCTGTTAATGCACTGCATTCAAGGTCTTCGCAGATCTGATTGCCAGTTGTATTAGGCCTCATGAAAAAATGCCATGTAAAATGTCAGTTCTCACAAAAATAAAACAAACCTTTGGAGCTGAGATGGTGGAAGAAAAAATATAGCTAAACATCTGCACTTATCTCAGAAAGTCTTTTAGTTTAAAGTTTTGTAATGGGATGGGGACTGGCTGTTTCCATAAACATTTTTTTACCTATATTAATTAAGAAGTTATTTGAAAGAAGATAATATATTGACCAAAATGTTTTTAGTGTTATATACATTAGAAAGAAATTCCTGTTGAGGAGATGATGCCATCCTTCTTCACTTTTGCTTTTCTGTTCTCAACTATTTTTCTCACTTCAAAGGCTTAGAGGTATAGAGGAAAAAAAGTAATGTATTTAATCAGTAAATAAAGATTCAGTATTGATAGGAAGACTTTTTTTCTATAAACTTTGCATATATAGTTCCACCTTAAATTCATACAGCAGGTGGAAGTAAGTCAACAGTGAGCATCTTGTTGTTTGATGGAAGAATTCAAACCTGTTTCCAAGGTAACCAACCCCATCCTCTACAAATCTCTGCTGTGCTTCTACCTGTTTTGTGAAGCTGAATGCCTTTTTCATTTCTGGAGGTATAGCTTGAACTTGAATACACACATGTATGCACACACCACATGCTGCTTTGTTTCCACTGTGATGAAGGAGACAACAAAAGTAAATAGAAATTGGTTAATATTTAAACTGTTAATGCAGGTGTCTCAGTAGCACATTCATAGAGCTTTTGTAAGTGGTGCCAAGCAGCCCTTGAGCAAACAGCTTTTACAGGAATGGCAGATTAATTTTGGATGAATTTCTGGGTACATGAGCGTCAGATCATTATTGTCTCCTTTGTTCTCTGCTCTCTACACAGACTAGGAAAGATACTCTATTCTGTGGAGAGTAATGAGGATATGTCAATAGAGGGAAATGGTATTCAATAATACCATTTAATGCATAAACGGCCATGTGTTAGGTAGTTGCTCCACACATCTGCATGTAAAAACAGAACACCTCTTTTAGAAAGTTTTCTTTGCACATTCCAAGTGCATCTACACACATTAAAACATTTTCTTCAAAAGTTCAGAAAGATCATTTTTTGTCTTAAAGTTATGTTTTCTTTTGAGATGATAAGTCTTTGAGAGGGTTGGAACACAAAATACGTGGCAGTAGAACATAGAAGAATACAGAGTAAAGGAGAAGCCTCTGGCACTAGAAAACTTCCCGCAAAAATATCTTTTATCTGGGAAAATCTGTGAACATGATACCTGACTGAGGACATTCTGAATATTCCCACTATTTTGAAAAAAGCCTTTTCAACTTTATTTTCTTTTGCCTTATTTATTTACATATTGACCACACAGGCAGTTTGGAGTCTCCTAAATGCATGATGGAGTAAAGTAAAACAAATTACTGCAAGACAAAAACTGCTCCTGCACTGATCAATAGGAGATGTATCAACTCTACTGCTGATTTTTAATGGACAACTTAATAATGATATAGAAAATTGTTGGTCTACTAATCTATTAATCTTATCCTATCCTAGTATTAATCAAAGAATGTCTATCTGTCTTTGGTTTTTGCTAATACACTTCCCTGAAGCATGATACACACTTTTGGCTCAGCTTTTGGAAATTTAATTTGTTATCTGAAATGTGACCAATTGTATCACCTAGATAAATAAGCTTAGACTCCCTGTGACAGAGTTTCTCAAATGAAGGAAACAGGCAATTCACTAAATTCAATTCTGCAACTACATGAGTGATAACACTGTTCTTCCATGCCTTACATTGGGTTTGTAACATCAAGGCTGATCTTAACCTTCAGCATGAGTATCCTGGTTCCAGCCAGGACAAGGGTAATTTTTTTATTATTATTATTATTATTATT
>VYXD01009028.1:113900-124288 GCA_013397195.1 Hylia prasina | reverse complement strand
ATGGCAGGGGACACACATTTCCTATGTTGGTGGCTTCTGTCACCACTTCTCCAGCATTGTTTATTGGGGGCTACCCTTTCTTTGATCTTCCATTTCTGGTTAATGTACTGCACCTGTAGAAGCCCTTCCTGTTTTCTTTGTGTCCCTTGCCAGGTTCAGTTCCAGTTTTGCCTTGGCCTTTCTCATCCCCTCCCTACCCAGCTGTGCTTCATCTCTAAACTCTTCCTAGGTTACCTGTCCTGGTTTCCACTGCCTGTGCATTTGCTTCTTTCCCTTCATTTTGACCAGCAGGTTCCTGCTCAGGCATGCAGGTCTCTTGCCCTCCTTGTCTGATCTCCTGCTCCTGGGGATCGCCAGCTCTTGCACTCTCTGGAAGAGCTCCTTAAAACTCTGCCAGCTCTCTTCTACTCCCTTGTCCCTGAGGGCAGTCTGTCAGGGGATCCCACTGACTGGGTTCTTCCCAAGGGACTGTAACTCTGCTTTCCTAAAGCTCAGGAGCCAGACCTTTACTCCTTACCCAAGCCCTATCCCTCAGGACTGCACATTCCCCCAGTGCATGATCCCTGCAGCCCAGGCTGCCTCCAGTCCTGCAGTCCCAGTTATCTCACTTGCACTTGTGCCCATCAGATCCTGGAAGACATTCCCTCTGGCAGGGCTGGCTATCTCCTGGATCAGGAAGTTCTCTTCCATGCATTCCAGGAGTCTCCTGGACTGCCTACAGCCCTCCAAGCTGCTTTCCCAGCAGCTGCTGGGGTGGTTGAGTTCCCCCTGCAGGACAAGGCCCTGCAGCCTCCTGTGGCTGGAGCAGGAAGGTTTGGCCAGGGGCTCCCCCTGCTCCGGCAGCTGCAGCAGACACAGGGCTCCCTTTGCTGCCTCTGTCTCTGACTCCTACCCACAGGCCTTCCACCTGCTCACTGGTGTTCTTCAGGGACAGCTCTTCACATTCCATCCACCTCTCACTGTAAAGAGCAATCCTTCTGCCTCTACTTCCTTCCCTGCATCTTCTGAACAGCCACTAAAAGTCACACTCCGGAAACAGGATTCACTCCACAAAGTTTCAGGAACAGCAACAAGGTCAGAGCCTTCCAGCAAGACAGTGGCTTCCAATTCCTATGCTGTGTGCACTGGTGTAAAGGCAACTCAGCTGAGATGCTGGCCATCCTAGAGGATCATCCCTCAGTGCCTTTGAGATAGCTCTCCAGTGTTTCCCTCCTGGCTTCTGTTACCTTAGAAACCCTTGGCTCCACTATGCAAGACTGCAAGGGTGCTCCAGGGTGGCCAGCACACTCCAGATTGGGAAGCAGAGGAACCCTGCAAACATCCTGTCCTAATCTGTAGAGGTCCCACTGGCCACACTATTGTTGGTACAAGCCTGAATGCAACTGGCTGCCTTGGCCACCTGGGCACACTGATGGCTCATGCTCAGGTGCTGCTGACCACCATTCCCAGGTCCTTTCCCACCAGAGAACTTTCCAGACACTCATCACCACCAGCAGTGATGGTGCTTCCAACTGTTACCAAACAGGTTATATTTCTGTAAGAGGTCTACACAGCAGTTGGAAAATTCTTTTAACTTTAGCATAATAAGTGAATTATCCCTATATTCATAGTTAATGCTTAGTTTTGTCACATAGAGTGCTTAGTACAAATACCAGAGACTATTGTGGTCTTGTGTTAATTCCCTACATCTGTGACTAATAAGTCTTATTCCAGTTAATGCTTCCTTATATCAGAGATTAATACATAGTAGCTGATATCTTAGTTTTCAGAACAAGGATTTTGTGTCAGAGCAATGGTAAAAGAAGTACATTATGACCTGATGACTGATATGAGATACTTTCAAGGAGAAAAGATTCATCAGAAGATCTGGAACCATATCCAAATGGGTCCATGGAAATAATTAGCATATATGCATGTATTCAGGAAATGTGATGAATATGTGTTAGTTTCAGGAATATAACCAGGTCTGTTAGGTTACTGAGCATACATGCTTTGTGGAGAACTCCTCATGCCTCCAGCACTGCTAATGAAATAATGTTGGCTTTGTAACCTAAAAAATTGCAGGGGAAGTTTATTTCCCAGCTTTCAGTGACACAATGTTGCACGCAGAGTCTTGTAAATTAAAGTCATTAAATGATATTTACCTAATTTACTGACTCATAGCTCAAGCCCAGGCTAATGTAGGACCATTCTAAAGATACTAAATCAAGTCATTTCTGAATCATTAAGGGCCTGAAAGTGAGTTTGGGACTCTAGACATGTGACACCCAGCTCTTCTGGCCAGATCTAGCTCTGATTTCTAGAATGTGGCCCTTGCAATGACCTCTTTTCCTCTCAAGTTAGCAGCCTAGTGGTGGTAAACCCACAGGGTATAAATAACCCTGCAAGCTCTTGTGGCACAGGCAAGTCTTTGGTAAACTGGCAGCTCCTGCTCCCTGAGCTTGCTGGTGTCAGTATCAGGCAATTCTGCTATAATCCATGTATGTAAGGAATGGCCACAAGGGCAAGGTACATCATCTTGATATGAAACTGGCTTTATTTCCCTTATCAGCATGCTGGAGCCTTCTGTGATATCAAGGAATCCTTTAATCTCGACACATTGCCACAGCAGGAACAAGGCAAACCACCACAGCAGGTCTCACTTCCTCAAGGCAGAGATAAGAGACATGGGAGAACTGAACACACTGGCAGGTAAAGTAACATTCCCAGGGTCTTTGGGCAGGTGTCATGAAATATTTGCTGCTGTGTTTCTACAGAGGCTCCTAAAATCTGGCAATATGGGCATAATGTCACTACTCACTGCTGTCAGTGGCACAGTGGCTTCTATTGGACAATCTGTGAAACTGAAAAGAAATCTACTAAGGGCCATTGACTTAAGAACTTCAGAAGTTCTTTCCAGCCATAGCAATAATTTAATCCTCATAAAGGACACGCTGCAGTTTGTAGGTCCCCTAGTATACTACAATATTTTAATGCCAGTTCAAGTAAAGTAGCTGAAGTTGAGTTATGCACTGGAAAACTTTGTCATGCCTAGTAGTTAATTCACAGTGATTATATAAGAACATGGTCTTGGACACCTAAAGAAACAGCTCAGATTTCTGAAGTCAGAGATGAACACAGTCTTACCCATCACTGAAGATAGAGTGGTATGGTGGAGGATTTTCACTTGTAGGCAGAACACTTGACATAAGACAACGTGTCACAGTTGGTGACAGAGGGTCAGCAAAATAAGGAGGTGGTGGGGGTGGGAATAACATCACAGCATCACCTGGGGGAAAGAACACCAATTACTGCCTCTGAAGGACTGAGCACCTCTGGTTATACTATTAGCACCCCATAGTTTTTACATGCCTAGCTTTTAAGATAAATGATCCCACATACAGAATTGATACATTCTGGGCTATTGGAGTAGGTTGGAGGTACATTCAAAACCTAAATTCTAAACCCAGAAGAAAGACACGGCATATTTATAAACGAAGGGTTTAATTTAGACAATACAGCTGACAAGGGGGAGTGTTTATCTAGCTAAGAGACACAAATATAGTTGGCTGTCTATAAGAAGTGGAAGTGCAAAGCATAGTTAGTGTTGGAATGTTTTAAGGATAGGAAAGTATTTTTTTCCCCTCCCAAACATAAAATAGGTCATTCTAAGTTTCTCCCTAAGTACTGCAGCGCTATAAAGGAAGTCATTAATGGCTCTGAGGACTGATTTTGTGTGCCATGACAGTGTCCCTACTAAGTTACTTATAGTTCAAGGCACACTAACCATGACAATTGATACACTGCTCACTATTTCCATATATTGTACAGCAAAAAATCTACCAGTTTCCACTCTGTAATTGAAGAGTTTAGAACTTGTAATTATATCTCTGACTGATTGAGGATGTGGCCACAATTTAAAAAATACAGTACTCTGGTTACAAATCAGAATCTTCTGTTTAGCGGGTTAGAGCTCAAGGCTAAAATAAATCTTAAATATAGTCATAGGAGTCTGTGATCTGCAGTGTCAATTACACCATTTGGGAACAGAATTGGGGTTAGACTCATTTTTGTCAGGTTATGTTGCTTTACACAGTCAGACCTTTCTTTTTATGCCAAAGAGGGAGTCTGTCTTTTTGAGAAAGGTAACTGAACCGACCATACAGAAAGCATACAAAGACAAAGTAACATTATTCTGTTTTGGCTGTCTTGACATGGCAGAACTGACATGCTTAGAGCTCAAATAAGTAATATCCAGATGTAAACTATTAGTGGAAAAAAGCCCCACTAATTCCCACGGTAAAGTTCCAACTTTTTTTTACTCACCCACTGTAACCTGAAAAGATTCGGGGCTTGGAGGATGTTCTTCACTTTCACAGGATTCTTGGTTGAGATTTAAGTTTTGCTTCTTTTTAACGTGAGCTATCACGAAGAAACACAACCCAGTGAGCACAATCAAAGGTCCCATGATTTGAAGTGACAGGAATCCACAGCCCTGGAGGTCCACATCAGAAGTGCCAGTGTGGTTGAGCTGTATCGTGTGCCAGCCAGGGCTGCAGCCAGGAACCCAAATGCCCAGGATGCTAATTAGCATTCCACTAGTTAAAAACAGGAATCCAAATATGAGGAACTGGGCAAACTGACAGTTCCCACGACAAAAAACAAGGCTGTACACCTGCTCATTCTGCAATTGTCTTTGTCTTATGTACATCCTGGCCCTTGATCGTGCCAGTAAAACACAAACCAGTCCAGTTACAGCCAGCACTGGCCCAGCAGCCTTAAGGACCTCGTTACAGTCACTGAAGCTTCCAGATGGACATGACTGGAGAATAAGGACTGAAAGGAGGAATCCAGCACACAGCAACACAGCTCCAAAAACAAAAAGGAAAAAAATAAGTTTCCCATGTTGTCCATTACTTCCTTCACCTCCAGGTGCAGGAACAGCTGCTGGATACATTACAACGGAATCTCCACAAGCAGATGAGCTGTTAGAATTAAATGGTAGCAAACCACAGTAGATCTGTGAACATGAAAATATACAAACTAAAAGAAGCAAAAAAAACAGCAAGAACAGCTACATTTTATTTCTTACTTTCACATTAGTTACTCAGCCTTTATTATCTGTATTTTCTGTTTTGCAGTACCTCCACTGTGGATTATGCTTATGAAAAGACAGACCTTGTTTAACAGTTTGATTTACACCAACTGCAATTGCTCTTGCACAGCTAAATTAATTGTTCCTTTGGAGAAATAGTCTTATGATTAAGGCAGACATTGTTTTGAAATTTGAATATTTGGAATGAGGACAGGTTAGCTTTTTCCCTTGAAAAGAGAAAGCTACAGGAAATTTCTGTGCTGAGTTACAGGAAGTGACAGCTTGTGAGAGATAGTACCTTAATGTAAATGACCAATGACTACTGGACTTTTTAACCAAGCAATCTTCTATTACATACCTTCTCAAAGCATATAAATCTTGCTTCTCTTTCCACAAAGCAGGAAAGACCTTTCTATTTCTCTTTAAATGAGCTTCCTGTCCTATGCTGCTGCAAAACCAAGTACTGAGATGATTTTTGGTTCCGATGACTTTTTTCTGAAATGACAAAACAAAACAATTAAAAAAAACATTCTAAAGACTAGTTCAAGTCCCACTGATTTCACAGTTAGAGTTGTTAAGCCTAATGTCATAGCATCAGCTGGATGTGGATTTACTGGGGCAAGGGAAGCCTGACAAAGTTAGGACAGAGTTCCAGTCATTGAGCTCTAGTACAAAAAAAAATAAACTCTGCTGTTCCCTACAAGGAAGTTTCTGACACTCTGGCCTACAGGGCCAGATGGACACCAGCCACCAGATGGTGACTAGCAACCACGGAGATCTTGGCTAACATCCATCAAAAGCCAACCTGAAATGCAGGGGAAGTTCAGACTATGAAAACTAACAAGTCTCATGAACAGACCATGAGAAAAAAGCTGTTCCTACCAAGTGTAGGAAATGCTTAACCATGCTCGTGCTGCAGTGTTTTGACACTTCTTCCCCTCATCAGCAATCTCCCATGACAGACAATTTCACCTATGCCTTGGATATATAAGGACCAATATACAGGGACTGGTGGAGTTGGTCCTGGATGGAAGCAGGGAATCAGCTCAGTTACTTCAGCCTTTTCTCTACCACCTTCTACTGTCCTGCTGCTAATTCAGATGACTGGAAGATAGAACATCAAATTAGCTTGGATCCCCCTAACATATGCCTCTGGTACACTTATTCCACAAGAAAAACAAGGTACTATGTCATTTCTGGAAGCAAACTGTTGAATATGTGTCAGCCACAACAAGGTTTGTGTCACTGCCCAGAAGCTGCAGTGCCCCACTGGGACAAAAACAAAACACAACCATAGAACCCACCAGTGACTCAAACACATAACTATTTATCTGCAAGGCAAGGCAATCCATTGACTCACCACTCAGCCACTTTTAAGAGTAGAACCCAATAAAGAACAGGCTAAGCAGAGACATGAATGATGAAGTTATTACACGTTTTACTGCTGAACACCAAACCAGGCCCCCCAAAAGCACAGGAGAAAGCAGAGCCCATCACTCAAGTAAAAGGCACAATAAGCACAAGATCTGAGAGGAAGAGCAAGAAGGCCACTGCAGGAAGCAGCTGAGTCTCCTAGCTGGCCATCATCAACAGCAAAACTGAGGGACTGTCCCTTAATGCATTAATTACTGTGAGTAGTTAACTTGTTAGCTGTGAGTGCTAAGTGTTCCTTCAGTGCTTTGAACTCAGTCTACAGAGAACTCTCTACTAAGATCAGTTTGCAAAGCTGCTAACTGAGGGTCCCTTGGTAGAAGAGTCAGATTCACTCTGGGGAAAAAAGAGTTATAAAGAGCACTGAAAACAGGACAGCATGTCACGAAAAAAAATTTTTAAAAAAAGAACGTCTCTTGATTGGTTTCAAACTGAAGACCTTTAGCTCAGCACACTTTCAATATTGCATGAGCTGAAGTCAGCCTGAAGGCTCTACTTCTGGGCAGAAAAAAACAGACTGGGATGGTCACTTCTTTGATTTCAGTGGTCTTTGCTAAGTTAAAAAAAGCTCTTTCTGATAATTGCATATGCCCCACTCTCACAAATTATCTGAGCTGGCTCAGGTTTCCTGACTTAGCAAATATACAAAGCTGAGTAAAATGCCTCTGAAACACACACACATAAATAAATAAATCCCAGCAAAGCCCAGTTTCAGAAACAACTGTCTTGAGGCACTTTTCTGCTGAGGCACATTAACCATTTTAACACCAACCCTCTAGAGAGATCTCTTGAATCTTTTCTTTGCAGTTCCCTCTAGCAAAGAAAACATGGACTTAAATATAAGCAAAAAGAACAAAATGAAATAACGTGAAGGCAAAACTCCCATGAATTCAAATATATTCATTACAAAGAAAAGTCTAGAGGTTTGTCCTCCTTACTCCAAGACAGTGCCTGCTTCTTTTCCACCAACCTTGTTCGTATGAGATTAAGCTAAAACACACATTAGAAATTAAGCATGTACGTATTTCCTTCATTCTTTCAGCCCACAAAAGAAGGAACATTCAGAACAGTCTGTTGTGGCTTTGAAGATGAAAGGCACAGATTTTATGCTGGAAAGTCCAAGAAAGGACTAATTTTCATGTACACTACCATGAAATTTTAACAGAAAACCCAAAGCAAGATTAGATTTATTTCCTGTGTTTCAAGAAAAAGTATTTTAATAAAGAGGCAAGTCTTTTATTGTCTATGTGCTTGAAATACTTCCATTAGATCTCCTATCTCCACAGGCATATTGATGTAAAGGAATTATCCCTTCATATTAAACTCAAGTCTGAAAGCAGACATGGAAATAACAGGTCAGAAACCATTACAACATAATCCACTAGTCTAGAGGTCGTTAAGTATGATGGGAAGAGAGAACTGGAAACACAGCTTAGAAAGGAAGTCTGGTTATAAGCTCAACCTAAATGATATAGTGCTTTACCTTTTTTTAAGTCAGGCCTATGCCAGGTATATAGAACAGGAAATAACTTAGCAATTTCTTGCCATTTTTCTGTGTACCACTTGTAATACAACTTTCATATTACGGACAACTCCAGGAATTTTAAAATACTTCTATTACAATTCTTCTTGAGCCTTCAGACTTCAGTCTTTTCCAAGATTTCCACTGCAAACACCAGGGCTGTGAATTTACTTGCCCTTACTCATGTGAAATTTGAGAGCTTCATACAGACATTATATATTCAGGAATAGAATGAAAAGAAAAGCATTGGAAGAATTAAAACACTGGTGTCCCTCTGTTTTATTCTTCCCATTCCCTCTCTTTTTGCTTGCAAAAGCACACAAATAGCTTCATGCAGAAGTTTTAGGTCTAGCCCGTGTTATTTCAAAAACTATAATGCTCTGTCAATTGTAATCCACAATGGAGATCCTGTAAGAATTTATAAGCCATCCTTTTTCAAGGACTTTAATGTTTCCAAGTTTTGAACTACTACTGGGAAGTTGTCACTGCCATTGTGCAATTATTTTTGTGATTTTTTTTTCCCCCCCAGGTTTAAAATTAAACCATGACTCCTTATTGTTCAAGCTACTTGTAAGGAAAAATGCTCTCAACTTCATTCAGTTTAACTTCCATTTCAAAACATGAATGGCTCCCTATGTCTGAATTCCCTTCTTTGTTCCTATCTGCCTCTGTACCCACAACATCTTCTGTTCTTTATTAAATCCCAGTTTCCCCCTGGACTGGGCTCTTAACTTAGCATTCAGAGACACTCATGAGTACAGCTGGTTAAACTAAATTGTCATGTGCAACCTTCACTCCAGCACTCTTCCCTCCCCACGGTGTTTTTAACCACTTACTTGAAGAGCTAGTGGGAAATGCCCAACAGGACGTACTTTCAGTTTTCTGCTTTTAAGAAACAAAACTACAAGCAGTAACAAGTTCTGAGATGCCAAATACATGTGATTAGTACCTGACAGTGCTCTTATCTCACAGAACATAGGACTCAGATATCACACAAGATTACAAGATTTAGACAGTGTGTATAAAGATTCCTAAGCTGGGAGTGGATGCCAGAACTCTGCCCATATTAAAATATAAAATTATTATAAAATATAATATAAAATTACTGCCAATATAAAATTATTGTTTCAGCTTACAGTACGGGAAGAGTAATGCTGTGCTGTTATTTGTGATCATTGCAGTTGGAGAAGGAGCCACCTGGAGAAGTACTGGAAAGCAGCTGCAGTAGGAAATTCCAGAAAGTGGGAAGAATCCTGCCAGGGATCTTTCCTACCACTAATCAGCACTGTCAGGGATTCTGACTGTGCCAGACAGAACCGCATTCTGCAAAGCTGCCAGTTCCCGTCCCTGCAGGCTACAAGAGAAAAGCGGCTGCAGTGAAAGATGGTCCCCAAATGTTCCTCACGCACTTCACCAGCAGGAACACTGACACCACAGCTGGACAGGAGGACCCCAAAAGTCTGTCTGAACAGCGAGGAGCTTGCAAAGCGAAGCCTGGTAACCCACTGACTGGATGCCATGCAGGCAACGAAGACAGCACCTAGACTCAAAAATGAGCCCTGAAGGGTCCCACACTTGTTGGTGGGATGCTTTTTACATGACACACTAGTGACACACAAGATCTGTGGCAAAGCAGCTCCTATACTCTGGAGAACCTGCAGGGACACTAGGGAGAGAGCGGACAGATACAGTTAACACCAGAGCTGGCGTTTTTCGAACAGGTAACCCATGACAGACCCGTTTCTGGAAATCCACAGGAAAGTCTGTCCCTGAGGGCCAATGTATCTCAAAGCAGCAAAAGGCACAAGACAAAAAGACTTACAGATCTCTGACCACAGGACAGGCCATGGTGATCACCAGGGAGATGTGGAGCTCCAAAGCTACCTAAACCATCCTGTCCCAGTTTCCTGATGCCGGCCTGGGGCACTGAGCCAGTTTTATGGACGAGCAATTAAACCTCCACGTAGGAAAAGCAGCACTCCATGGCACACTCCTCCTCATGCCCCAGCCCATCAGGCACAGTCTAGTCTAAGCCACTTAGTCCTTCTTCTAAGGCACAATAACATCTTCAGGAAGACGGACCACCCCCCAAGAGCTGCCAGCCGTACCCCAGCATCAGCCACCAGCGCTGCATGCCGGAACAACTGCAGGAGCCCCTTCAGGGATGGCGCAGAGGTCGCAGCGGGGAAGCAGAGCAGGGGAGCGGTGGGCTTTCAGGGAGAAGTCAGGACACGTACACCCCGGGTAATTCTCACACACACCGGAGAAGAGTGAAAACACGGGAATGGCGGCGGCTGCGGGGAGACGCGGCGGCCCCGCCGGCCCCTGGCGGTGGCAGCCGGAGGACGAGCCGGAGGACGA
>VYXD01009028.1:61453-97189 GCA_013397195.1 Hylia prasina | reverse complement strand
ACATTGCACTTTGTTTAAAAAAAAAAAAAAACAAACATATATAATGCCTTGCATTTTAATAATGATCCATGGGCATCAAGTTACTTGTATACATCTCTAACTCAGCTGATTTTGCTGTATGAATGGAAAGAACTACTACACGAGACTTAGCCTCTGCTATCTTTATAAACTGTCAATTAAAAGCTGGCAATTAAAGAATCTGAAAAATGAGTATTACTTATGAAAAGCTCATATTTCTTACTAACTCTCCTACGTTTTAGGTTTACTGTTTACAGTACAACATAAAATTTCATACTTCCATTACAACTGTGGATTTCTATTTTGACTTCATCTATATAAAGTTACTAATTTTTTAACAAATTTTCCCAAGTATTGTAGTTGATCATTTACAGACAGTGTTGAAGTTAACTTCAGTGCTATTGTAAAGTAATAAAAAGTTTTCAAAATGACTCTTAAAAGTGCATTTACTTTCTGTAGTTTAGCCTCAAAGTAGGTCAATAGTTTGGAAAAAATTAATGCATGTTAAAATAGTGTTTGAAAAGTAGAGATGGCAGAGTGTGTTTCTTGCACTCCTGATCCAATGACTTCCACAGGTACATCAACAGTCTGCCATATACCGTCCTGAAAAACAAAGGTAAGTTTTTTGCAGTCAGTAGTTATACCAGATTTTGTCAGTATTTTCCCTTGGAGCAGTCTGAATAACTATGGGAAAACAAACTGACTTGTCAGAAAAGTTTCAATAAACGAGTAACTATTTTATACATCACTCATATACCTTTAACAGTTTCATATTTTAGAATTTAATACATAGAGAATATATAACATCAATTTGAATATATAACTATGTCAATGCCTTACCAGTAGCAAATCTCTTCTTAAGAAGGGAAAGCCGATAGCCAGTGCCTACAAGTTCCACATCTGCTCCTGAAAGGGTGCTTCCTTCACTAATGAATTGTACTGCAAGTGTTGCTGGTTTACTGGGTCTTCTGAAAGTTCAAGTTTTGCTCTGAGGGATCCAGAACCTATAAAAACAAAAAACCCGAGAAGCTGATTGCTTCCCAAGAACAAAAGGATCTCCAAATTTTTAGTAATAAGAAGTGAAACTAATATGGTGACCTTTGAGATCTATTCCCAGTCCTACATACACTTTCAAAAGAGGTAAGAGTACAAGCCTGTTTTTTCCAATAGTCTGTTTAAGACAATGACTAGTGAATAATTTAAAGAGAAACAATATAAATTTCTGCAAGATTATCCAAAATGTGGGTACCAGCCTGGTACCCACACTCACTACTTACTGGTTATCTGATTGGCTCCTTTGATCATTTATGCTTGCTGGTCTCCAGGTACTTACTACCATCTATCTTATGGTAGATGGTACCTGATTCATAGATAGGAGAGAATATCTGCTTTTGACAAGCAGATTTGAAATTGCATCAGAACATTTGAGAGTTGTCATAATCTGTCTGGATGAAAGTACATGAACAAAAACATGGGAAGAAATGCAGTTCTACAGTAAAGTACCCAGAGGAAAGAAATTACTATGTTTCCATTAAAGACAAGGTCTGAGTAAGTACTTCTCACAATTTTCAGTGGATTTTTTCAGACAGTGGTGAAGTGGCATGACTTTGATACTATTATAAAGCAATAATAGTTCAAAATTACTTTAAATACATTTCTGTAGGCAATTAAATGCATTTTCAAAATCCCCATGTTGCTACTAATTTCCAGTTTTAAAACAAGTCTTTTCTTGTTCTTGTTTAAGTGTGCTGGGAAAATGAGATTTAACTTAAAATTAATGGAATAATTTTGCTTTAAAACAGCTTGCTATTCCTATGACAAGGACAAGGAAAGTTAGTAACTGAAATGCTACTGAGGTAAAAGCAGGAACTAAAAGAAATTGTTTGACATGGTGGCTTGTACTTGATAAGTTTAGCTTAAGATCAATTTAATTTCTTCAGTAGGTCTGCCTTATTTCTGTAAACTGGAAATTCTTTCTGCTCCAAGTATGGAAACTCATATGTTCAAGTGCTTTGAAAGTTTGTTCTGTCTCTCTCCAGCTGATAGATCACATAATGTGTTGGACCATAAAAAAAACCCAAAATTTTAGCATGCTGTCCACCAGGAAAAAAGACTTGAAGACACTTGTCCTGACCTTGACAGTGTTTGTGCAGCTTCTCCCTTTGCTTCTCTAAGTGCAAGATCAGCAGAGTATTACTTCCTCCTGAGCTGAGAGTACTATACGTGTTTATACTCAAAGAAAAGGAGAGGAAAAGATGGTGGGAAGAGAAGGAATACAGCAGAAGCAGTGGGGTATGTACAAGTCTGTTTTCAATGCACAAGATGCAAACTGGATCACTAGCAGCCAATTCTGTGCTGCTCTGCAGGTGTACAGTTCCTCTTCATCTGGCTGCATTTGTGTTTCAGTGTGATTTTTCCTTTTAAAAGAAGCCACAGAGTTTGGAAAAGGGAAAAAAAAAAAAAAAGACGTCCAATCCAATGTAGTGGAAGACAAATAGTAAAGAACTGTGAGGTTAGTGAAGCACAAAGTACACCAGACTAGAGTAATCACCCGTGTTCCATAAAAGTCTCTCTGATTTTGTTTGAATGATAACCACAACTTTGCAGCCTTTGCAGGAATAGAAGTCGTCCTCTCTTTTCATGCTTGTGGTTTCTATATGAAACCAGTCATATTTACAGGCAAATCTGTGATTTCACAATCCCCTTCACTAAATTCTTAATAGGACTAAAGGCCTTTCCTTTACATTAGCAGTGCATTTCTCCAGAGGCTTTGAGGATAAGATACTTTGGCTGCTGTACTACTTCAGAAAAATATTGCACCTGCAGAGACTCAGGAGCCATGACATCAACTACAGCTCAGAGAAAGGTATTGGGCAGAGGACAACTACTGGTACCTTACACAATGTTGTATAAATTACCACTCTGAGCAGATGGGCAGAGATCAGGTTTTTTCCTGGAGTCATTATGGTCAAAATCAAGACTCAAAATGTTGGTCAGGAATAATATATCTAAGCTCAGAACTTTTGGATTTTTTTTTTTTACTCTTAGTTCTTCTGCTTACCTCCTCCTAATGTATTTAAATTATGTGTGTGAAAAGACACAGATGTTAAACCTATTTTCATCTGAGTAACTGCTCACTTCCATATAGCATGAATGCAATAATTTCCTATCCCATCTAAACTCTATTTTAGAACTACTAACTGTTTCCAGGGTACTTATTTTCCCTTGTATAGTTAATAATTAAATTTATATTTTGACATCTCACTCATAAGGGGATCTTCCAGGAGGCAATTGATTGAGAAGAAGGTGAACTAGTAAACAGGATACAGTAAGAGAAAATGTGTAAAAAGGAATCAGAGGGCACAGAAGCTAAAATGATCACCTGTTCACTGTTAAAAAAATTCTGTACAAGAAAGCAAAACAAGAGATTTCAACTTGCCTCCATTCTCAGACTTCTCTGAAATGCTAGATATTTTCCAACACGCTTTCATCTGTTCTGCATTCCTGTAAGAGAATAGTAGGTTGGTTATAAGCACTGGTTTTAGAACTTCATTTCCTTTGATTTACACTGGGATATTACAGACATCTCTAAATGGAAGTCTATAAAAGTATTTGCACATTTTAAGGTAACTCTGTGAAAACCACAGGAGGAAAAGAGAAGGGTGTGTCTACATCACTCCAGAGCAGTGAGCTCAGAACACACTCCCTTACACATTTTATACCATAATTTTTTACACATTTAACACTGTCCTGTGTCCCCACCTATGGCTCCAAAATTCAAACCCCTCTGCAGTGTTAAAGGGTAAGTTACTCTGGAAGCAGTCTGGAAGCTATGCCTTGGTGCTTCGTGATGATGGTAGAATGGGGAGCAACGTTGACTGTTCTCCCCTGAGTCCTGAGAGCATGAATTTTATTCCATTTCTATTCTAGTAAAACTAATTGGCATCAGTGACACTTCGTTCAAGCTGACTTCAGACACTCTAAAGGGGCAGAAAAGGGTACCAAGAATGTCTAAGCTAACAGGGCATTTTAACTCCTGGAGGACTTTCTAGCAGTTACATCAAAGGAAAGTCAACAAATTCAAGCTGTGAGCAGCATGAAATGCTGATAGGTTTGAAATTGCTCTTGGCATTGATGTAGCAGGACTGAAATGCTCACATAAGTAGCACATATGGTAGCATTTGCTCACAGGAAATCACACTATAAAACATATATAACTTTTTTCCTAAGGAGGACCAAAACCCCACCATCCAATCCACTAGATGGAACAGCTAGTACATCACAAATACTATACCTGCTTGGGACATAACTGAATTTTTTTTTCCTTGGCTCAGCTTGACAGGCTCAAAATTGTGGGTCTTGGAAGTTGCCTAGGTGAATTAATGAAAGCAACTCTCCCTAAGCCTTCCCAGCTAATGTGGAGTGTTCTGGGCAGGTGTTCCTGCTTTCACGCCGGCTTCATTACAGAGGGTTTGTGCAAGAAGCCTGGGCAGGGAGACTGGCTTCACCACAGAGTAGTTGTGTTGGTCAGATGGAATACTGACCATGTTCTTGTTCAGAATAAGCTTGAGATTTGGTTAAAAGTACTCTTTCCTTGAAATACCAAGTCAAGAAGGATTCAGTCCTATAAGGATTTTTTTTTTCCCATTTAAAATTATACTCTATTACTACATTGTCCAATAAACACCTGTAACTGTATTGCCTCCAGAAACATCAGAATCTACCCAATAAATGCATCATGTTTATTTTTCTTTTAAACCTTGCTTTGTAAGGTAAACTGATCTATAAGAAACAAGGTTAACAAAGCCTAACTTCCTTCAACCTGGTGTTCTTTGCCCTCTTCACATTAAAAAGACCATTTTGGGAATAAACAGTCCAGGATTTATGTTACAGCTGGGCAAATATGTACATGCTGCACATCCTTTTGCTCCAGAGCTGTACTACTCCATCTGGTCCTACTACCCTCTGCTTGTTTCCACAAACTTGTAATATAATTTTCTGCTATCTATGTCACACTTTGAAGTGCTACTGTAAATGCAGGCTCAGAAGGTCTGCATGGCACTTGAGTTGAGAGACAGTGCTACCTGGCTTATGGAGAGCTCCTCAGTTACTCAGTTGCAGAGTTAGTTTTAAAACTATGTCCATTAGAAGCTAATTTTAAAGTTAGAACAATCGGGAAATCTTTTTAAAAACTGCCTTTCTGCTACTTTTTCTATAGAATCTCCTTATAAGAATACATTGTTACACACAAAATGTTTTTCAACCATTTCAAATTACTGTATTAAAATTATCTACTCTATTGTACAAAAGAAAGCAAACACTGGAAAGCTCAAAAAGGCTTGTATTATTACACAGTTGGGAAGGGTATTTACTGACTGTTTCAGTTTATGTGAATTGGCTATGCATGATCTGTTTTAGACCACAAAATATCTAGATACTGATAGTACACATTTTGCTATTTCTTCCTGTGAAATTTTTCAGGCTATGGCACTAAAGAATACACTGTAAAGGAATCTGAAAAAATACTGAAAAGAATTAATATTACCATTTTGCAGGTGGAAGCGACTGCATGTTTATTACTCCTCCATCTACTGGTACCACAACCTGGACATTAGACAGCATACTAGGCACATTCATAGACTCTGGATTGTATTTGTAATCCACTCTCACATCAGTAGTGCTAGCATCACATTTCCAGTAAGTTGCAAGATTCAAGGGAGTGGACTGTATGCCATTTGAAGATACCTGTAACAGAATAAACCATTGAAAACAACTAATTAAAATATCCACCTTTTAGGCAGAATTAGAGGATGATGGTAATTAACATAAGTCTCAGTGCTGACAAAATATCAAGAGAACAATTGACCCCTGAGTCCTTATCACAGGATTCTGAAGATTGCTACCTAAAGGAATTCCTGCTATTTTAATTTTAAATTAAAATACTTAAAGAAAAGGTTTAAACTTCCTCTAGCCTATGAAGCTCCCTCCTGCTCTTTTATAACTTTTTGTAAGCTTTGTTTTTGTTGTGTTCTGCCTTACAGAACATGTATGCTTGCAGCAAAATGGCTTCATCCTTAGCAGTTGTGAGCTGTGCCAATTCAGCTGCTCAACCAGCCAGCACCAGAGAACCATGACAGACACCTGTCATGGGACAGCAGCCAGCAGAATAGTACTTACCTCTTCAAAGCATTATTTTCCTACTGCAGGCAGGTTGAATGTTGCTTCTGTAGCTGAGGTCATTCTACTGTGCTGATGCATCTCAATCACCTTCTCAATCTATTTGAGGAACCTCCTGAGTCCTGGTGCACAGTCTTGCTGCTTTTTGAGAGCCCAAAACCTTTTTTATCTGCCTGGGCTTCCACATGCCAAAACCTCATTTTTACAAGAAGAATACACAGTACTCATTTCAGCAAACCACTGTTTTTTTCTTCGATCTTTCTCAAGAATTCTCTGTGCCCAACATGCTTTTTGCAGGTTCAGCATGCCAGAATTTTAAACCATACTAGGCAGATATGGTAACTACAGGTATGAACAGCTGGACTGATAGGTAATTTTCCGGGTTTTTTTGTTGTGCAGACAGTTGTCTCAGATGTTCAGACATTTCAAGGCAGGCCTAGAAAATCCCTGTTCTCCCTTTGAGGTATGTCTTGAATATTCAGGAAGACTTTTTACTAACAGTGAGAATATCATCTCACTGATGCACAGAATGGCTGGAGCTGACAGAGGCTGTCTGGTCCAACCCTGCAGCTCACACAGGGCCACCTCTAGCAGGGTGCCTAAGTTCCAGACAACATTTGAACACTTCCAAGAATAGAGACTCCACTATCCCTCTAGGAAACCTGTGTCCAGCACTCAGCCACTGTCACAGGAAAAAAAGTGACTGTTCAGAGGGAATCTCCTGTGATTCAGCATGTGTCCATTGCCTCTGATTCTGTCACTGGACACCAGTGAAAACAGCTTGGCTCTGTCCTCTCTGTGCCCTCTCTCAGGTATTTATACATATTGATGAGATTTCCCTGAACTTACCCTTTTCCAGGCTTAGGAATCCCAACTCTCTTAGGCCTTCTTCGTGGGACAGATACTCCAGTCCCACCATCATCTTCGTGGCCCTTTGCTAACTCTCTCCAGTCTCACTTGCAATGAACAACCCAGACCTGAACACAGCACCCCAGGTGTGCTGTCACCAGTGCTGAGGGGAAGAATCCCCTCCCTTCACTTACTAGCAATACTTTGCCTAATGAAGCTTAGGAGACCATCCAGGAGACCATCTGTTGCCTCTGCAGCAGGAGCAACGAGTTGTTTGGCTCATGTTCCACATGGTAACCCACACGACCCTCAGGTCCTTTTCTGCCAAGATAATTTCCAGCTGGTGACTCCCCAAGCGCACTTCTTGTTGAACTTCATGAGGTTCCTTTCAGCCCATTTCTGCAACCCGTTGAGCCCCCTTAGGAGGGCAAAGTGACCCTCTGGTTTATCCAGAGGGCCAGCCCCATTTGGTATCATCAGCAAACTTGCCAAGAGTACACTCTATCCCATCATTCAGATAATTAAGGAAGCTATTAAACTGTAAAATCAATGTCCCCTGGGGGCCAGTTCACCTCAGTGTCTGCCCATCTAGCCTGTTCTTCACCAGCTTCTCTATATAAATTCTGTAGATGGTGTTGAAAGATGTCCTGAAGTCTGAGCAGACAACATCTACTGCTCTGCCTTCATCCACAGGGGCAGTCATGTCACCAATAAAAGTCTGTCAGTTTGGTCAAGCATGACTTATGCTCAGTAAATCCATTCTGACTAGTCCTGTTCTATTACACTGTGAGAAATCAGAATGTCATACATTCTCAGATAGAATCACAGAATGGTTTGGGCTGGGAGGGACCTTAAAGATCATATAGTTCCAACCCACCCTCATCATAGGCACAGACAACTTTCACTAGACCAGGTTGCTCATAGCCCTACTCAGTCTGGCCTTGAACACTGCCAGGGACAGAAGAGGTGTACAAAACTCCTCTGGGCCACTTGTGCCAGTGACTCGCCACCCTCTGAGTAAAGAATTTTTTCTTAATATCTAATCTAAACCTACTCTCTTTCAACTGAAAGGCAGAACCATGCATTAAAATTCATCAGTGTCAGCATCCAAAACTTGGGCAACTGTAAAATCAAACACAGTACGAGTACAAACTACAAGACAGCCCCAAATCTCTTAAAGGAGAATCTGACTTTGCTGGCAAATATAAAAAAAACCAGTGTTTGAAACTTGCTTGCAGGATGGGGCTGAAGCATTAGCAAGCTGAAACAAGCCCTGTACCTTAGGGAAGGACATGAAGCATAGCAGGAATGTACTAAGCCTGGGCAGAGTCTACACATTGTAAGTAGAGACATACCCGGAACCGGTCTAGATGAGGGATGACAGTTCACCTCTCCATGCTGGCAGACAAAGAATAATTCTTTTAATTTCTGGGCATATATCATATCTGCTGGAATTCCTAAAAATTACAAAAGGATAGAAGTGTTTACCTGATACTTTAAAACATCCACATTGTAATAGGATGCAGATGGATTCTGCTCTGATAATTTCTTGAGGTAGACAGTTATAGCTTGCATGTTCATCCAAAAGTCCTTAGTACTGGAGTCACTTTGTGACTGATCACTACAAGGAAAGATCATAAATTAGGAGTGAAATATTACACCACTCATTCAAGAATACAGACATTTGCAAAATATGCTTTTTCAGTATAATTCACTTTGTCAGACACACCTCTGCTAACATTTCAGTTATAAACTGTCATGTCAAACAGTGATTAAACTTAATTTTGTATGAATTATTCATTACGTTAAGTATGACTAACAAATGAAATTAAATACAAAAGAACACAGGTATATTGTTTGATTTATTATTTTAGTAATTAAAAAAATTACAGCATTTAAAAAATTTAGCTTGGTATTCAAATAATTTCTCCAATAAATTAAACAGAAACTGCTAGTTGAAATGGATTTCTGCTAAAAAATTCCAGCTTTTCTATTTTTTAAAAAAACAGTATTTCCAAGTGCAATTTCAACAATTATCCTACGCAATCAGCAACCTTTTTTTCCTACAAATCCTTTCAAGCATACTGCCACACATCTGAGAGGTAGTTATGTAAAGAATGTCATTAGTGTAATGATTCAGCTTTAAAATACCCTAGTAGATGGTGAAGGAGAGTACATGAATCTCCTGCTGCTTGTTTTCCATTTAAGCCCACTGTTTCATCATTTAGTTTTACCATTATTACTTCTGTGTAAAGAAATTATTTATAAAATGGATATGAAAACACAGACACATTTACAAATTATTTTATGGCTCCTGTTATACTCAGCACAAGTTTTAAGTCCAGTAATCACTGAGATTTTTCATAGCAGCAGTGGAGAGAACTAAGCTGAACAAGATTAATTCTGAAAATTAAATTACATGTAATTAAATCAACCAGACTGCAAAGAATTCTGATTTATATAGACAACAATTCATATTTTATAAATTACATAGCTTACAATTATGTTAAAAAAAATACCAAACCTGTATACAAGTTGTGAATTTGGAAGAATCTGCTCTAGTTTGGTTGTGTTTTTCACCCTGAAGCAGAGCACAGCAGGAGATGGGTTGCTGGTAAAGACTTTAATAATCCCACTAGGGAATGATATTGTCATATCACCAGTAATCTTCACAATACATCTAGAAGAGAATAAAAAAATCAGCTTCATTGCAACTCCTTAACTGCCTAGTTCTAATACTAATTTTAAAGCAACCACTGTAATTTCACAATCTTATGAACTGAACTAAAAACAGAAAATCAGTCTCAAATGAGGGTAATGTGACTATCTACTGTCACTTCTGGTTTGGAAGTAAGATGAAATAAGAAAGAAAAAACTTTAACTTCTTAAGCATACAGTAGTCTTGGATATTTTTCAAGCTTTGAAAATATGGCATGGCTCTGCCTAGGCAAGGCCTAGCAATGGATGTGACAGGGAATGAAGTGCTTTCGGCTGCACAAAATTACATGTAACACCTACCTGACATTGATAAAAATCCTTCTCAGTGCTCTCACTGAACACATTTTTGTAAAGCAGGTGTATGTGAACTCCTGGCATTACAGAGCAATAAGCCACTGTTGTTATTTATATCCAGGGAGAAAAAAACCCTTTGAATTCCTTTTCCAGTGCACATTCATGTCCCTCCCCCAGTATGAAAAGTAGACCCAAGTGTCTTTTCTTATTGTAGCTCAACGCATTCAACACAATTCACTATTTAACTAACTTTGTGGGATCTGCTCCTTTAAAGTAGGCGTTAACAGATTCAGTAAGGGCTACTGCAACAGGCAAGGTGTCCTGGTTTCCAAGGCTGACGGGACTGGGACCACGTGAAACACCTAGAATACATATAGTGTACAGATTTAATTTTCAAAAAGCTTAGTAAATTTCAGAATGGTTGACTACATCTGTAATTTTCACAAGAGTTTACACCGACGTCACAGTATCATCTGAGGTATTACTTTTAAAGTGTGCAGAAATACATAAACATAGTACAATCATACCACCAAAATGCAGCTCAGCAGCCTGAGAACGCAGGTGTGACCATTGGCATGACATTATGTAAACAGACACAAGGAAATACGTGAGACAGAGGAACACTGCATTAAAATGGCTACTGGTGGGGGTAAAGTCAACAGACCCAAAGTGACTAGAATGCTTTAAAAAAAATCCCTACTGTATGCTTTTTGTATGGAAAAATGCATGATAAAATGATCACAGAAATACAAATAACTCACTTATAGTAAAAATGACGCAAATTAAAATTAAACGCAAATTCATCAATATTACCCCATATAAGTGAACTGTTGAACATTCTTTCAACTTTTTCAGCCAACAAACATTGCAATTCCCAAGCAGAAATTGTTGGAGTCTTCATTTGTTGCTTGTGCCAACACAATTCCAATACAGAGCTATAAAAATCAACCAAGACCTCATGCTAAGGCTTTTTGAAATGTGCATATACAGTTGAGGAAACAGGTTGTCATGGGATTTCATTTTTCACAAATTTTCTACATGTGAATGGAATACAACACTGGAAGTTTCTTCTTTTTTTCTTGGTGCAGCAGTGTAGTAGATAGCATCTTATTATGTTTTTTGCACCATGAAGAAATGGTCTGTATCACAGAGTATTACCTGTCTCAAGGAGGGACAGTCTTTATCTTTTCATAAGGAAATTGAAAAAGTTCTCTTTTATACCATAAAGCAGGGACAAAATGCTTCTGTATAATATTGCCCATGGCAATTAAAACCATTTACTCTAAGTGGCTGTCCTTTCTGAGCTCCTTCAGAAGTAAAAAGGAAGTTGGGGCCTTGCTCTTCACAGAGCACCTAATATCTCATATTAGACCTTAAATTAAGAGGTAAGTGAAGTAGTGACAGGAAGATAGCAAAAGACAGGAGCTGGTCTAATTCTGCTACCTCATACCTCTCTCTCCATAACAATTTCTCACATAAGGTAGTAAAATGTTCAGAAAGCTTCTCAGTACCATGAAAATATTTGTGCAACACTTAGGCCTCCTTAGATCCAAGAGACCTAGTCAAAAGTGCTGAAAACCAAAAATTCTTTAATTAACTAATTATTATGATTCTGGTGAAAAAAACACTGATTTATTTTTTTTTTTTTCAGTATAAACAGTAGGTTTTTTTCTTTATTCTTTCAGACAATACATGGATCATGATTCCAAAGATGTTTCTCTCCCTGAAAAGTACCAATAAAAGCTGTGGTTCCCAACAGTCTCAGGAATCCAGAAATCGTTATTTCAAGAGGCAAATGTGCAATAAAATAATGAGTTACCAATTACTAGAAATTCTGTTTGGTGAATACAGAACTCCAGAATTATTCTTCACTGAAGCCAAAGTGTACACTTAGTGAATGTGGCACTACAGTTGCTGAGCTGTTTTAATGTCTTTTTGTGACAATTTACTGAGGAATAAAAACAACAGTAGAGCAGACAGGATTACCTTGCATACAGGTGTATCAATTATTTAAAAATATTTTACTTAATGGCCTTATGCACATTTTTATAGCAATATTTAAAAATTATGCAGAGTAATACAAACATATTCATTATATTCCTGTTGGTAAAATACAAATACTGTTTGCTTGACTGAAAGGTGAAATTTATTAGAAAAAATAACATTCTTTTTACTTTTTTTAGGGAACACCAAAGCAAATACATATGTGTATATATTTCTGTGAGACCTATTTAGGAAGCTACAAAGGCGATCACTTTTGTCTTCCTTGCTCTGCTCCCACTGTTCATCACCATTTAACTCAAAAATCTATGCATTCTCCTAGAAAATAAATAAACTGAAAAACAAATAAATTAATATACATTCAACAAGGCCCAGGGCCGGGTCCTGCCCTTGGCTCACAACAGCCCCAGGCAGGGCCACAGGCTGGGGCAGAGTGGCTGCAAAGCTCCCACAGGAAAAGGAGCTGGGGGTGCTGGTGACAGGGACTGAACATGAGCCAGCAGTGCCCAGGTGGCCAAGAAGGCCAATGGCACCTGGCCTGTTCCAGCAATGGTGTGGCCAGCAGGACACAGGGATTGTCCCCCTATCAATGGGACACTGGTGAGGCTGCACATCAAATCCCGTGTTCAGTTGTGGGCCCCTCAATTCAAGGAAGATATCCAGAGAAGAGCAATGGAGCAAAGGAAGGGTCTGGAGAGTAAGTCATATGAGAAACAGCTGAAGGAGCTCAGGATATTTTGGCTGGAGAAAAGGAGTGATAAGGGGGGATCTTATCAATCTCTACAACTGCCTGAAAGGAGAGTGTGGCAAGACAGGGGACAGTCTCTTCTCCCAGCCAATCAGCAACAGGAAAAGAANGCCCAGGTGGCCAAGAAGGCCAATGGCACCTGGCCTGTTCCAGCAATGGTGTGGCCAGCAGGACACAGGGATTGTCCCCCTATCAATGGGACACTGGTGAGGCTGCACATCAAATCCCGTGTTCAGTTGTGGGCCCCTCAATTCAAGGAAGATATCCAGAGAAGAGCAATGGAGCAAAGGAAGGGTCTGGAGAGTAAGTCATATGAGAAACAGCTGAAGGAGCTCAGGATATTTTGGCTGGAGAAAAGGAGTGATAAGGGGGGATCTTATCAATCNACAGGCTGGGGCAGAGTGGCTGCAAAGCTCCCACAGGAAAAGGAGCTGGGGGTGCTGGTGACAGGGACTGAACATGAGCCAGCAGTGCCCAGGTGGCCAAGAAGGCCAATGGCACCTGGCCTGTTCCAGCAATGGTGTGGCCAGCAGGACACAGGGATTGTCCCCCTATCAATGGGACACTGGTGAGGCTGCACATCAAATCCCGTGTTCAGTTGTGGGCCCCTCAATTCAAGGAAGATATCCAGAGAAGAGCAATGGAGCAAAGGAAGGGTCTGGAGAGTAAGTCATATGAGAAACAGCTGAAGGAGCTCAGGATATTTTGGCTGGAGAAAAGGAGTGATAAGGGGGGATCTTATCAATCTCTACAACTGCCTGAAAGGAGAGTGTGGCAAGACAGGGGACAGTCTCTTCTCCCAGCCAATCAGCAACAGGAAAAGAAGAAAAGGCCTCAAGCTGTGCCAGGGGAGATCCAGGCTGGACAACAGAAAGAATTTCTTCACTTAGAATGGGCTGCCCAGGGAGGTGGGTGAGTCACCATCCCTGGAGTTGTTCAAGAAATGACTGCAGTGCTCAGTGCTGTGGTTGAGTTGACAAGGTGGTGGTTGTTCAATGGCTGGACATGATCTTGGCAGTCTTTTCCCAACCTTCATGATTCTGTCATTCTATCATATGAAACAAACATAACTGCTTGTCCTGATCCTGAAAGACATAGTTTTGTTGCCCTGCTGCTGAGAGTACAATTCAGTACAGCAACATTCAGCTTCAGGGTTTTCTATATCTGCTGTGAGGTCTCAGATGGAAAGGAAGTGGCAGCTGCATGAAGGCATCCTCACTTCATCTCAGGCTGCAGCCTAGATCAAGGCTCCAGCTCTATCACCTTTGGCAGTGATGGCACACCTGGCTTAAATGTCCTGCCACCAGCCTCAGCCTGATCACTGCTACCAGCTCCTGAGCTGTGCTGACACAAGAGCTAGTAACATAGCCATGCAAATGTCTGCATTGACATCTTCAAGGCACAGACCAAAACTGCAGAACAAAAGACTGCATCATTGGTCATAAAAGGGGCAGATGAATAAAGCTGATCAAATGGTTTCAGTTCAGTTTAGGAACAAAGATCCAGAAAGTTTTAATACTGGCTAAACAGCTGTCATGAAAATAAAATTTATTAAAGAAAGCACTATCTTTATTATGTCTGTCTTCTAAGATTTGTATTATATTTAAATATAAAAACACTATTTCCTACTTTTTTTAGGAGAATAAGGATTATCAAAGTAAAAATATATTCACTTTACTTGAAAGAAAGTAGTAATGACAAACTGAAGAAGCAGGCCAAGTTTCAGCTTGTTTATGGAGCAGGGAAGTGGATAGACAGAAGATCACGTCATATAAAAGTGGTTACATCAAGTTTTGGTGATTTCAGCAACACACAACTTGTTATGTAGTTGAGATGTCAAGCAACTTGTCTGTGCCAGATACCAGATATATCTGGAGAAACTTGTTTCAAAAGAAATACAATTTTATTAGATGTAGTATATTAGGATGATTAGTTAAGACATAAATGTGCTTTGAGTACAATACCTGGTGGTGTCTCACAAAGCTTTTCAATTGTAGGAAGATTTCGAATCAAAAGATCATCGTCTATTACATTTAAATGAAACAAAACATTGCAAGAAAACAAAATATTTCAAGCAAAAATAGATGTTAAAAATTAATATTCAAAAATATTTTGCAAATTAAAGTAAGGCTAAAGCATAAAAGAAGCACTCAATTACACATGCCTTAAAGTTCACTTGGAAAAAGATAATCAGAGTCAATTCTCCATTATTCAGAACAAATGGGGTAAGAGGAACACTGGATTGTGCAAAAGTCAAAACAATACAAAATGTATTGCAAACTATATCCTCCTGCCCCAAAGTATTTCAGCTTTTTGCACTGCCCTTCCCATTTCCCCAGGACTATTTAATTCATACAGTTCAGGTGCAGATGGAACTGGTCTTATTTATTTTTCCTAGGCCAGAATAATAACCACATCAAATGTCAGTGTCAGCACACACCTTGTTACCTCCTGCCTCACCTCACGATTTCACTCTGCCACTGTTTCCAACAACACACACACACATTTCCCCAGAGCTGGGGATATTGATGCTTTTGCCACTAATTTTTGGTTCCTTGACACCAGAGCTGAGACCTGAGGATGTGAGCCTGGATAGACTCTGGCAACCAAATATCAATTGTGTTTCTGTGAAGCTTCTCAGCATTTGTGAAACTGGTGGACACTGAACTGTAAGAGCTAAGGCTGGGCAGAACTTAGTAGCTTTGCTTCTGCACAGCGTGCAAACAACTCCACTGCAGAACTCCCACTAGGTGTTGCATAGATGCTCTTCTGAGCTGCTGAGCCTGACTGAGGAATCCTTGGCATCAATAACGCTTTCAGATTACGAAATGATAACTTGACAATTTAATTTGTGACTAAAGGTGTAATGGTGCTCAGGAATTAAACAGTTCAATACTACTAAATAAACAAGTTAAAACAAGCAAGTCTTAAGCCCTGCCCTCCTCAAACTAACAAAAAAACCCCCCAACTAACTAAAAAACCCCCTATGTATCCTTTTGGTTTATGATGATCTAATATCAAAACTGAAGGGCCTTCCTTTAAAAACAAGAGAAAACCTTCTGAAATTAGTGGCAACACATGAAGAGTTTTCATCTTTCTTTCATCCTTTTCATCTTAATCTTTCTTGTTTAATTGTTTGTTTTGCTTTTACTGCTTAGCTTATATTCTTAAGTAACTTGAAGAAAAATATGCATTAGATTTATTCTTTGGAAACTGCAATTATGGAACAACAAACAAAATTAAAAGAAAATAAAATAACTCAGTTTTGTGAACATTTGTACTCATTCAAATTTTTCAGTATCCCTAAGTATTTCTGCACCTATACAATAACATCTTCTGAACAAATATATGATAACATGTTGTACTTGATGGATATACAAGCATACCAAATAAGAATTCATGGAATGTTAAATGTGAATAATATTTCCCTAAAGAACATGCCATAACTGGATCTATGCTCTAATCTAATTTAATCTACTTTCCTGTGTCTCAGTGTCATTTAGAAGCAGACATTGCAAAGGATGCTTGAAGTATCTGTACTCGCATATGAAACAACTAACTCCAACAAGTGGTTCTCACAAACTGGCACAAGCTAGTGGCTGAGTTGTCTTTTTTCTTAAGATAAACTGGTTAATTAAACTTACCAACTGTAGGTGTGTTTGCTGCACTGAGGGAAGCAGAAGAGGATATAGAAGAAATGCTCTCTGCACGTGCCAAAGGAGCTGCTGGAGGTGGACTTGAGTTAGAGGTCAATGGAGGGCTGAATGGCCTAGGCTGAACAAAAGAGATCACAAGAATATAACACAAAGTGGTTTTAAAGAGATGGGAAAAAAAATATTGTAGATAGAAAACTTCTTATTTCATGCCCTAATCAATTTCATAATGTTTCTCAACATAGTTTCTGTAATGTTTTATCTACCCTAGTTTTTAGTGTAAAACAGAGAACCTGCATTTTCCATTGGAGTGAATTCCATTATTTCATAGATTACAGTTTTTTTGACAGAGTAGTCAAGTTTAATATATTTGATTATGCAACAGCCTTTCAATAATAATAATAGAACACAGTGTCAGAAACTAGGACTACAGCCTTGTGTATATGTGGCAAATACAGATTTAGAGAGCTAAAGCAGAGCTACTAAAGAACTGGAAGTGAGAGCAGCAGAGGGCAACTAAACCAGTTGTGACTGGAGTACAGGAGCAAGAGAGGAACAGGCTGTAGGACCAGAGTTTTTTCAGCCTGGAGACAGAAGCCTAAGAAGGGAATTATTAGCAGTCTCCTACTAGGTAAAAAGGGACACACAAAGAAGTCAGAGTCAGGCTCTTCCAAGAGATGCAAAAGCTATAGCAAAGAAATGCTGTACTTTGGGGAAAAGTCCTTTTTGCAACCTTGTGGTAAATTCCTGAGACAAGCTGCCAGATTGTAAAATCTCAGACTCTTGAGACTTTCAAAACTCAGCATGTGCCTGAGCAACTTGATACAAGTTTGAAGTCAGCCCTTTTTCGAGCAGGTTGGCCTAGAGAACTTAAAAGTTACTTCCACTCTAAATCTCTGGATGGCTTTAGGATACACTTAACTGTTAAGGTATTTAACTAATGATGATGCTGGGATTAACACATTGCAAAGGTACTGAAACCCCCAAAGCATCATTTTGGCAGGATAACTGTAGAATCCCAGAAGATAAGGGGCTAATGTGTATGTCTGAAACTGATAGCTGCACAGTTGTGGGACCAGCCAAGGACTGTTGGTAATAACAGACAAAGACTGTTGCTAATGATCAAGGACTGAAGGGCCTTGGTAATAACCAAGGATTGTTGGTACTAATAGACAAGGCCTGCTGGTAATATCCACAGATTGTTGTTAATAACCAAGGACTGTTGGTACTAACAGCTGAGGTCTGCTGATAGTAGCCAAGGATTGTTGGTAATAAACTGAAAAAGAACAAGATGTGGCTGGAGAAGGGGCCATGCAGTGGTAGGCAGCACTTTTCCATGACAAACATCCTGTTCTGGCTCCTGCAGATAAGCACAAGTACACGTACAGCTCAAGTACAGGAATGAGGCAGAGAAGAGGGTATGGACTGTAGGGGGGGATCAAGACCACCCAGGACCTCCTGGGTGCTCTCTGACTGAATTCCAGAAAGGTCTGAAGGAACGAACTGTGCATGATAATGAATTTGCATAGAAAATAAGAAACTTAACTCCAGGTGGGGAAAAGCTGTCTATAAAAAGGTACTCCCAATAAGCCTAGGTGATACCTCCCGGACAGTCCATCAACTGAACTGACACTGGAACCAGGATTGGTGATTTCTTTTTCTCCCTTTCTCTCTCTTCCTGTTTATTTCATATGTTCCTTTGTCTCTTCCTTTTTTTGTTCTACCTCTTTATTCAGAACCCACTGTCATGTGCATATATAGTAGGTCAGGGACTAACATACCAATTTTACATGCCAAGTGCATAATTTAATAATAAAGCTTTGTGAGTTTTGTGGACCCTCTGACTTTAGTCCTTCCTTTCAACCAATACCATTTGTGAATCTTAGGCATTTCCTTCCCCATAAGGGTGGTATGTCAGAGTGACCTTTTTGCCCTATTCTATTGCAATTGTTGACTTTGATAGAGACTATGAGAAAAGGGGTCAACATATAATGAAGAAAACTGACAACCTTCTCCTTGTACCCAGATAATAGTAAATTTCAAAAGCAAGAGTATACAATGAATGTAGCCTTGTTCAGGATCATCTTTTATTGCAGAACAGTACCAGATAAATTCTTCTACTTAATTATGATGACATGAAGAACAGATTCCTCAGGCTAAGAGCAATTACTACAATTCTGTATTGGAAAGAAAAAAGAATTTCAAAACGAATTTTGTTCTGATCCTACAGAAAATCAAAACAGTTTGAAAATTTTTTGTCAGTTTTGTCAAAGCATAAGATGAGAATTTTGTTTGGACCAAGAATATGGTGAAAATATCTTGCCACTTTAAAAGACAATAAGAGGATTTTACCGCAGGAACATTTTTCCAAGTCAGGAAGTCAAGTGAAACCTGCAGAATACTAATATTGACAGAGGAAATTAGGCATGGCCTAGTCTGATAGGCTGCTTGGTTATTTGCATTCTTGACCACATTCCTTATCGGCAGGCGAACCCGCATTGCAGGCACGTGCAGACACTGTACAACCTCTCACTATCCCCACAGGCAACCGCTGCAATCCACCACTCCCCTTCTCCACAAACCAGCACCAAGTGCAAGGAGGAGTCACAACAGGGCTACTTCTGTCAACACACAACTGCAAAAAATCCCACTCGTTTCCCAAAGCTTTGGTGATATCCCTAAATCGAGGGAAGTTTGTTAATAACTTTACTAGTATATTGCATTTTGAAAACTTCAATCTTATGCATGCAGCACTATCTTTCATTATCAGATTACTGATTTGCTTAATTAAAAACACTCAGCTGATGCAAAAATTATGGTTTGGGCCTTTGTACTTGTGTTAATAATTATTTGTTGTAATAAGACAGTTTTATCATAAACTATTACCACACCTATTCGGCAATGTTGAAAATCTGCTTATGTGATTCCTTGAACATTGGCTAGAAAGTAACTCCACTGTAACAGAGTAAATGAATGGTGTATCTGAAATCAAATCAAAAAGGCAAATAATAATAATAAAAAAATCAATACGTACTATTTCATTGATCCCACTAAGTTTCCCAGTAGACAGCTTTGGTCTTGAAGCAGGCCTTGGAGGGGGTACAATGGTGCCCACAGAAAGAGGAGTGGTGGGCCTTGCTGAAAGAAAACAAATTTAAGAAAATATTGGAAAGATCACATTGAACATAAATAGTTCTTTACTTGAGTAAAATATCTGGAAGTGATGTTTCTACTAGAGGTTGTATTGTACAAGTGCCTTTAAGAGTTACCACAAATTGTAAGACTCTTTAAAATAGTGCCATGTGATAACCTGAAAAGTGCATCTGAAAACAGCATCCGGGGCTTTCTCATTGCTCTCAAGTGATGTTATACCAACCACTCTTGGAAACTTGTATGTAAAAAGGATTGTTTTTGCAAATGAAATTACTTAATCTTTGAGATCTCATTGCTGTCTGACATGCCACAAAAATACATTCCCATTTCTAGAAAAGCAAGACTGCATAGTTAAAAGAAAGCAATGCCTTTAAATGAATAATTTTAATTTTCTTCTTATTTCAAGTTGAATATTTACTTCACTGTCCCAACTGGTATTAACAAGCAGTTTAGTACATTCTAAGTAAGAAGATGAGTTAATTTTAACATCTGTTGAGCAATAATAACAAAAAGAAAAATGAATCCAAAGCTTGCTTTTTGGAGTCAGTTATTAGCAAAAGAGCAGTACAGAATGCATGCTTGGCATACCCTTATTTGTATGAGCACAAGAAGACACTAAACTATAGTCCAGTAGTGCTGAAGATGATGCAGAAGATATTTCAGCAGCAGTGCCAGTTTCTTCAATGAATAATTGTTCATGGCATATAGAGTTATTGAAAAGGTCACTTTGATCCTCAGAAGCACAGCTGTTGGAAGAATTCCCAAGCAAAGCAGAAGAGGCAAGGCAGGCATTTTCAGTTTTAAAATGCAATCTTTGGGGCTCCTTCTTGTCTGTGCTTGTGTGTCTAATTGTAAGAAGTTCATCAGCAAAGGAAATCCACTGACTCTGAGACTGTGAAAAACTGGATAAAGTACTGGTACTCCCTGATGGCGCTGCTGTAACACCAGATTTGCACAAAGTGCTAATGGTAAAGCCTGGTGAGGATGGGCTTGTAGACCCAGAATCTGTCTGGTATCCAAGCAAAGACTGAGATATTCTACACCCAGGCAAATCAGTGGTAGATGAGGAGGAGCTCCTATTGTGCTCTGTTAGGGTAGCTGAAGGAAAAGGGAAGAATTGAAACTAGGACCGACAATGAAAAGATAAAAATTTCAATATTCAAAAAAGTATTCAATATCCACTGCACAAGGATTACTAGCCAGCACGAAAAATAACTGCTCTACTAAGATAAGTCTCCCAAATCACAAATAGAAGAAAAAAGCCAGTTACATATCATGTGTACTTCATTCATACTGCCAACCATGTCATTTTCCATTTTTAAGTACATAAAAATAATTATTGTGTATCTCTCCACTTAAGGCTCTATTTCTCACACCCTTCCTTTTTCCTCTGACTTCCTACCTGTTGTGATTTAATTTTTTCTCATCTTTGTCTTTCCCTTCTTGCATCCTACTCCGTTTTTGTTTCCTCTCCACAGCATTCTACTTTTAATTTCCTTTGAAGTTATTTAATCAAACCTATCCTGTTCCTTCCAAAGACTTTGATCCTCTTAGTCCTAAAATTTGTAACAGGAAGGTCTGACAGATTTGGCTTTCAGGTGAATGAATGAAGACAATGGAGTCACCAGATTTGGTCTGATAGTTATTCTGTCTGTATCAATTTGTGTCTAGTGAGCGGCAATATGGATGAGGCATCATCCACCTCAGGGTTTTCTTTCCTCTCTCCTCCTATAGTCTTCTGACTGTTGAAAAAAGGAGTTTTCCACAAGTATTCCCTGCACTTGCTGTTACCTGTTGCTCTAGGATGACAATAGAAGCAGAAAATGCAAGGTTAGTCAATTCTCAACATCTTGCAGATTGGCAGAGCTAGGAGCAACAGCAGTGACAACCAAAATCAAAGAGAGAAACACATTTAAAAGTTCAGATCAAAAGTACACTCTACAGTGGTCCTTTTGCCATAAACAAATACATTCTCTAAGGCCCCTAAAACATTAAGAATTTTAACACAGCTTTCCCTTTCTAGCAGATCTTTTAGCTATCATTCAAAGGTTTTAAAAATAATATTACAAATCCTATTTAAAAACAATGTGGAGATGTTAAGAACTATTTTAAAAATACATATGGATGAAAACAAGGAAGATAACTAATAGAAACATTTTTAAAATATCAAGAGCTAGCTAAAAAATGTCTGTTGTGTTTGTTCAAGATAACTTTGTTATCTTAAGCTTCTAATAAGGTGGGATTATTCATGGATGACCAAAGATTACTTCTGTGCTGCATAAACCACTGTCTGCTCAAATACCAAGGTAGTTTAAGTGTTTAATGATTAACAAAGTTATAAAACAATAGTTAAACAAATGTTTAAACCGTAAGGGACATACACTGTATTCCACATAACTAATGTATGTAATTTAAGGTTTGGATTGAGGTTTTCAAAAACTTTTAGCAGCAGCTTACTACTGACTTTCAAGTTGAAGATAAAACTTTGATTTCAAGGAAAATAAAATCAGATAAGTTAAATATGTTTTAAAAAACTTTTAGAACTAACTTGAAAATTAGCAAGCATTAGAACTCAATTTAAACAACATGACCTACATGAATCCATTTTTTTTGCCCTAAATGTATCAGAAATTTGTTATACTTTGGAACACTTACTTTCTATTTAATTCTACAGATTATTTCACAAATGTCAATATCTTAGTTAGCTCCTAGAACGACAATCCTTGAAATAATTATTTATCAGATAAAGTTTGCCAAGGCACAGATATATCTAAACTTGGTTTATGCCCACGAGACCCTCTATTGCACCAATTTCAATGAACTGCAGGGCTCTGTGTATAATCCTCAAGGGTATGAGGACTAGGGTAGATGATTCCCTGCCAGACACAGCTAAGGAGGATGTTATGGATGTCTGTCACTACTCATCAGCCAGAGATTACTTTCTCCACAGTTCTGCTGCCAGGAGTAACTGTATGAAGATTTCCTAACCTGCTTTCTCACTTCCCATCCAGGCACAGCAATAAACACCAGAATACACCTACAACCACCAGCACAAGTTAAGTATCCTCTGCCTTCCTCTTCAGACTCCAACACAAGATCAAAGCTATCAAAACAGAATGTTTTAAGAAAGCACCATTTCTTTTCAGAACATTCCAATAGTATATATCTCTCTAGAATTTATTCTTAAACATGTTACCACACAAATGGTGGTTTCATTTGCCAACACTATTGAGTGATTATTTAAGTCAGGATGGGAAAATTACAACTAATTCTGTAAACCAGATTTGTTAAAACCTTAACCTTGTGTAGTAAAAGACTAAGTTCTAACTAAAATCTGAAGTGTTACAAAGCAGTGTTGATTGCTGCTAAAAGAACATTACTTGAGCCAAGAAATGACACCAGTTTTTCAGAATTCTCCTACTGATACATGTAATCTTCCTTATTGTTGTTCAATCTGCATGATCAAGCACAGAAGAAAATCACTAGAAAGCCATAATCATGAGCAAAGGAGTGAGGACTATTTTTGGAACACAAGTACTTAGTTAAAAAATGTAAGTGAACACACTTCCTTTCTCAGGGGTGTGGGAGGAGAAAAGTGTCTACATTAAGAGAAAATTAAGATGTTGGAATAAAGATACACAGCAGGTAGACTGAAAAGAGCTATGAAACTGTATTTTGCAAATACCAGGTTTCAGGAAAGTCTGCCAGTGTCCTACCAGCACTAACGTCCTGCAACCCAAAATTCCCATGCAACATGTGCTCTCTCCCTCCACCTGCCATATGCCACAGACCATCCTTTTCCTTGCAATATCCCTGTTTTCAGGATCTCAGCTTAATTCATGTCTCAGTCCTGTCATTTTTATCCATTGCCCCTTGGCTTATGCCTTCATAACTCGTAACAGAATCATGCCTTCCTCACAGCAAAGCTCTGCAATGCCTTTGTACTACATAGCCCAATTGACTTTCCTGGAAAGAAGAAATCCATCCCTATTCATTGTGCAAGCTCAGCTTGTCTCACAGATGCTGCAATAACCTCCATTTTATCTCCCAGCTTTAACAGCTGAAAAAAAGGATTATATTCTAGATGGTAGGCAATTATTCAGTAACTATGAGAAGGCAATAAAAAAAGGTAGGAGCAAGATAGAATTTTCCTAAAGTGTCTTGTACTCCCTCTTCCCTCTTGCTCTCTAGCTTGAAAGCCTTATTTACTGCCTTCTCAGTTGTGTAACACTTCTAAGACAGTATACTGCTTTATAAAATTCTATCATTTAAACATCAAAGCAGGTCCCCTTGCAATAACTGAAAAACAACACCAGAACATCCAGAAATATGGCAAACGCAATCTCTACCATCAAATATTTTACCTGAGGAGGATGAGGATGCTAAAGAAGCTGAAGAGGAAGATTCAAGAGAAGTGCTGAAGAGTGGATCCCATGCCAGGAAGTCACTGTTCCCCTTTCTATATTAAGAGTTAAAATTGGAATAGAAACAAAAGATTTATGCATTCATAAAAATCACAAACTTCAGTAGCCGTTTGATAATGTAACAATTATAATAAACACAGAGTAGCTTGGTTTTGAAAGGATCTTAAAAAATTCTGTTCCAACAACATTGACATCCACTAGACCCGGTTGTTCAAAGCCCCTATCAGACTGAACACTTCAACACTTCCAGAGACAGTGCATCCAGAACTTCTCTGGGCAACTTGTTTCCACATCTCACCAGACCTCGCAGTAAAGAATTTCTTCCATATATTTAATGTAAAACTACTCTCAGTTAAAGCCACTCCTCCTAGTCCTATCTCTACATAACCCTTGTAAAAAGTCCCTCAATAACATGATAGAAACATTTGACAAATTAGTCTATATTAGTCTTTGCACCTAAATAGAAAAGACTTAGTCAAAAGTTGCAGGTCAAAGAACAGATTTACACATAAGGAGACTATCAGCCAACACCTTGGTGAAAATTTGTTTGTGGACATACTCCATATTGTCAGTTAAATAACTGTAATTTTTGAGACTTACATCTTCAAATTAATTTATTTTAGTCTATATACATGTAAACAATGTATGCAGAGCAGTGTAAATTTGGGGTTTTCAATCCTAAACACCTTAGCATTGAACACTCTTGGACAGAAAATAGATCTATCTTATTTAAAAACATTGTGTACCCATGTAATTAAAAAATATCAACTGAGATTGATCACAATAAATCAAACGTATTAGAAGGGGTAAATGAATGGAAATATCCATTGATACACTCACTTAGTCTTATAATGCAACAGAGGTACAACTTAAAATAGGACTCAGCTGTCATTTCCAATGAGTTTCTGAGTATTAGAAAAATAAGAACAAATTTCTGCAAAACAGCATTTGATAGAATTTTAAATTTGAACTTACTCAGTAGTTGGAGCAGAAAGTTTTGATTTTGTTAACTCTTCACCTAAGAAAAAGATAGTATTATCACTAAAAGTGTGAAATAAAAAATAAAAATTTCATTTTTGTTATAAAAAGATAGTTAATACTAATGTCAAAACAAATTACTATTAAAATGGAAAAAGAAAATGTATTTCTGAATTTATCAGAAAAATTTATTTCTAATAAGTTTAGATATTCCTGAAATATGAGAAGACTTCTGAAGGAAGTGTTTACTTGAAACTTCCTCCTTAAATTATACAATTTACATCAATACTATTCTTCAGCAAATCTGGCCTGTTTTCCCACTGACAAAACACCACCCCAAAACAAACCCTGAAAAATAGAAGCTAATGCTCTATCCTCTGTTGTGGGTATTTTACATCATACACATGATGTGCTTTGCTGGTTTGTGGATCATACTAAACATGAGCAGGTGGAAGGGTTTCAGGAACTTGCACAGGAGTTTTTTCCATGGGGTAACCCCTTTGGCATCTGGATGTGCTCCTCATTACTGCCAGATATAGGTTCATCTGGTCCCCACAACAGGGAACAGCCAAGTACATAGACAAGAAGAGTTACATAAAACTTACAAGAGAAACATTTTGTTCCATTTAAAATACAGATATTTAAGAAGTTTATGTCTCCAACAATTAAAAAAAGAGATTTGTTTTCATTCTGTGTTAAAAAACTAACAGACTAAAAGATTCACACTTACTGGATGAATTTTGATTCATTTGTGCCTGAAACAGGAAAAAAAAATTAGGAATAAGTTCTTCTACTGTGAAATAAACCACTTACTAGTCCCAGAATTCTTATTTCCATTCAACTTTCTATGAGATATTTTGTTTCCACTGACAGGGGAAAACATCATGAGTTTACTGAAGACCATGGAACACGAGCCTGGACAGAGGAACCAGTGCACATCTTCCATACCAGTATGAAAATGCAGGAATAAATACTATAGACCTGACAAAGGGAGCAGTACTTTTAGATTTCTCTACTGTCTGGGACAAAAAAATTAAACAGCCTATGTGTCTATCACATGATAGATGTACAGATGACACAAAACATTCCTCATGTTTTCCCAACACGTCCCCTCACATACTACACTTACTTAGTTTTAACTACAAATGCAAATAAAAAGCCATTCTCTACTTACAGGACTGTGCCTCTGCTTTCAAAATGTGGTGAGGGAAAAAAGAGAAAAATTATTATTTTAATATGTTATGCGCACTATTTTCCTTGAAATCAGAACCAGTCTTATTCTGATAAGAATACTCTACTAGCATACCCAATATTATTTATCATCTGGTGGTATAAAGGATTATTCCATGAATTGGCAGGATACACCAATAAAGGTGCACTGCAAAATTTACATGTATCCTCATTATGTGATCTGTTTTAAAAGACTTGTATGTTATTGAAAACTAATTAGGAAATTATGTTAAAAGCCACTCTAAGATGTAATTGAATGTCTTGTGGTGGCAAGAGCACAAAGACAAGAACTGAGCACTCAAAAGACTCATAGGAAAGTTTAAATACAAGAAAAGTACTTAATGTTTTATTGCAATATAAAAGTGCACTCTAAATGTATTGGAATATAAAGTGTACCAAAAAATGACCTAGTGCACAAGAAAAAAGTTATTGAACCTAGAATAAATTCTGAGCACTATCATATATCTTTACACTACAGTTTCTTTACCACTTTTCTACACATCAAAAATAAAAGAAACAAAAAAACTTACAGATATTGCTGGAGAAAGAGTGATGTTCCCTATGGATACTTTTAATTCATCCAAAGAAGGCATAGTGTATTGAGAGCTATTATTTGGCTGGACAGGTTTTATTTCCACATGGAACCTTCTGGGTTCATCATCTTCAGAGTCAGAATCACTGGATGAATAGAAATGATTCTCTTTGGTATGTTTTTCTCAGTTAAGGTGGAAATACCTCAAAGTCATCTGCTTAATCTACTTCATCATTTTGCTCCACAAAATTCTCACATTAAGTGGCCTCTTTGTGCACTTACATATATCCACAGTCCAAAATTCACAACCCAGAGTTAAAATTTAGGAGTTTATTCCATTTATCTTCAGAATGATGATTCTGTTTAGAAATGTATGATGTCATATAACTGCACAATGGCATATTTGAAGGCATGAGGTTAAATTTAAGATTCTAAAGCAACAACTCTTCTGCATGTAAAATTATAATTTGCAAGACTCCAACAGCGATTCTAACAGGCATATGAAAAATGTAGAAATTGTTTAAACCAAATGAAGAGATGTCTAGATTCTTTAATGAGCAGTGAAATGCCCATGGTGCCTGTACCTAACATAATCAGTGAAGGAAAGAGCAGAAGCCAGCATTACTTTCTCCCTTGACAGTGTGGCACTGAAAATTTTGTAAGAAAGGATGCCAGTTAAACAGAAAGCTGCACAATAAACTGAACAATGTCAGCTGTTTAAAGTACTGTCATCTTTGGATAAAAAGGAATCACAATGACATCTCAGCCCTCAAAACAAGGAAAATAAACAGCTCTCTATATGCACAGGAGCCACATTGAAGAAAACCTCATGAGGGCCCAAGCTAAGTCGTAAAAACTGCATTTGTTCCAGCAAGAAAAATATGAAAAATCTCCTTCTACAGAAACACGAAAGTTTTGTACCACCCAGAAGAAGTATACATATTCTTTAAGTTACTTCTGTTATTTTCACCTGAAAATATGACACACATTTGCATTAAATTCCTTCAAACTATTCCCTAACAAAGTTTTAAACCTGAACCCTGAAGACATTTCAAATCCCTTTCATCTGAAAGGATCTGAAAGTTGTGTTGAGGAAAAAACCAAGTATCTTAATCTTATGCCTGTCTTCCTTCAAAACGAAGCATTTATAGAAAAGGTTTCAAAGACAAGTAATTCTAATTTCATCAAAAGATTTCTTGTCTTGAAAGTTATCACTGACCTTCAAGATTCATTTCCTACAAATAAGACAGTTTTTGTGAAGTGTTTTGCCAATACAGATCGAAGTCAGACTTATTGAGTGCCATTATAATAAAACAATGTCCTCCAACAAATTATCTCATGAGTTCTCATCAACAGAATAAATTTCTAAAGGCTAAGGGAGGAAAAGAGAAAGGGAGCTGATAAGTTCCTGACGCTGGTCAAAATTTTCAGAAGCTGAGGTACTATCTCATGACAGATTGCAAATCATGGATATTTTTTACTGAATGTATGTCTTTTGTTTCACAACAAAAAGAGATAATAAAAAAAAGGATGCCCAGATGAATCATTCATCATAAGCATGAATGTTGTTCACTTATCTCTCACTTTCAGAATATTCCTCTTAGAACTGGATAAAAGTATGTCACTTTTATATCAATTTTGTAAATAGGAGATAACACGGACTGCTTTTACAGAACTCTTCCATATGGGCATTAGAGGCATATTCTGCAAAGCTGATAACAAAAACGTTATGATGATGAACTGGCCACTGTAATGATAATGTTAACTGCTTAAAAGTTTTTGCAATTTAAAGTAATGGTACAGGCAAAATTCACCCGTCATCTGCAGTACCCAGAAAATTCAGTGAATACATTTCCAAAAATTAGCTATCTTGGTAACACACTAGGCTTGCTTAGATCTGTGGTAACTATTCCCAGCTCTTAAGCAGAGCTTTCCTCCGTGGCAGTAGCAAAAAAGGTGGACAAGAATTTTCCTCCAAAGTAACAGGGGAATGGTAGGGAAAAATCTTGAACCTCCATAAATGTGACTCAGAACAAAATCTATTCTGTATATGCAAGCTGTTATTAAAAAGACAGCAAAAGCCAAAAGCACCAAGTGGAAACAGTATGTGATGTAATGACTTCATTAAGTAACAGAACTTCTATTTCTATGCTGCTCTAGTGCTATTTAAGAAATGGGGGTGTACAGGTATGGAACAGATAACCATTCAATATGCCTTAAAAAGTTTGCAAACTTTATAAATTCTCTGAGAGCTTTTCAAGGAGAGAGATTTGCATGGAATTTTGTATCTGCATTGGGTCTGGCTATTTTTTTGCTTTTTATATTTACTGTCCTTTTAAAGTTCCCAAGAGATCTGATCTAATCTAATCTTTAGTATTTGCACACACACATCCAAGAAAAAAATTGGTTCATTTTACAAAAGCTATGAATGTAAGAATACAAGGCTGTAACATAGGCATGTCATTCATCCTCCTTAACTCATTGGTCAGTACTTCCTCTCTCCAAAGAATTGTAATAACATCAAATAACTTGGCACAATAATAGTAAAAAGGATATCCTGTGTTGCTTCTGGTTTAATGCTGTATCCTTCATCATCTACATCAGGAAAGTTCTAAAAACAACAACAAAAATTATGCTATTGATAAATAACTAGAAAACCATGTCATTCTTACATCAGACTGAATTTTACATCACTGACAAATTAAAATTATAACAACTTATGAAAGTGATTTTTATTCAACATTATTACAGTTGTCTGAAGTTATGATCTGTCATTCAGAACTCGTGTGACAAAATACCTCAGCACAAAATGTTACAAAAGAATCTCTAAATTTCCTGTGAAAATTGGCAAGTTTGAAATGCATCTGCTTTTACTAATCAATCACCAATTAATTACGAATTGATTAATTACTAATCAGTTACTCTATGAAAAAGGACAGAAATCAACATTATTTTAGCTTTAGTACTGAGTTAAATTAGGTTACAATTCTCTTGGCCCCAGAAAAATTTCCTATTTTTACTGCACTCAGCTAAGACACAAGATGTTCTGATGGGGCAAAGGTAAAACCATTCCTAAGTAGTAGTCAATATTTAAACATGCAAGCCAAAGCACAGATTGCAAATTCCACTCCCCTAGAACAGGCAGCATGCCTGCACTGTTACTTCAGAAAAGAATATCCACATCACAGGTGCTCAAAATTTTATTCCCAAGTTTTTCTTTATACATCCTCAACACTATTCTGGACTTTAAAGCCAATAAGCATCTGAGAGCTTAGAACAAGTTCTATTTTTCTGCTCTTGCAGGCAATTAAACAGAAATTGAAAAGAATGATGTTAAAATAACTTAGAATGCTCAGCTAAGCATATAGTTCCATTAAAAAACTTCAGGGCAGAAAGATACAAGTCTCCAAGATAATGCAAATTTTAAAAATGCACAAAACCCCCACATCATGTATGTTACATATACAGGATAAACATGGATACATAGATACTTTCCCCACTCACAACCAAAAATTCCACTCACAACTTTGTTTGCTTAGGCAGTGCACGTGAGCTGCCTAATGTCTCAGTAAGTTTATAAAAAAAACCCCACAACCAAGGTGTCTTCAAAATGNCTAGTATAACATCAGTTTATTCTATCAGAAAGCAGGTATTGGGAAGCAATTTGACTAACAGGTATGTATACACAGTATGGCAAAAATGTAATTTGTTAGAAGTCAAGAGATATAACAAAATGACTTATGCTGGTGATTTTAAGTGGACAAGAAAGGAAGCTCATGACTTCAGATAAAATTTAAAGCCAAGTTTAAAGAATATCTCTGAATAGCTTTTGAAGTACAGAACATTAAAATTATTAAAAGGTAGTTATTTTTCTGTATCTTTTAAAGATATCACGAATGGGATGTCTGATAATTCACTAAGAAAGATTCTCCTCTGTACAGCTCCCTAAATTTAGCACTTCTGAAATAAATGGAGTTCACACATAGCTTTCTGCTAAGGAAAGTATAAGAAATACAGTCCTGTACAGACGTAAGACTGTACTGAATTAAATACTGCATCAAACTAAGGCCAAAACCCCAACATTTAAGGTCTCTAACCTTAAAATATAGACCATATAGATGCATTTTCTTGAAATATTTGCAAGATCTAGACTTCACTGCTATTTGATAAATAAATAAATACAACAACGAAAAAGCAATCAGAGTACAATCACACAGTCCAATACTTTAGCTCTACTCGCTCAGATCAGGGTTCTTAGCTACGCTTGACCTCAAGCTGACCTTGTTTATATAACAAAAACCACTAATGAAACTTGACATCAAAGTAAACAGAACAAAAACATATAGGTACAGGGTAAGTGTATTTGCTTGTAATACTACAACTTCTGAATTCTGAAATTAGTTTAGTTGCCACACCAGGTAATTTTTCATAGATCAGGGTCATTCATGGTTAAGATGGATTGAAAATCAATAAAACCCTTTAAATGTACAACATTTAATTTTTCTTACAACTGAACCATATATGTAAATGATACTATTACTGGGTTGACACAGTATGCACAACATAGCTAGCAAAATTGACTATTTTGATATACAATTGTGAGAAAACTTAGTTACAAGTTATTTTCGTTGTATTACTTCTAATTTACTGAATCATCTCTAGGATGAAGTAAGCTCTAAAATCTTACAGTATTTAACTTTCTTTCATAATACTTTCATGACAATTATTTCTGAACTTGATAATATACTTGAAACATCTATCCCTCAGAAACAGCCCTTTAGCATGCAGTCTGTTTTCACAATTTCATGTACATAACAGATACTTTACAGCTCAGGTTCTGAACACAGAAGAAAATTCCTTCCTTCTCTTTCAGCTAGTCTATGTTACCACTTCTTTTCAAACCCTGTAGAGAAAACTTAATTTGTATTTTTCCTATAGCTAAAATTTTAATACACAGAATTTCAAACATCTGACTCTAAACAGCATATGCACACATAAATAATTTGCTTTGTATTTCCAGCCTTGTCAGTAATTCAGATAGATCTGCCAATTTACGATCATTGTCAACACCTGCTTTAATTAACTAGATACTGAATTTATATTTTTGTGTAAAGCAAAATAAAAAATGAGTGTAAGAGATACTTGATATACCTTTGTACAGACATAGGCAAATCATGTTACACACATGCAAAATGGTGCCTCACAATTTTACAAGTTAAATAGTAATTTCAAAATACTGTTCTCAGTATTCTGAACGGTTGAACCAGTGGATGTTCTGCTTTCTGAAATACCAACATTTCATTTGCAAATCTACATTTAATAACAGTGGTAGATAACACAGCAACCTGAAGGATACACATACTCTTGAATCTGATGTTACTGGAGGCATTTACATATATTTGACTAATTTTCACTCCCTTTTCCACACTCCCACAATATATTATGTCATGGATAACAGTGTATCTGAAGTATCAAGCACACAGCACAGACAAGACCTAATTTGCCTACCATGCTGATCAGAGGTTAAGTTCACAACCTACATGTATACATGTATAATTTCTGAACTTCAACACACAAGATGATGATCTTTGCAAACTTCGACCTTTGGGAAAAGTTATTATTAATACAATGAGGATGGAGGTTTGCTTTAGTCCCCTACACAAACATCTTCACAGTCAAAAAACTCCCAACAATCTCATTATGAATGTGAATTCAACTCTGCAGAAGTAACTGGAAAGGTGGACTTCCAGGAAGCCTTTCTTAGGTTCTGTTAAGCAATTAAACATGTAGCTATAAAAGCCACGGATTTCCCTGTGTTTGCAGATATAATGCATTAATTGAGATCTTACATAGCTTTAAACATATGCCAGAAACTTAGGTCATATACCTTTGTCTTTGCCTTGGCATATTCTACAAGCTTTCTGAGGTCAATAATTTTTTCAAAGAAATAAAACATAAGGTCTTGATAAATAAATTTTTCTGTATAAGAAGCTTGAGGACCAAGCATTCTTATTGACAAAAGACATTTTTTTTAGTTTTGGTGAATAATTTATTTCAGTTTGTTTGCTCTGTCCCATCTGCCATCCAAAGGTGATTGAAGAAGACACACCATTACCATGTCATTAGTGGCTCATACAAAGGACAAGGGAGGAACATATGGAGCACTGCAGTCCAGCTACTTCATTTGGCCCTTCCTCTGCAACACTAGTGCTGCTGACAGGCTGGTCATCATTCAAGGAGCAAAGAACTTTCATTATGCTCCAGTTTGATTTCTTTGTATTTTCTCTTCTCCTGGGATAACTACAGTGGTTATGAGAGCTCTTTATCAACTTTTCCTGAGGGTATGCTTGAAGATGTAGTACAGCTGAACAGCTCACTCTAATTTTTTTCTTCCAGAACTCAACTAGCTTCCTGTAATCCAGATGAGGACTCTAAGTAAGCAGCTGAAGCTCATAGGCTGGAACAAGAGAACAAAAAGGCTCACCACTTTTGACATATTTGAGATGTAAATTTGACTCTGGCATATTCTTAAGACAGAGCCATAATATTGGCCTCCTCTCCTTAGGGTGCCTATTAACCCAAAAGACACAGAAGAAGAGAGTAGACAGTTTCTCCTATTGTTAGAAATGCAGAAAGAAAGAAAAATGGGTATTCAAAGTGCCCCTGTCTTGTCCTGTGATAGAAAGCCTTATCCTCAAGAGCAGTTATTCAAAATATGCCAGAACAAAACACTGAAAATACAAATAAGGAAAAATACTTCAATTTCACTAAATATTAGGTTACACTTGTGTTCCACTTCTCAGAATTTGATGGTTCCAAATTCAACCAGTCCTCAATAATAAAAATGGTTTATAATTCTATATAACCGTAATTACACTACACTCACACGTGAAGAGGTTAATGAAAACTTTTGGATGCCTTGATATGTGCTTGCATTTCAGTTTCCCCTGAAAAAAACTTGGAGAGTTATGTTCTATACATCTGTGACTCCCTTCTTAATTACTTTTGAACCTACTGGACAATTGCAAATGGATTTGACAGAAAGAACAGAGAACTCAAAGATAATTACATTATTATAGTCTTCATGAAAATAGGCAGTGAAGTAGAAGGAGATCGGCAAGCATCCCGACCAAGGGAAGGGTTGAAATCCCAATTCAGATCTTACTGGACACAAATGGAACCTTGTAAATGTTTCCAGGAAACAAAAGTTTCTTTTAGACCTCATATCTTCCGAGACAGTATCTCTATAGACATGGCAAACTCAAGGGAAACGAGACATTTCAGCCTTTAGAAAAATGTTCTAAGGCAAAACCCCCATACAGAGTCAGTTGCTATCTCTTTCCAGTGCATACACTTTCTACTACAAACTTCCCACTTTTCTTAATTATCAAGGTTTAGTTTAATGGAAGTTACACTATAGATTGACATATAAAAAACTCAGGAATTTTAAATCTCATGAGATACTCCCACCTATATTTAAACAGAGACTGCTTATTGAAGTGGTCTACCTGTTTAACAAATACCAGTTCTCAGTCCACAGCTGTGTACTCATTGGCACACAAAAAGCTCTTACAGCAATTACAAAAAATACTCATAGGAATTTCACATTTTATTAACTTATTTTCCAATATACATAATCTGACAGCTACAAAAAGGATGAGCATAAGCAGATCTGTCTTACCACAGATAAATCTGAGAGCATCCATTTTGGGACAAAAGATATTTTTGACCCATTTCACCCATTTTGTTTTTGGAAACAGAGGATACAGGTTCGATAGACTGCATTAGGCATTTTGGACTAGTGAGACGATATTAGTGGTATTGACTTCATAGTATATTCAAAGATCCACACTAGCACACAGAACTTGTAGATAATGTATAAAAATCAGTTCTTACTACATCTTTAACTTGAAAATTTGCACTATATTTACCTTGATGCTTATATTATATTTATATTAATTGAAGAGTGGTTATCTCTTACATTCCTTTCACATAATTGAAATTCCTGCCAAATAAATAAAAGCTACCTTTTAAAAAATGATCATGTTAATCATATATATGCCAGACAGAAACTGGGACATCTTAAGTTGAATTTTCTGAGGTTTGTTCCTTGATATTTCCTTGCAATCAAACATGAATTATAATTGCTTTATATTTTTTTTTGCTTAATAATAGTTTTCCAAGTTCAATTTCTTGAGATACATAATTTATTGCAAATATCCATACAAAACAAACCGTCCTAGAGAGGACAGAGGCTGTTTAAAGTATTTAGATCAGATTTCAAAAATGAAACAGAAAGGAAATCCAGAAATAAAAGCCAGGAAAAATTAAAAATACTTGAAATGAGACCTTTCAGAAGAGGACTCCAGCCTTAAAACAACAATGCACTTTGGATTGCTTGTTTGTAATGGGTGAAATGAATCTCATATTTTTTTCACTAGAATTACAGTAACAACTTCTCCTATTAAAGCATTCTATCACTATACAGAATGCTACTGTTGCTTGAAAAAAGCAAGCAGAAATCATAGACGAAATTTTAAATTCCAGATGCAGTCATAAAATGTTGAGCAGGCAAATAAAAATACAACAGTACCAAGAATTAATCTAGATGATCATATGGTGTGCCTCGGGTAGCCATAAAGAATGACAAACCAATTTATAGTTGAATTTTTTAACTGTTTTCCAAAAATATGGAGACCAAAATGAGCAAAGAAAATACCAATTGCAAGTCAAATACGGTTGTGGTTCACTCCAGTGACTCAACCTGAACTGCCAAATGATTTTACTTCCATGAGAAACCTGATAATTATAAGGATACTTCTTTTGTTACGTTCTTTTAAATGTACTCAAGGAAAGAAATTTGCTGTAAGTCAAGATGACTGCACAATATTAAATAACTATCTTGTCAAGAATTACACATTTGTTCTTCCATATATAATTTTTTTACGTGGCAAAATTACT
>VYXD01009028.1:15067-61331 GCA_013397195.1 Hylia prasina | reverse complement strand
TGCATAAAAAGAAAAAACTAAATTAAGGAAATAAAAAGATCATTAATATATTTAATTTAATTTGAAATGGTCACTTACCTGATTTGACTAAAAAAAATTGTAAGACATATCACAGACCTAACTAACAGTAATGAAAATTAGACATTAATAAAGTGCATTGATAAATGCTGCATTTAAACCCATGTTTTAAACAGTACATTCCTACACTCTGTTGCCAGTGGTAAAGCAGAACCCAATTAATATTAAAAGGATTTCTCAAAAGAAACAGTAGTAAACAGAGGAATATGATGATACAAAGTTGAGTCCACAATAAACTAAATATTTTTCTTTCTTAGAATCAATTAGCCAAGGAATTCAAACTATTGGCTGAAAAATTAAGTAACATATATTTGCAGTGAAACCACCTTGCTGAAAACACAAAATTGTTAGGAAACAAAAATGTATTCCGGACACTTGTTTGTACATACTGCTGAAGATCATGTACTGCACAAAATTAACACTTTGAATATGCTATGAAAATACTAAATCCTCTATCAGATAAATTATGTACTGGAGAGACTGGATATAAGTTAATTTTCATCAGATCGTAGGGCTTGATAGTATTAGCATATGCATTTATTTTGGAAATAAGTCTACTTACAACTGAGTCTGCATCTGGGCACTCCCTATTTAAAAAAAATAAAGAAAATTTACAATTATAAAATGCACAACTTATTTTATTCACACAATTTTTCCTTCAATAGTTTCAATCAATTTAAAACAGTGCATTTGACCCTTTTGCCTCTAAGACACTTGAAATTTTTACTTTAAATAATCCATATTCTACCGAGTGAGATTTAAATAACAGCTGACAGTTTATGCTCAAAACACTGCAGAAGAAAAACTCAAAAAAAATAATGAAAAACCAAATTNGATGTTTCTAATCAAGTTTCTCAAAGTAATTTTTATTATTAGTTACCAAATCAAAATAAGAAAATCCACAAAATAAGTGAACTTGAAAACTTAAATTGTGTAATATAACTGGCATCTAAATGAATAAACTAAAAACCAGTCTACAGAAAATCACTTAGATTACTCTGTAAATTTTCTGTAAACAGAAAATCACTTAGATTACTCTNAACCCAATTAATATTAAAAGGATTTCTCAAAAGAAACAGTAGTAAACAGAGGAATATGATGATACAAAGTTGAGTCCACAATAAACTAAATATTTTTCTTTCTTAGAATCAATTAGCCAAGGAATTCAAACTATTGGCTGAAAAATTAAGTAACATATATTTGCAGTGAAACCACCTTGCTGAAAACACAAAATTGTTAGGAAACAAAAATGTATTCCGGACACTTGTTTGTACATACTGCTGAAGATCATGTACTGCACAAAATTAACACTTTGAATATGCTATGAAAATACTAAATCCTCTATCAGATAAATTATGTACTGGAGAGACTGGATATAAGTTAATTTTCATCAGATCGTAGGGCTTGATAGTATTAGCATATGCATTTATTTTGGAAATAAGTCTACTTACAACTGAGTCTGCATCTGGGCACTCCCTATTTAAAAAAAATAAAGAAAATTTACAATTATAAAATGCACAACTTATTTTATTCACACAATTTTTCCTTCAATAGTTTCAATCAATTTAAAACAGTGCATTTGACCCTTTTGCCTCTAAGACACTTGAAATTTTTACTTTAAATAATCCATATTCTACCGAGTGAGATTTAAATAACAGCTGACAGTTTATGCTCAAAACACTGCAGAAGAAAAACTCAAAAAAAATAATGAAAAACCAAATTCACATATTAGTGAAAAGAATTAAAAATAACAAAAAGTCAAGGAAAGTGAAGACTACCACACTGTGTTCTGGATGAATATAATATATGTTTCAGGTCTTCATGGCTGATGTGTGCAATAAGTAGAAGTCACTAATCCTAAATGAAACAGTCGATCTGCAAGTGCAAAATGTTTTGGACAAAAACCAGTTCACAAAGAAACCAAGATTTTCTTCAGAGGAATTCAGAGTTTCCTCTTTTAGAGTTTCATTTTTAGTTTGTGTTTGTCAAGCACAGTTGCAGTCAAGTACTAGAAAATGCTGAACAAAATAACTGAGGACACTCCTAAAAAGCACTTAAAAAAAACTCAAATAAAGTTGCCTGCAGAAAGGCAGTGGCTGCACACACATTATTCACACGAGTTAAACTTTTCCACTGCAACTTCGATTTGAGTAGTAGCACTTAAAATAATGAATGACACTGATTTTCTCTGATGTCTTCAAAAAGCAGAAGCACTTGAGTAGCATACAAGTCCTCTCTAATTTGCACCCTGACAAATAGTGATGGTGTAACTGAATGAGAGTGTTTTTATATCATTAATCTGAATATCCCAAACATGCATTTACAGAAAAATGAACACGGGAAAAAAAAATTATTGCAATCTAAAACATCTTCCCTGAAAAAATTAATGACTTGAAGGCAAAAAACATAGTTTTTACTACAGTGCATTAAAAACAGGTGCAAAAAACTTGCTAAAATGGAAGCAGTAATACAAAATTCTGTACAGTATGTTAAAGAAATGACAGTGAGATGAAAGATTCCATCTTCCCTGAAAGGCCTCATACAGAAGAGGACATAAGTGACCAAATTTCCACTTGTTTTACATCGTTCATAGCAATAGGGCTGTTCTGAAGGATATTTTACTGCTTGAAAAGACAAAGTATATTCTTCCCTTGAGAGATGTGAATTCAAAAAGGGTATGCAAACAGACAGCCTGAGGTACATAAAAAGTTGAGAAATGTGAAATATGAGGCAAATGAATGAATACAATTCAGGCCACAATGAAGGTTTCCAAAATCAGTGAGCCAAGAGATCTCAAACAGAAATGGAGATTTCAAACAGATCTAGTATCATTCAGCATCTCTTGGGATCTGCTCTGTAGATGCAATGGAAACACAGCAGTTTACTAATGTTGACGAGGTGGAAAATTAAGACATCAGGCTGTAGACAAAAGTATTTTTAAATCACTAGACTTATTCTTTTAATACTCTTTTTAAATTAAAGAACTCTGTTATGCTTCTGCTATAAGGTAGTTTTTCAGGAAATGGAGATTTTATCAGGGAATTCAAGGAATGTAGATAAAAACTGAAACAACCAAATCATGCAAAGCAGTGGTTAGAAGTGAAATCCTTGGCTAAACTCTGGCAATATGAACAGAATGCATCCTGTGTGGTATTTCCCTGAATTAAAAACATTACTAGACACACCACTGGTTCAGGCATTAACAGTTTAAAAACTCTCTTGACAAACTGAAAAGCCTACTAACCATAAGAGTTTTTCTAGATATGGAAAGCCTGCCCTACACAAACTAAAGAAGCTTACAGACTAATAGAACACAAGACCAAGGCAGAACTTTACTTCTCTGTGCAGAGAAGTTTCTGATGACAGTTTTTTGATTTCCAGTCTGTAATAGGATCATCAGCTGAAGATTAAATCAGACAAAATACAGACTAGCAATCTGTATCTCTAAAGACATCATAAAGGAGTATTGGAATATATTATGTAAACACATGATGAATCTTCTGTTATTTATTTGTGATGTTCTAGTTCATTTCGTAGTTATGGTTTAATGCAAGAATCTCTGCAAAAGTCGATGGCACATATTACATAGGAGATTGGTATCATGCCATTACACATTTTTCTTTCTGATCTCAGAATCTAGTCACTTTTGTAGAGTGTGTGAATATAGAAACAAAATACTGTTAGCACCTGTTGTTCTTAGGTCATGAATTTTTCAGCAGTATGTTAAAAAACTAACACTGGTAAAATACTTTAAAAAGTAATTTGAAAAAGTACGTATGCAGATGTTGCCTCTGGGAATATTTCTATATTGTCAAGTTTGTAAAATTCTAAGCTACCTTCTTGAGAAAATACATGTAGAAATTATAAAAAAAAATACACTGACCATTAATAGAATATAGACACTGTGACTAATTCACCTAAGAACTGTTATTCAAACTAATTTTTTGCAGAGATTTAACTCCTGGGAGACTGGGCATGTGCAAAGAATATGGCAAAGGATCTATCTGGGATATCAGTCCTGAGCTGGAATTATGGTGTTTGAGAAGGGAGTGTGCACATGATATACTGCATTTTTCTGTCTTTTGACAGTATATGCAGAAGTTCTTCTAACAAAAGAATAATTGAAGCTTCAGTTCTGCAAACACAGCCATCTGGCATTTTTACCATGTACAGACATGTTTTATTAGGATTAATGTGAATTACATTACCTACAATGCTGAAATGTAGAAGAATGGAAAACTATTTACATATGCACAGGAAACAATGAAACATGAGTTGACTACTTTGAATACACTCACATTATTTTTTGTTATTTATGTTAAAATCCATGGTCACAAAAATTGTAAATAACTGATGTTTTTGTATCTATCATGTTCCTTTAAACTGCTGCTATAAAGGTGGGGTTTTTTGTTTGTTTGTTTAAATATTGGCTAATTTTTATCCCCATTACTAGTTTTCATACAAGACAAGGCATCAGGGTGGAAATATACTTACACAGATTCAGTATCTTTTTCTTTTTTCATTATTCCTGATAACCCAAAAGGCTTCCTTTTCCGTGGTTTTATTCCTATGGAACAAACACTTTTCATTTATAGATCAAGGAGATATTTAGTATGTTTAGCAATGTCAAACACAGATCCATATTAATGTCAATGTTTTAAATGCTGCCACAAATATGTAGTGGAGATAGGTATGGAGCCAAACTAAGGAAATATTATTCCAATTTGCTTTAAGTAAAATGCCAGTTAAAAAGAAGAGAAATCAAAATAGGGTTCAATACATTAGTAACAAAATCCTTAAAAAACTGATCTGGATCTCCAAGTTGGGTATACAGACTGTGTTTTTTTAATAGACAGTTTCGAGGAAGAGGACTCTGCTCACAAAAACTCAACAGGAGGTGTTGCTCCAGGTGATCCTGACTAGCCATGGATGAGAAACTGAACGTTGCCTTCCCCAGATACTGCAGTTCAATACCCTGCTGTTTTTTCTCTGTGTGTTTCCAGGAGCTGCAAGCTCCTGTCTTTCCTCAAAAGTAGGATCTTTGTCCTGTTGAAAATAAGATTTTTTTCTTGGCTTTCCAGATGATGTGAATTCATGATTCTCCAGTTTGTGATTTCTCCGACTGGTTCACACAGAGTCTGGAATTACTCTTTTCCCCTTTTGTTTCTTCCCTACTTTTAGTACTGGATACATATTGCTACAGTACTGAAAAAAAAGTTTGCTTTCACTGCCATTTAATGTACTAAAACTAAAATACACTTAAATATTCCCTCAGACTTACTGCCACATCTGCTTCTTCACAATGTTTGCTGAGGCAAAGCAGACTGCCAAGCAAAATGACTAAGTGCAAGCATCTGATCCAACTAGTCTACAATTTGGTTTTGATGCATGATACTACTGACAGCATGATTTTGAGCAGAGTGGTAGAAATAATTTGGTTTCCAAAATTAAACCACTGTCAATTGAAGCACTTTATTATATTTACCTTTACAAAAGTACATTACATAGTGCATAAGGAGCCTCTCTGCTCCTAGAAATTTTCAATAACTCCAAACTTCTCAAATCAGGTAGCTGTAGAGTCAGTAATATATACTGAAACACACAATTTGCTCCAAGATTGCTTTCAAATGTCTGGGCTTTATATTTTCTCTATGCCTTATGCAGCCCAAAACAATGAAGTATGAGAGTAGTAATTTCTGAACATGGATCTTCTCCGCTTCACTTTGAAGAGATTTAAAGTCTCAGCTGAAATATGGGCAACTTTAAAGCTTTTGGATGCTATAGCTATACTATGCAGTTATCCTCTGTCCCACAAGTAAAGACATAGCTTATGGACAGAAAGCAGTTCTTAATCACTCAAAACAACCCCCTAAGCAAAATAAGCTGCACCAACAAAGAAAGACTTTGCAACCATAACACTACATTAGGCTTAGTTTAACTGACACAGTAGCAATAGGAAGAGCCTGGGCTGTGTTTTAACACTTGTAAATTAAGCTACAACCCATTCAAAAGTGAATCAAATCCAAACTTCTGCAAAGACAAAGCCTTAGCCAAAGTATACTTGTGAGAAGCACTCAAATTATTTGACCTTTATGCATTAGTCTTATAAATGTTTTATATGACTTATTGTCACTGAAATTTGTTCCTCAAAAGGAAAACTGCATTTTAGTCTCCTGGAGCACTTTAAAGTTATACAGATTCACACACTGAGTACCCTTTGCTTCACAATTCATGTGTTTATCCACGGCATTCTCATGTGAATAAGTATGCTATGGCAACTCACCTTCAGCTACAGTGGATGTGTTACATTCTTCAAATTCAATAGGGCCTTAAAGAAATGACAATGGAGATGAACATTAGGTCAAATTTCATCTATTTTAATGACAACTAATATTTCCTGAAAATATGAGATAATCTAATTACAAATGTTGGTAGTAACTGAAAGGCACAATTACTCTGCCAATAGCCAATACTGCAAAATCATATGTGTAAAACAGTTTTTTCATACTCTTTCATACTGAAAAATTAAAATACTAGTCATCATCTAACTACAATTCAATTGCCTGTATCTAATTGGTGTCCTCATTCAAAATTGCATCTATAATATAGCATCAGTGTAAGGTTTTCAATTTATTTTCTTTTAATGAACAGGAGTTGTATAAGTAAAAACGAAAAAGGAGAAGCTATAGCCCTAATTTTGAAAGTCACACTTTTGCTAACTCTGCATTGCTAGTTCTAGTGTTTCCTCTCCATAGCAAATTGCCTACACAGTTAGAAGTGTCATGAATTGTCATGTAAAATCTTAAACACAGCAATAAAGAAGATAATTTTTCCAAAAAAACATTAAGACTCAACAGGACGAAAACAAACAAACAAACAAACAAAAAAAACCCCAAACCCCAAAACAAACAAAAAAATCAAACAAACCACAAAACCAATACTTGTTACGTTCTGGATCTAAAGAAATTCCTCACATTACATTTGCCATAAATTAACAGTCAGTTGCCGTTGCACATTGATGTCCTAAGCCTCATTTATTCAATTTGGCCAGGTCTAGAATTTATTTAATCCCACTATGAGACATTTCAGGAAGCAAGTGTACAGAAAACAGGATGAGTTTCTGTAGGACCTTGTTCAGGGAATGATAGAATCATACCAGCACTTGTGGAAGTGCAATGAAAACTGAGAGCACATGCAGGTGGGCACCTTTTCTTCCAACCAATGTTGGATTATCTTGTAGCTGTATCCACAGAAGAAAAAGTTTAGCATGCTATCACTCTGTCACAGGGGTTATTACCTACCTCTCTGCAAACATTTTGATACCATGCACATAAGTTTATATACATACACATTACAGATAAGACAGAGGGGAAATTACTTCATTTTTTTAAATTATGGCATGCTCAAAGTATTGATTTATATTTACTGCAATTAAGACTGAGTTTGCCAAATTTTCCCAATCAGTAAAAACAAATCTAAGTGTTTGTAAAACAGCAGGATCATAATTTTGAACTAGGAGCCATCAATATCTCAATTATCACAACGTAATTGTTTGGCCTCCAAATGAATGCTCTTGAAAGCAGAATATTAAAAGACAAATCTCAACTGGCAGTCTTAATAGCCCTTTAAATTTCATTTAGTAAAGGACTTCAAATGCAAGTCTATTTATTCAATATAGCAAGACAAGATGCAAATTCCTAACAGCTCTCTCAATCTCTCAAAACGTAAATTCATAATAAATACATTTGCATTTTAAGCTGGTCTTCCAATCCTTTCTCTTTTGCTCTCCCCTAAATCTAGAGCAAAATAAAGTCAGCATGCTCCAAAAAGAAGCAAATCTGGGTATCTTCCAAAACAAAAGGACAGGGAAAAAAAATCCAGGAAAATTTTTCAGAACTGGTTTTTAATTTTTAGAAACTGTACATGTCTACATCTCCATACTGAGTACCCTGTTGATTTCCTCAACATTTTATTTTAAAAAACTGAACTCTATTGTTCAAAGAATATTAAGCAAGACATTCATAAAAATGTCATAAAATGTAGAAGCTGAAGAACACAACCATTACTCTACAGAACTACACTTCAGACAACACATTTTTCATCATTTTGCTAATGATTCAACTATTTCTGTTTCTTGCTTCTATACATATTCTCATTTCACTAGGAAAATTTTTAAAAAGCCAAAACAACCATAAACAGTCATTTGCGAAACAAAAGTAGGAAACCTATAAACACAGAGACTTACGTCTATTTTCAGAGGAATAAAATACTCAGGGTTTTTCAAAATTCCACCATTTCTTTACTGTTTCCAGCCACTAAGAGTGATCTCCTCAATTTTAAGACTTTTACACTAATGATTAAAAGAAATAATGAAGGCTCAAGTATAGTTCATCTATATTGGAGATCAGTATCTTAACTTCCTCTTCTAAAATAAATTTCTTTAATAAGACATCCAAGTTCCTCTATTTTTTTCCATTACGCTTGCCTAAAATACTTGCTTTTAAAGGTGAGTCTTTTACACCTTGTTAGAATTTTTATTTTAAGACAGATTCTTCCTTACTACAGAAACACACAGATATCACGTGAACCAGTTACAGCACAAAAACCTATTTTGGTCAAATTTGTATAGGGCCCTTCTTCCTTTGGAATTTCAGAAATTCATGTCAGTGGCTGTCTCTAATTAGCTCAGTTGGTTAGGGCATGGTGCTAGTAACACTGAGGCTGTGGGTTCAATCCCTATATGAGCTGTTCACTTAAGAGCTGGACTTGATGATCCTTGTGATTGCCTTCCTACTAAGAATATTCTGTGCATGCAGTTTGCCCTTCTGAATTGAGCAGAGTGAAATTTGTAACAGTTTTAAATTTTCTGACAAGTTTTGTTCTGTAACTTCAGACCTCCCAACAGTTCTGCTTCCTATATGTCTGCCATAAAGAGTACCATATTTTGCCTTGGGCACAGTATTTTTAAATCAAAGTAACATTTCAGAAATAGACACATTCTGTGGCACTCTATAGTGTACTAATTTAGAAAACAGGACAGCTGTGAGAAGCTTTTAATAGCCTGCATAACAGCTGGAGTCTCCTGTGGGCAGATGTCTTTGAGTCCAAAGAGGTGATAATATGGTTGTCCTGCCAGAACTGTGTGCTGTCACCACACTGTCCTCTGCTAGAACCAGCTGCATTCTCCTAGCCAGCCAGAAGGCCTTAGGCACACATACTATTATGGGAGCATAGCATCAATAAGGAATTCAGACTGTTCCTTAAGCAGCTTTACAGCAGTGCCCACTGTCCGTGTAAAACATGGAAACAAAAGCAGCTGCACTAGCACTGCAAAAAAAATCCCCAAACCTCTAAAAAAATCCCAACTCAGAAAGCTTTCTCCTCTGCAACACCATAATATCTATCTTTCTGATTCCTTAATCAGAAGAAGTTGCTATAGTGAAGAACAACCAGTGGATTGGCATTAATGGAGATTGCTGGACATGTAATAAATGGAAGTCAAAAATGGAAAAAAATGGAAGTCAAAGCAGGCAAACTTGTCTAGTGTCCTAGTGTCTCAATAACTTTTGTAACAACTACAGAAGCGTTCTCAAGGTGGATTCATTAACTCTAGGAGGCAAAAGGTTTTCAGAACAGACTTGTGCCCAATGGCTGTAGTGTAGACAAAGGCTTAACACCAACAAGGACTTCAACTCAAAATCTGGATGATTACAAATGCTAAAATTTTTGATGCAAGTGAAGATTCACTGTCCATTGCAACATTCAAAGAAAGAAAAGCATTTGCTTCACATTTAAGAAGCAGTGCTGATGGTGGGGAGGGGAGTCATTCCCTGAAGCAGGCTCTAGAGTCCGTGCCACGTGGTAGCCTAAGGCACTGAAAGAACCATCTAAATGTTGCCGTACTGCAGTGCAGGTGGTAATGCTGGTAAAGCTGCTATTTGGCCATGCCACAATCAAAGCACTGACAAGACTCAAGAGCAAATTTCATTTGCTCTTTTTGTCATAACAAGACAATTGAGATGAATTGTGAATTGAGATGGAAGCCTGTTCTCAAGGATTCGTATTAACACAAAAACAAATTCTAAAACTACGGCAGTACTGTAAAAATCAAAAAGACATTTGAAGACATTTTTTGGCATAAACAAAAAGTTATAGATGAGATCTAGTCCAATCCTTGCAAAGGTCTCTGATTTAATGTTCTGTTTCAAGGAGAGAGCAACCTTCAAAAGTCTACTCTGCCTGCTGCTAAATTAATCCATACATTGGCAACGCTGGTTTTAACACCTCAAATACCTCTGCATTGAATTGCATGTATTTGATACTGTAAACACACAGTATAGAAAAAAAATGAATACTAGGTATAAATGTAGGTTAACCTTTGTAACAGTAAGAGACATGAGTATCTAGTGGGATTTCAGTAATTTAAGAATATATCCTTAGTTATTTGGATGCTAATGAGAAATGTAGCATTCTACAAAGGCAGCAGGCATCAAAAATCAGTAAGCTCCCCTAACTGTACATAAAAATTCCCAGCAAGTGTCACGGCAAGCTGCACTGAGTTTTTGAATGCTCACAGTATTCTACCATATAAGATAAGGACGAGAAGAAAAGGCAAAAGGAGTACAGTTTCACAGACACATAGAGGCAGACAGCTGCTAATTGACAAGAGGCTAAAGCAATTACACCAGTATTGGGTCACTTCTTAGGCTCTTGAAAATAAAGCAGCTTTGCTTTTGTGGAACAGAATGAGTAATTTGTATAAATGGGAATTTTTTATTTTAGTTAATCTCAATTTACAAGAAGTGACACTTGCATAAATTAAGCACCAGTGAGTGAGTCTGCATCTCAGGATGCATGTCCTAGACTACACATGTTCAGTAACTACATGTGATAACTCTCTTGTTGCACGTGGCTTGTGAGTGTGTGAGCTTTCATACCACTAAAGGCAGGGTATATATGGCTAGCAATAAAGAGATAATGTTCTTAGTGACAGACAAATAAAGAAGATGTAATTGCACTGTATATTAAATTACAGAATCTCCTACATATTTAGCTCACATTTATGGGAACAGTAGTTTCAGAGTATATTCAAGGCAACTACAGAAACTATCTTTATAACCACTATCTTATACCTGCTACTTAAAAAAACCCAGACAAAATCTCTCTCCACAAAATCCTAGATACAGGTTTTCTAGTCTGTCTGTATAACTTTTACATAAAATCTCTGTGAAGGAGACATTGGGAGAATGTTTTGCTAATGTCAAAACAATAAAATAATTTGCACTTTCCTCAATTGAGAGGAAAAAGAAAGATTTTACTGTTTGGATTCTTAAATAAACAAATCAAATGCAAAAGTCAACCAATATTACTAGTAAGGAAAACATAATACTGTGTCATACCCTGAAAAAGTGCCCCCAGTAAGTATATCAATGAACTGGAAAATCCCACAGAGCTAAAAAGTTAAACAAATCAAGAAGTCAACGAATCAAGTAAGAACTGCTTTACATTTGCATCTGCTTTTGAAAATTGTCTCCTTTCTAGCTTAAGGGGGGAGTGCATGACAGAAAGAAACATTATATTGGTATTAACTGCATGTAATTCTCAGTAGCTGGAAATGCTCAGACCCTCAGAATATCCCCCAAAAGTGCCTTTCCCTGCAACCTGAGGAATCAGTTTACACACAGGCATGCACACATATAAACATTAACATATCTGTTTCAAGCAAAATAGTTACAAATACAACAACAAACCATATTCTTGTTTTCAACAAAAACAAAAGTTTGCCTCTGAGTGTAAATCATGCATGAAAGGAGGACAATTTTTTTAAACTGCATATGCTTCACATGCTGCTTCAAATGGCAAAGCTTTGCGTGCCTGGCTCAGTGCCAGTTGACAGCTCAGCTGGATATCAATGCATATTCTGACCCCCCCTTGCAGCGTGTCACTTCTGAATTGTTTCCGCAGTAGAAAGTTTATTCAACCTCTCTCTCAAATTCAGTGGACCGACCATCATTCTGCTATTTAATCATAGCAGAACAGGTTATTTTTCTGACAGCACTAAAGCCAGACAGCAGTTCCTAATGAACAGCTTGATACAAGTGGAATTTCGACTGTTTTAGCCTCAATTAATTCTGCTGTCAAAACAAATGACTGCTTTTAGTGTTTAGATGTCAAGCTGCATCACAAAGGTCAATTTTGTATGTACACAAACATATAAGCAATCTTTTTCTTGCTATCATCTGATCCTGTGACATGTTTAGCAAAAAATGTCAAGCTTTCAAATTCAGAAACCAGGAAGCCCAAATATATTTTGTCATTAGTGTTTCTAATACTAACTTCTCATTTTTATTGCCTGTCCATACATGAGAAATGATTTTATGTACAATAGGATTTTTTTTCCCTAGAAAAGGTCTTCTTATTCTATATTTCATAAAAAGAATATGAAAAATCAAATTAAAGCATATCTTATTTGGAGGAAGGCAGAGTAAAGATGAGCAGCTGTTTTCTTTGAGCTAAATTTCATACATGTGATACAGTCATAATGCTAGTACCAAACTGCTAAAAGCAAATCTTAATTTATGGATTTGGTAAGCTCTTTGCCAAAAATAGGATAAGGGACAAAAAATAAAACTTGCCTGCTAATAGGTCAGTCTGAGGGTAAACACTGAATAATACTGGTAAAACCTTATCCTATCTAATTTGATAAATAAAGTTCCACCACACCAATCACTGAATTTCTGACTACTCTTTGTTACATCCTCAGAATGATATACCAGCCCAGCTGACACAGAGCCTCTAGAGATGTTGAATGCTTCACTAAATCTTCCTTTAAAAAAATAAAAAGTTTTAAAAAAGAAAATTATAGCACAGTAATAGTATTCAATTAAAGAAGAAAAGGCAAGGTAAAGGTGATAGCGGCATCAGAAATAATGACAATTATCAGTAGCCACATACGTAGCACTTCCTTTGAAAGAATTTTTTCAGATGAAGAAATTGACATATGAAGAGAGCATCTAAACAAACAATCAATTTTAACCCTGATTCTGCTACTAGGCTTCCAGCCCTGCACTCAGTTCACCCGATGAAAGGAAACATCATCCATCTCAGGCTTTTCTGGTACTGAGTACAAACTATGTGGATGCAGCAAGTACATTATACTCAGGGGACACTATTTCTATGTGGTTTACAGAGCAAAAAGAAAAAAGAAAAGGATCATAATCTGAGTAGCTTTAAAATAATTATTGCCAATTAAGATGTTTATCATCAGAAGGAAAGACCAGATTTTTCTCTAAAAAAAAATGTGGCAAACATCAGTTACAAAGTATTTTTCATTGCCCTGATAACAGAAGAGTTCTCAAAAGAGACAGAAAACATGTACCAAAGGCAATGATTGAAGGTAGAGATCCATCCAGGCTGCAACACCTGCAATTTTCAGCTATGATCTATGAAAGTGTGAGGTCTGTGAGCAGCAAAATATAAGGTCAGCTAAGGCACCAATGTGCAGAGCCTTACGACCCTTTTTCTTTCCTTGTCTACCCCTGCTTTTGCTTCAGCTCCACTCCGTATTTCCTCTCTGACTGCGTAAACAACAGGATGTGAGATATGGCTGGCTTTAAATATTCACAAGAAGTGAATAGTGGCAGGCCAACATACACAATACATACAAATACATACTCAGCTGTCTGCTGCTGACTCTCCAAATGAGTAGTAGTTTGGATGCTTCTTCTTTCTCCAGCAACTGCCTCATTTCTACACTCTCCTTTTCCATTAAATTGTGTAGAAAGCACCAGCCTTGTGAGAATTGTAGCAGAGGTGTGGAAAAAGTGCTAAGCAACTGCATATTTCTAGTAAAGTAAATAGCTCTGCCAGTCTACATGGTGCAGGATGCACCTGCTGAAGATAGACCATGCAAGTATGCAGTGATGAAGGAAGTGCACAGACACATTCACTTTTAAGAAGATTCAGCTAAGATCCTGGAACACTAGACACTGTAAATATGTCAAGATATAGCCCACATATTCAAAGACAGCTTCAAAGAATCACATCTTTTTTAGCAGTCACACATTATCCCTCTAAACGAAGAGAGCCATGGTTTCTTACTGAAGTTCTGAACTTAAGCTCATGAAATCATCAGAGGTTGAGATGTTTAATGCAACCCTAAGGAGCAAACATAGGGTAATATATTTCATAGTATCCATAATTTTCAGACAAAAATATCTTTTTTCCATTAGAAAACAAAGAACTTTTCCTACTTTAAAAGAAAAATATACCACAAATAAATAAGTTCAAAATATCAAACCTCTCCTAAATATTAACTACATATAAGGTTGTGATTTTACATAAGTAAAGTACAGGTCTTATACTGAGATTTCTTTTATGCTGATAAAGTAAATGTTTTTTTCTATTTTCAGATGTTTTAAAGCTATTTAATTTTTCTGGTCATAGTAGAATCCATCATACGTCCTACTGCATTTTCTGATGACAATCACCTAGTTAATTTATTCTTCCCATTTAAGTTACTGAAATGGACATTATTTTGCTCCCACAGTCCCAAAAAACTCTTTAAGTCACACTGCAACTGATTTGTTTGCCTGGAGGAAGAAAACTTGAGTGTGCCCAACAATACTTTATCTTACTGGGTGCTCCAGATAATTCACAATCTAGCTTTTGCCCTGTTATGTCTATTGACGTTGTCTTAGATATTTTTATCAATGCTATGATTCTTCCACTTGCATTCAAATATTTTTTCAATAAAACTTACTCCTTTATAACTCTCCAGACCATTAAAAATCAATAAATTGCATTCTAAAATAAGTTTGAAATCTAGATATATGTAATTATTAAAAATCTATGCTGGCAGATCAGACTAGAAGCCCACAGAAGCTTTGGATTCAGTTGAAAGGACTGAATTTTTGCAGGCAAAATAAAACAGACATCTAGGACAGCAATTAAGATACATTTGTTGGTACAGCTTTTCAGCTTGTAGCTCCTCATGGGAAACAGCTCTGCAGAATAAGACCCTTAAAGACTTTTCTATCTGCCTCAAGCCTTGCTTCTCATAAAAATCCTCAAAAACATTCATACTTAATTTCTTCCATTAACTTCTGAAATACAGCAGTAGTCTGCCCTCCTTTACAAAGAATACATTGCTGAATTCCTTGGACACTGTCAGTGTTGATAAACTAAGCTCATTCCTCTGTCAGCCTTCTGTGCAGAACTATATGTGGACACAGTCTTTGGGAAATTGTGACACTCCAAGCTATTTGTGCATTTAAATCACAAGCATCAGCAGCACTAAAGTATTCACAGTATTTAAAGAAAACACAAAGAAAATAATTTATAAGAACATAAAATAAATAAGAACATAAAACTTGTTTTGTTACTCCTCCCTGTGGAAAAGAAGCTCAAAGATGCCCTGCAGAGCTGTTCAAAAGTCAGTATTAACAATTTTCAATGTTTATTTCCATCTACTTTGTAACTTGTTTAGTGTCCTAGAAAAGTATTTTTATACATGCTGTAAACTACCATGTTATCAAACAAACCCATGGAAAAAAACCCCCACCACACCCAGCACTGTTTAAAGTCTTTCTTTCAAAGAGTTCATTATTTAACCACGTAAAATGCTAGTAAGCTTTAATCAAGGCAAGCTTCAATACTTGTTTGCCCTTGTTTTGCCTCTCAAACTCTGGGGAAGTATTAACTTGTTTTTAAAAATTTTTAGGAGTAATACATTTATTCTTAACCCTCCTTTTTTCCCCCCTGCTGCTTAATCTTGTTCATGTGGTACATTTCTTCCCTAGATACCAAACATTCAGTTTAACACAACGCACTGACTTAATACGAGTATTAACATGGAGTGAGCACAACTGTGAATTAACACTATCAGCACTACCTTTCAGCTGTGGTGCAACTCACTTTGACAGCAGTCTTGCATTTGCTTTGGAAAAAAACACATAAGCAGTACTTTTCATGGAAATTTAGGACTAAAATGCTCACAATAGGCAATTACAAAAGGCCGAAAAGCATGTGATAAATTCACACCAAACTTTGCACTAACGCCGCTGCCAAGAGACAGACACATGAAACATTATTCTAATCAAATAATCAATAATTCAGTTGAGTTCACAGAACCAGAAATCAGTTGAGTTAAAGGCTAGGTAAAATTTGGGGTTTAGATGTTTATTAAACTTGAAGCTTTACTGCTTCGTGATCTCTGCTAACAGGCAGAGCTCCCAAATGTGGTCCCTCAGAACAGAAAAGGATCACCAGCACATTAAGAAAGATACCAGGATATTTTTTTTTCTGGTATGTGCTACCCTGTGAAAAAGTATTGATCTGATTCAGTCCTAACTCACTGAAAAACATATCAACTTAGTATACTTAATACCATTTCCGGAAAGTAATTCAGGATTTTTTTTTGTCATTTTGAAATTACATCTCCACTTGACATGCATGACCTTACTCTTTTCCATGACTGGAGTTACCAGGAGTCTTGAGACTATTTCTTCTGCATGGGCAAATAAAGTAAAATAGGTTTTCAACAGCTCCAAAAATGAACAGAACCAAACTTTTCTTTTTAATCAGTATTACTGATTACTGACTAAATTGTCAATTTTTGCATTTGGTGGAGGGAAGAAACAGAATAGGAATGTTACATCTGTCCTTTCTCAATCTTGTTATCCGAAGCACCATTTCATTAAAAATATTCATACTATATTTTTAATATCTAAAACAGCAAGAGAAACAAAAGTCAAATACTTTGCTGTAAGTGCAAGAGCCAGTGATGGCTGACCAGCTGCAATTGTTGATAATAAACATTGCAAAGTACTGTTATCATTTAATCCAAAGAGTAGATGAATTGCAGGCACCAGTTTTCAATAGTTTTAAAAATGCAAACATCTTTTAGACCCTGTAAAAAGTTCAAATTTATTGAATGGATAATGAAAGGAGACAGGAAGTATTTTTATGGGCTCACAGACTGTGAAACATGGATAAAGCTAGCACAAAACCAATACTTCTAAAAAAATTACTACAGCTGAAAATGATCCAGTCCCTCTTTCACACTGAATATGTAGTAATTGTCACCTGCACATCATTGTTTTATTGAAGAACTAGGGAGCAAAGAAGGATTATGGCTTTCCATTATTTAAATCTACATAATAATAAAATTCTTGATTTAATCATTAATATTTTTAAGAAAAAAGGGCAAAACTAGAGGAACAAACTATTAACAACCACTAACAATGATACCACAACAAATTAATGAAAACAAAGGCCTTCTACAATGGGATTACATCACTGGTGGATAAGAGAAGAGCAACTGATGTCATCTACCTGGACTTCTGCAAAGCATTTCACACTGTTTTGCATGATATCTTGGTCTGTAAACTGGAGAGACACATAACTGACAGACAGACCACTGGATAAAGAATTGGGTGGAATTTGGTGATGGCACCCAAAGAGTTGCCATCAAAAGCTCCATGTCCAAGTGGAAAGCAGTGACATGTGGTGTTCCTCAGGGGACAGCTTTGGGACAGCTGGGAGCACTCTCAGCAAGTTTGCCAACAATACCACGCTGTGTGTCATGGTGGGCACGCTAGAGAGAGGGAATGCTGTCCAGAGGGATCTGGAATAGGCCCAAGAGATGGGCCTGTGCAAACCTCTGGAAATTCAAAAAGGCCAACAGCAGGATCCTAGGTCAGGGTAATCCCAAGCACAAATACAGGCTGGGCAGAGAAAGGGTTGACAGCAGCCCTCTGAAAGAAGGATGTGGTGGTGTTCATGGACAAGCAGCTTACTATGACCCAGCCATGGGCACCCACAGCCCAGAAAGCCAATTATATCCTGAGCTGCATCCAAAGCAGTGTGGGTAGCAGGACAAGAGGGGATTCACTCTGCTCCACTCAGGTGACACCCCACCTGTAGTACTGCATCCAGCTCTGGGATCCCCAGCACAAGATGTTACCCTGCTGAACTGACTCCAGAGGAAGGCCACTATATTGATGGGAGGGTCTGGAGCACCTGTCCCATAAGCAAAAGCTGAGAGAGTTGGGGCTGTTCAGCCTGAAGAAGAGAAGGTTCCAGGGAGAACTTAGAGCACATTCCAGTACTTACAATGGGCCTAAAAGAAAAGTTGGAGAGAGCCTTTTCACAAGGGCATGTAGAGATAGGAAGGAACGAATGACCTTAACATGCAGACGGACAGGTTTAGGTTAAATACTACAATGAAATTCTTTATGGTGAGGGCACTGGAATGGGTTGTCCAGAGAGGCTGTGGATGTCCCATCTCTGAAAGTGTTCAAGGCCAGGCTGGATGAAGCCTTCTGGGTGAACCATGTAGTGGGCAAAAATTAACACAGGAACAAGCACACACATTTAGCTCCCCCTATATGAGAAGAGGACATGGTAATTCAGTAACTAAAATTAAAAATTAACTCATTATCAACTACAGACATATAGGCATTCACTAACTGTGAGTGCTCCTATTTTAAAGTCATTTTACCTTTGTGAATTCCTCCTTTGAAAACCCCACCCCTACAACACCCTATATAACCTCACAACTCTGCCCCTGCCCCCTCTTAGTCTTCACTCTCTCCCTAGCCCAGGGTGGGGAGGAATAAATGGATTCTCCACCTTAACAAAGAGACTTGTCTCATCTGTTTCCCTGCTGGCAGCTGTAATCTCTCTGGACACCATGATCATTGTTGCCACTCAACGCAACCACTAACCTCTTAAAAGACATTTGATATTAACCTGACAATTTCAGATATAAAATCTAAAAATAACATGATCTTAAACTCCTTAGCAGCTTCTATGCCTTGTGCACCAACATTGCACACCAGAACAAACCAAAATTTAATAGATTAATAGAAGATTAAGTATCTAGAGCTAGAGCTCATTGATATCTCATTAATCTGGAATAAGATTACTCTAGTATCACTTCCATTATCGATTTGAATATACTTTAGAAGAAAATCAGATATCTTCTGCCATACAATAAATTAATTTTCCAAGGAATATGAAGGAACAGACGGGAAACAATCAGAAGTGGGCAAGTTTTGATGTACATTGCAGGACCATATGATTAAAGCATCTTCCAACTGATGGTATTAATTCTGCTATTATACCTGACACCAGGAATAAATCATAGAATCATAGAATGGTTTGGGTTGGAAAAGACCTTTAAAGATCATCTAGTCCAACCCCACTGAAATGAGCAGAGACACCTTTGACAACATCAGGTTGCTCAGAGTCCTGTCAAACAACCATGAATGGTTCCATGGATGGGAAAACTACCACTTCTTTGGGCAGCCTGTTCCAGTGTTTCACCACCCTCATCATAAAAAACTTACTTATATCTAGTCTGAATTGACTCTCTTTTAGTTTAAAAATACAACTCCTTTCCATATCACTACAGACCTTATTTTCTTGTCTCCATCTTTCCTATAAGGCTGTTTTGAAGTACTGGAAGGCCACAATCAGCTCTTCCTGGTGTGTACTGTTCTCCAGGCTGTACAGCCTCAACTCTCTCAGCCTGTCCTCCTAGGAGAGCTGTTTTAATAAACTCAGTGTCTCCCCTGGACAGCACCAACACTTCCTTGTCCCTCCTGTGCTGTGACCCCAGAGCTGGGTGCAGCCCTGCAGGTGGGCTCTCAGCAGAGCAGAGCAGAGGGGCAGAATCCCCTCCCTGCCCTGCTGCCCACACTGCTCTGGGTGCAGCCCAGGACACGTTTGGCTCTCTGGGCTGTCAGTGCCCATGGCTGGGGCATGTCCAGCCTCTCACCCTCCAGCACCCCCAGGTCCTTCTGGGCAGGGCTGCTGTGATCTGTCCATGCCCAGCCTGAGCTGGTACCAGGGTTGCTCTGACCCAGCACCAGCACTTGTCTTGCTGAAAGCCATGAGGATCACATGGGCCCACTCCTTAACCTCATCCTGGTTCCTCTGGATGTTAGATGCAGTTCAGGAACACATTAAATTCTGATCTGAAGCCTTACTGATCCTGCCAGCTTTGTTTTTCAGTGTTTTACACTAAGTGACTTTCTTTTCAATTAAAATTAAAGATTTGCAACAGGATGTAAGTGGTTTGGTCTTTGTTTTGGTGGTTTTTTTCACTGAATAGAAGTCAGAAAACAAAAATTATTCCTTCTTCAAATATTGTGTTATTAAAACCTCTAACTTCTAAACTGATTTAATAAAGAAAAAATTAAATTCAGTGAGAAACAGGTTATAAAGCTGACTAGATAAGTTATTTAGGTAGCTGTGCAAAAAGAGCCATTGTAAAGAAGTTCCTGAGTGAATTTAAAAACCCTCACAAAGCATTACTGTTTGAAAGAAAACCTGTTATTTGTATAAGAAAAACGTGAATTCTAGATGCCCCTGCACATTATGATCCAGGTGATAGAAATTAGCCACCAGAGGGAGCCCATATAATCTGGCAAAACAGACATCACATTTCAGATACGCAATAAACTTTACTGTAAATGGTTTGTAGTTCTCCATAATAAAACAGCCCTCATCAGTATTTCATTTCAGATTCATCCTTATTTTTACAGATAAAAATAAAGGCAAGTGATCTCTGCTGTGAAGAACTATAAATATCTAGAATATACTGAAATAAACTAAAATACTTTGTTATGCATTGCCTCTTTAGTTTATTTTATCTGAAAGTACCCACCATCTCACTTATCATAGTAACCCACAAATAATATGGATGAAAGAAGGCCTACAGAGTCCTGGGTAATTAAAGTACTGCCTTTAAACAGATTTAGGTCAGAACCAACAGTGACCTCCAGAAGACAGTTTTTCTGCATTTGTTTTGTAAGCCAAGTCAGTATCATTTTTTACATTGAATATTTAGATTTTTCAGAGCAGCCATCTCCTTCTTTAGCTTAATTAATAAATACATCCCACAGACTTTCAACATTTGCTCCATTAATTAAAATATCTTTACATCGTGAACAGTTCTCAGATGCAAAAAAGAGGGGGTTTAATCAAGAAAAAGCAGTCCTTAACAGTGGATGTTTCGTTTTCATTCCTAGAAGGCTGACACCTCACTCTGCCTTCCAAATCTTTCTAATCAAAGATTTATGATTCTAAGTTAATAAAACCAATATTTTAGAAGCAGTAAGCATAATTAAGGTCATTAGTGGTCTGTGTTGCTAGTCTTTAACATGTCAAAACTTCTGGTGAATTTGTATTCTTTTGCTCCTGAATTTGACTGTTTTCTCCCTGCACCATGACTGCTTGACAAAGTTGATATCAATACAATAATTTAATACTGTAAAAGAAAATTCAAGGTGCATACATTTGGACACTAAATATGCTATTGTTCCTTAAAATACTTGCTTAACTTTCTTACAATACATTTGAAGAAGTTTTTGTTTAGCCCTAGAGAGCACAGACGGGATTTGAAGAACTTCAAAGCAGTAAGTATAAAATGTGTGCAATTTCTCCACTAAATGAAAAAGTGAGGTATTACTCTTCTTAAAATGTTGATGTTGTCTGGCAAAATCCACACTAATAGCATGGATGACGTGAAGTGCACAATGTTCTAGGACAAATTAGCAAGGGTCTTTGTAACTCAGGCTGTCAGAATCTTAAATGCAAGATGGAAATCTCTAGCCATGACATCTTGGCAACATCTAATCAAAGAGGTCTGAAGACCAAATTGTCACATCTTTGTCCTGTTTCAGTTCACACATTTTCTTTTTTGCTGAAAATTTGATAAATACACAGGAAACTTTCAAAAATCATTCCATATGTCATCTTACCTCAGCCCACTTGGATATCAGCATTAGAGGATCACAGAAAGAATACGAAATAATGTTATGTTAAAAACACCTCACAGATACATTGCAAGATACCTAATAATATTTAACAATTTATTATAAATTTATTATAAATTATACCTACTCTGGTATGTACATTCTTGCCCTGGAAAAAAAAAAATCTTTGTTTGCCTCTACTAGAAGACAGAGATGCTAGTGAGGACTTGCAGTGCTGGAGGAAACAGTACTACTAATTCCTGTATTTACACACCCAGTGACTGTATATTCATGCCAGTATTAAAGTGACACTATATAGGCAGTACTGTGAGAATGCCTTTTTATGCCAGTCCAGCAAAGCCTTACCATACCCCATCAGCAGTACCTTGAGAAAGTACTATTCAATTTCCTTCTTACTAAAGAAGCAATATACATTATTGTGTATTAAAATAATTTTTATAAAAGAACAGATTCTGCATATCTATTAAAATGATAATTTGGTAAGCTGAACAAACTGATGCAACTGTTCCAATAGCTCAATAAGCAGCTTCATAGACATCTGCTCTGCTCGGAATATGCTTATATTGAATAAAGTTCTGAAATATATTTTATGCCAAATCACACTTTGAACAAGAAACACATAGCAGACAACACATAGTTTGTACAAGGAACTACAACTTCTTGACCAATTTTCCTGATGTTCCAGGAAACAGCAGTTTAGTAGTATAGGCCTATAAGCTACCAAGCATTATGAACACAAATACTACATGCACATAATGAATTCTGCATTACCAATTTCTATGAATCATTTAATATCAAAGTTGTTGAATACTAGGAACTTGAACACATGTTAAAAATACAGCACATTAACAAATATCGGCTTTACCTTTCATTAGGAATGGAACTTTCCAGTTTTAAAGCTAACATCTCCTATTGTGTTAATCTCTTACCAGGTCTTTCCTTGCCAGTTCCTTTTGACTCAGCAAATTTCTGTATTAAACTCTCAACTGTAGTATTTGTCATGTTATTAATAAACTCTTCGTGCACCTTCAAAAAAAAAAAGATTTTTTAAATCTAAAAAAACTTTAAAATGTAGCTTTTGTTATAGCTAAGGTTCAAAAACTTTCCTTCTAAAATACATTACAGGACTTAGAGAAATCAATAGATGTTTTATCTGGGAAACCCTTCTCTTTGCTGTATTAGCAAGTGTGGCTACACTACAGACAAAAAATGAAAAAAAGGAAGTGACAGGTCTAGGTTTTACTTCTATTTCTTCCATGTTAAACAACTTGTGTATCTATCATTTTCTGAATTTGTCAGCAACATATCCCACTATAGTGTCAGGAAGACAAGCAGTTTTTTCAGCCAGCACCAGTTTAGGGTGTGAACTGTTACGACTGTATTATCACAACTCCCACCTGCTTGAGTAAAAAGCATTACTGTTGTAATGGTTTTGGTCTAACAACATGGGGCTAGTATGTTTTCCCAACAAGGCAGGATGTGTATATACTTTAGAAATAAACAGCATGACCCTTGTGATGGCCACTTATTAGCAGAAAACCTTAAAACTAAGGTGTAAGCAAATAAAGTGACACTTCAAAATTCAAAGAATTAAGGACTGCTTATAAAGATTATTAATTAAAACAACTTCCATTTAAACAAAAGATACTACAAAAGCTTCTGTTACAGAATATCTTTTGCTCATCAAATCCAACAGTATAAAATATTTGGTAACTTCTCAAAGTGATATAATTTCTACTTCTAATTAATAAAGTAATATCCTAATTCTGTGTGAAATGAGTGCTAAATTAATATCCAAGAAGCAGCACTTAGAAATACACTAAAAATTCTTCAACTTTCAAATCCTTCAAATTGTCCCAATACTTTATTTTCTGTGAAGACAAAATTTATGTAGTCTTATTCTGTAAATTTTGTGACATTCAGCTTAAAAATGTAACAGGAAGCCATGGTAATTTGAGCTTATGTTGATTTTCACAAAGTAAGAAATATTCCATTCAATAGTTAGGGAAAAACATAAAGCATGATCCAAATATAGTATAAAAATACCTCTCCTATTTGTAAATGAATTTCCTTTACAGTATTTGACAATGACTGTATAATCTCTTTCATACGAAGAAGGTGCATTTCTTCTATGTCTTGAAATTTCTGCAAACAAATATGAGCAATTAATCAGAATTAAAATATTTCCTATAACAGAATCTTAAATGGTAATAATTAATACACTATGATGAAAAAAGAGCAAATAAGCCTCTTTTTTTCTTCACATCTTAAACATAATAATTATATTTAAGAAAGTAAGGTGCAGAATTCAGAGAGTTATGAAACAATGCACTTTAGAAAGAAATCCATCCTTTCAGAATCATTATTGACCTTTTTTAACTTACTTTTTGACCTTTCATCTAACCCTTCAAAAAAATCTGATCTATTTCTACCAAAAGAAAATATGTTTAGAAAGTGTTCAAATTTTCTCTTTCCTCCATTACGGAAGAGTCTTGTTTTTTTCAACTAAACCAACAGATCTTATTTCTGGACCTGTTTTGCACTTCCTTCTTAGAACACTCTTGTAGACATACACACTCTTTCTCTAGTTAAATCTACGTTCTTTGCTTCTTTAAATATTATTTGTTTGATCTTAAAATCATCATACATGATTTTTACAGTTTGTTCCTTTTTACCCAGGCTGTCAGCTGACAGTCATTTTAAAAATCACTTCCAAAGTTTTCAAAGGCCCCTTCCTGGCCAAAAATCAGAACTAAAAATATTCTCATCCTCCTGAACAGTCAACCATAACAGTCTTGAAATCCTTGTTTACTTCTGCTCTTTCCTAGTTCTCTGCCTATTTCTATAACTGCCCTTTCAAGTGTGTCCAAACTTTGGTGACCACTGAATCCTCTCTCTAATTAGCACAGGGTTCTGTGAAGATCCCCATCTCGCACCTCCAGCTACTCTGATTCACAAACATGACTCCATACATGCAAGGCATACATCTCTAGCTTCTCAGACCCTTAGATAGTCTTCTGCTATACTTATGTACCTCTATATTCATCACATCAGAGAGATTAAAATGGTTTTCTTTTTCTTCAGCAGCCTTTCTCTTAATTACAGAAGATATAGTCATCCTCTGTAGCCTACCCTATGATTTTACATCTTTTACTGGACACTGTAAGACAGATTTAAGCTAAATCAACTGAATTTGCACTGAAAAAAATGGAAATACACCCCTCATAGTTTAATTTTCAGAGCTAATGAGCATATTTTCAAGTGAAATGTACGCCAAATTAAGATAATACAGGGTGTGCTTCACATGGCAGTGGGCTTCCATATATTTATGGATGTCATTTTTCCTATCAGATCATCTTTAAAGTAGCAATTGTACAACCAAACTGTGTATGCAGCTACACCACATACTTGAAATTAAATCCACACATAGAACTTTAATTGGCAAAATGACAATTTTTGTTTACAATATGGACAGATGTGGAAAGTTTACAAGTATCCACTATAACATAAAGTGAAAATTTAAATTTTAAAGTACAAGGATAGCTACAGTTAAGGAACTAAGGACATTTAGTCAAATATGGTTTAACATGTAGCAAGGAATGGCATATGCACTGATACAGAAAACCTGAAATCTTTCAGAATACAGTCTTTTAAAAATCTCCAGAAACTTCAACAGGTGTAACAGCTTTTCATAACCTCAGGTAAATCCTGGGTAGACATTTTAACAAAATGTAACTTAAGTATTTTGATGGAATAATAATGAAAAGCCACAATGGATCCCAATATTAAAATTCCTATGAATGAGTTCAGGGTGCCCAGCAATTTAGATGATTTCCCACATAAACACAATGCATATACAATACATCCAAAAGTTCATTTTGCTTTCTTCCAAAAATTTCTTCAAAACATCTTCTGGAATGCCACCACACCACTGTGTCATTCAAGGACAGTGCTATCACAACATGCATGGTCAGTGTTTGCCTTTCAAACAAATCAATTTCCAAAAGGGCTGGTTTTTGGAAATCTTTATTTGCAGAAGGCTCCAGAAATTAAATAGACTACATTAACTGACTTCAAAGGTAACTCATTTAATGCAACACTTACCTGTGCTGTTTCTGTCATTTTCATTTCAAAATCAGATTTAAATGCAGCATACTTCTCCACATACAGTTTATAGGTATCTGTTGCTTTTTTAGATTTAACTGCTGCCTATAGATCAATACAAAAATGTGTCAAATGTCACACAAAAAGGTTTTTAATGTTACTATTAAAAGAAAACCTAGGATGATTATCCAGGGGCATAACAAAACAGAAGTGTCATAACAAAATTTCAACACCAAATATCTCAGATAAGAGCAATAAGAGATTTTGATACACATAAATCACATACAAGAGTAACAAATTAACTCAATTAGATCCCTTCCCCTTATAAACAATGAAAATTTATAAAAATATTTATAATAAAACTTAATTTGAAATCAATTTTTTATTGTTGAAGATAACCCATTAGCTCTTGTCAAATATGAACAAATTTATATTTGCAACAGCAAAATAGGAAAAAAGAAGGGTTGGAATTCAGAGCAGACAGTTATATATGCAATTCTGAAAGAATCAATGGTAAAAAATCCATGATGGTGAAGTCCTATTAGAAATGAAGAAAGGAACCCAGAAATATGGCAGTTACATCAGTGGATTAACAGGTATTTGAAAGTGAAGCTAGTGCAGAATATAGTGAAGGTCAGATTTAGGCAGGTCAGTGTTATTATTAATAGCCCTTTGGAGATTTATGCTTTTTATTATTTGTTGCTAATAAACTAAAGCCTTTTTTCTGGAAGTTAAGTAAAACACAAAACAAAATACAGGAAAATCTCAGTATTCCACGGAGAATAAAACCAAACGAAGTGACTGATTGTAGTAGAGAAAAAGTTGTTTTCAAAGTTTACAGCATGATGCATGAGATGAAGTCTTTCAAACCTTTGATAATCTATTTCCAAGTCACAATGCCAATGAAAATCATCTTGAACACCATTTTCTTTCCTAATTTCTTTATTCAACATGCTTACTATCTCTCCGAAGTCTCCCATCAGTTTTAAGACAAAAGTATTCCTGAATTGTTGATGATATCAGTAAAGAGAATTGTATATTTTCTATTTGTTCTAGTTCTGAGTAGCCCTCCTTCTTCTTTCAAATAAATTTTACCTGTCTAATGGGAACTATTTTTTACTTACAATGATTTGTAAAGCTGACTGCTATCTATAATTTCAAATGACTTAATAGAAAGATACCCTCTGGCAAGAGAGAGAGATTCCACAATGTTCAAGAGAAAAATAAGAAATAATCATAAGTAACAGTATACCATTAGAACTTCAAAGGAATAGGAACCAAAGCTAGTTGTTTATCCAGTTATGAAGAAGGCCTAAGCAGATCTTAGTCACAAAGTCTTCTAAACTCAGCGTAATAGACATGAAAATACTTAATGTAACAAGAATATGGATTATTCAGAAAAGTTGCATCAAACCTATCTGTTTATTAGCCTGAATTTTACTTCATGATTCTCTCTCTCACACATTTGCAAAGGAGAAACACTGAGAAGCACACAGACCTATCATGTTTCCCAACTGCCATTTACTAAGCTGAAAATACAACATGCTCCCTGAAATCTTGCTTTTAAAATTGAGATTCCTTTGAAGTTGATTCCAAATTTAATCACTGAAAAGGAAGGAAATGTCAAGTTAAAAGATGTAAAAATGGATTTTTTTGATAAAAGCATTTTTAATTGAACCCTATGTGTAAGGGAGTTTGACAAAACAAAAACATTCTCCATCTCCCATCATGTTTAATGGTGAGCAGAATACCTGTATTACATGTTGAAGAGCAATTAAAAAACTAGCTACTCAACAGACCAGAAAAAACTATAAAACACATGGACAATGTATGACTAACTAGTAATCTCTTCTGAAAATAAGATGTGACTATTCTCAGGTACAGCAATTGCTAGAACTGTATTTACCAGATTTACAGTGTGTGACCAGATTTACAGTATATGAAAGAATAAGGGTCAGTCAACTATTTTTTGTTAAGTCACTATAAATAGAGAAGTTTACATGTCAGAGAACAACAGGAAATTATTACGCAAGTTGGTATTAACTTCCAGCTGCAATGAGACTTGCAAGGTCTCAGATACCTCCTGAGATTCTTCAATAAAGTATCTCTCCAAACACTTGGCTTTGTGATAAACTCTTAGTATGCTGGTGTAGATCCCTTGCTTTCTGAGAAAGAAAATGATCTGTGATTTTGCCAGTACATAGGTTTCACATTGCACTGAAATTAATACATCTATTTTCTACTAAAGGAAAAATAAATTAATACCATCTTTGGCCACTGTGTTTACAAAATTGCAAACGCAAATTTGGAGAGGCATGACTGAAGTGATGTGACAGTGTCAGTTACCTGTTCCCACTGGAGGAAACATATTTTAAGTACTTGCAGAGCATTCAATTATGACAATTTTATCTAAGGAAGATGCATAAAACAGTAAAAAAAAACCTTTCTCCTATAGTGCTTCCTCCTTCTCCCTACTCACATAGAATCTGTCATGCTGAACAATTTTTGTTTCTAAATGAACAAGGATAATGCTACATCTTAAAAAGCCTTCCCTCAAGTCAACCTTTCCTACTGAAACTCTACTTACAAGAATTCAGAAAAATTATAGTTTGAATACACTGGCAGGAAAATATCTGCCAACATACATCTGATTCATGTCTAGAATGCAGCATGAACTGTCATTTGAGACAGAAGCTGGGGAGGAAAAAGCTAGATTTATACCAAGATAGAACAGTTGAAACATACTCAGCAGAATCACTTTTGGCATCAGTGAATAGACAATAACCAATGCTATCATCTCCATCAAGACAGCAGGACTAAAAGCAAAAGGATCACTCTGACAAGAACAAAGTTCTACACAGACCAGTTAATTGAAATGGAAATAGCCAGAAGAATCAAGATTTAACAAGAGAAGTTATAATTAGGGACAAGGAAAGGTGACCTCTTTCCTAGTTAGATTCCTGAAAACAGGAAAAAGTTACTGTTTTCACAACAGGTCAAGGAAGGGCATCCTTCCCCTTTACTCAGCAGTGGTGAGGCCCCACCTGGAGTAGTATCTAGTTCTGGATTTTTCATTGCAAGTGAGACATGCACATACTGGGAGAGAGTGCAGTAAAGGAGCATAAAGACAATTAAGAAAGAGACTGAAGCATCTTCCCCATAAGAAAAAACTGAGACTGCTAGAACTGTTCAGCCTGGGGCAGGGAAGCCTTAGAGAGAATCTTACCAATAGATAGAAATATAAATAGAAATGGAAATACCTGAAGGGAGGGTACACAGAAGACAAAGTCAGGCTCTTTTCAGCGGTGCCCAGTTGTAGAACCAGAGAAATGTGCAATAACAGAAAACACAACAGGTTCCCTCCCTCTGAACATCAGGAAACACCTTTTTCCTGTGAAGGTGATTGAGCTCTGGCACGGTTGCCCAGAGGGACCGTGGAATATACATCCTTGAAAAGCTATAAAAGATACTAAAAAGCTATCTAGACAAGGTCCTGAGTAACTGGCTTGAGATGGTCCTGCCTGAGCATGAGGAATAGACAGGATAACTTTCACAGGGCCATGGCAAGTCCAGACATTGAGTGATTCTGTGAATGCATCAGCCCCTCCACCATAACCCAAGAACAGTACTAAATACACCTCAACAGTACTCAAATACCCCTCATCCCTTGAGTCTCTGGTCCATGAGATTGGAACCTTTTAAAACAGCAATGAAAGTGTTGATAACATCTTTTTTCTTTACAAAACAGACTTCAAATACTCATGTACTCAGCTACTTTATCTCATTGGAGGGATATCCCAATTACTCCTGAGTTCATTAACAAGGGCATTGAGTATTCATGTACAGAAATATATTCAAAAACATGAGAGGTGCTAAAACAGTTGGGCAAAACTTCTGTTAAAGCCATTACACAGAACTATCACTTGATGCAGGTATTTACAAAGTGAAGAATTAGAACTACAGTACAGTAAGAACAGACAAGGAAGTAAGTGTAAATAAAACTTATCTAGGTATTCATGATATGCATATCACAAAATAGTCACAACTTCTAGCTAAGTTTAACCTTTTCTGAGTATGGCACTTACTAACACAAGGGGAACATGTAAGACAATTAGTAACACAATTACAGTAAGATGTGACAAGAGCTACCTTTTCAATTTCTCTCTGTGTTGCTCCTTCCTTTTTCAAGCGTTCTTGTTCCACACACTTTGCATTGTAGTTTTCTTTTGATTTCTGCAAGGCCTGAGTGATACTCTGAATATTTTGCACTGCTTCCAAAGTTCCTGAAACATCTTCTTTAGTCTGCCAAATATCACATGGTTGTCAAAACCAAACCATTTTAATTTTAGTGTTAACAAGTCATTGGACATCCATAAGAAAAAGAATTAATAACCTTTTTATAAGCTTTGATTTGTTCATCTCCATATTTATGAACTTCTTTTATTAGCTCTTGTAATCTTCGCACAAGATCCAAGTGACAACTTGCTAGCTTTTCCGTTGAGGTTTTGAAAACATCCCAAACTGGTGCAAATGTCCTGGATTGAGGAAAACAATGTTAATCTGTTTTTTTATCTTCAGTTGGCAATTTTTTAGCAGGGCTAAAGAATAATCAGCAAGTTTACAGTTCACTTCTCCTAAAAGTGAAACAAACAAAACACCCAACAACTGCCATGAATTCTTATTAAATATGTTCCAAATGTACTTGGCATCCTATATACCAATTTTCCCATGGTTTATGTTTTACTTGTATTGACTCCAATAAGTAAAACACAGTAAATTTCATTTAATACTATGATGATAACATAGTGTGATAACACAATAATGCCAAGCACCAAGACAGTCCAAGAACAGCTTAAAATAATTTAACATATAGTAAATACCACTACTATGTATATACTTGAACAGTGAGAACAAATCAGGAATTTCTTGGTTAGTTACATTTCTAGTTGTCTTACATCATTGCAGCCACAAGATGGAGGAAAAAATATTGCAAAGATTGTCTGCCACTAAAAGAGATTTACTGATCAACAGATATGAACAAAGGGGTGGGATCATTTCTCAGATTCAAATTTCTGTGCTGGATGGACTTTCTCCAGCTATTCCAAAGATATACTTCTGCCTTGCTATTCTGAGTAATGCTGCTAAAAATCAATCCTGACCATAGGCTTTAAAGCTCTTATGTTCAAAAGTTGTGTATCTGCTTGTTAGTTTAAAGAGCAGCAACAACTATTATCAAATTATCCACTGATGAAAGCTCACCACATTTCTAGATTACATTACTATAAATAAAAGAAATAAATCTAGTTTTTCTCAGAAGTCTGAGTTTTTATTGGCCTAATCCTTCTAATGAAAAAGCACCCATTAATCACACTAGTTTTTAAAAATATATCCTGTTAAAACTTGTCTTTGACTATGGAATAAGTCTATAGAAAAGTCTCATTCTGAACAACACTGAGAACAGATAACACTCCAAAAAACAGAAATAATAGAAACAAATTCACTGCCACATTTACAGGCCATATGTTCTCTCCTCAATATAATTTCCATAGGCTCAAGAAGATGTAACAGAAGTCACCATGTCTGAAAAGAACTCAGCTTTAAACACAGAGGAAAAGACGGTTTATCCATGTTTGGGCTTTGGTCCTTTTACTCAGTTTCAAAGAACTGTATTGTCTAAGTCATAGCAGCATGAACTTTTGCACTATTACTAAAGGCCTAATAATAATTTTTAAAGGTGGCAAAGTTATACTAACCTTCAACACCATCAATAAAATATTCAGAATCAAACTTGATTCTTACCATGTATATAGTCACTTATTTCTCTCTTATGCACCCTTACTTACCCAAGCTGTGTGTAATTGCTTGCTGATTTGGCTAGTTTTGTCATCGATCTTGAATATGTCTCCTCTATTGTAGCCCTGCCAAAGACAGCCATCAAAAGCATAATCAAAATTTTGAAGGTATGAGGACTGAATATGCATTCTAAAGGCACAAAACAGAAGCCTTTTTATGTGAGCTAAAAATTACTCTATTTGAATGATCTCTCAAAAGCTATACAAAAATCATATTAGTATATTTTAAAAAATAATCTATGAACCCTGTGACAAAACACTGCAGGGAGCAGAACAAGTAAAACTCAAACATTGAAAAAGACAATTCCTTCCTCTCTATTTACAGTTCTTAACTACCAATAACATCACTTAGGAACAGAGAGAGCAAAGCATCATAACAATGATCTATCCAGTACTGTCTAAGCAGGAGAGTGTTACACAGCAACAAAATAAAATGTATTTGTAATGAAAATTATACAATAAACAAACAATATTTACTGAGCAATTATATTAAACAAAATGAGGTCTTGTTTAGTCTTCTTGTTGGGGGTAGGCTGTTTTTTCCTTTAAGTTCTTCACATAGTGATATTTGGGTTTGGAGACTACACAAAGTGTTCCTGAATTTTCCTTCACTCAAAACATACAATTTCACTTGTCTTTTAGAGATGCAAAATCCAAGGTTTGGCACAGATTCCCTCCTTAGAGCCTCTGCAGGGGCAATTGCCATGGAATCACCTATTACAGCAGTGACTCCCTGCAAGTCCTTCCATATCAATCTCCCTCACCCTCCTATTATTAAAGATACACAGTATTTTAATTTTTCACCCTAAATCAATATTCATTATGTAGTGTCAACTTAGATTTAGAAGCATCCTAGATTTGAGTAAATACTGTAATTGTCTTTTCTTGGAAAGCTTGGAGCAATTTCTTTCCTGCTGTGTAATACCTTTACATAGCACACAAGAACAAAAAAAAGGCAGATGAAGAATTCATCCCTCTCTCAAGTTATACCATGACTATAACCTGAGACAGAAGTTTCCATTTCTCCTGTACAACAACAGTTTACAAGCAAAAAGAATTGTCTTGTGAAAATATGAAAACAAAGTAGGGTTATTCACCTGAAACAGAGAAGCATGTGTTAAAACGTACTGAACTTCTAAAATAACTATCAGTTAGTTAGTTAGCAGGAAATTTATTTGGAGAAGGAGATTAAACTGCAGCATGAGACAAATTTCATTTTGAATATCACCTATTGCAAAGTGATTCACCATAAAAGAACATCAATTAACTTTATCCTCCTTCCCTACATGATCATATCTTAGATGATAACAAAAAGTTAAACTTTCCAAGGCTTGGAAATCTTGCACATTGCACAACGGCAAGCACACATGCACCAAGCATAGACAATGATTTTTTTTAATTTTAATCATGATGTTATATATATTTTGACTAATTAACCATATCTTCTGTCAAAGTTTTCCAGATTTTATAACTCAGTGCCATATTTTTCCTCTTTAAACACAAGATTTTTGAGCAAAACCCACATCCCTTTTCTTTGAACCAATTTACAGCATACTTCCTTGAACCATCTCCACAAAACTGGAGTTCTGCAATTCACCACAGAGTATTAACATACATCAGTTAAAAAAACCCACTAAGATCCAAAAGATGACCAGTTAGTACATTTGTCCTATCAACTCACTTTGCAGAGCACTCTGCTGTACAGGTAACAGACCATGACTTTCTTAGTAAATTAATTTTCACCCATTTGGACATGTGTCTTTGCCTAGGATCTGCTAAACATTTCAAAGTTAAATGAAAACATATGCATTGCTAGTTTCAGCTAATTTAAAAGATTCTTTCTTCGATGTTTACGGGCAATTGGTGCAGAAAAACAGAAAAACTCCTGGAGAAAAAAACCAACACATTCCTGTACCTATTTCTTTCCTAGAAAAGTAGAATGATTTCTTAGATGGAAGTTTAGATTTTAAATGCACACGAACCTGACAGTTCACCTACAAAATCTTCCCCATGTATAAAGAAAAAAAAAAATCAACTATGCAGGCAACTCAACCTTCTTATTTTGACTTCTTTAAAACCCAAACATTTCTGCATGCTTCACCAATGAAGCATGGCCTTTATTCAAGGCCAGGCTGAATGGGGCACTGAGCAATCTAGGTCTAGTGAAAGATGTCCCTGACCACAGTGGCAGGGGCTGGAATTCGATGACCTTTCAGATCCCTTCTAACCCAAACCATTCTACAATTTGATGACTTTAAGAAATGGTGTCTGACCTTCCAGCAGAGAGATAACCTGTCCCACTCAAGATTTACCAACATTAAACAGACTGCCTGCCATAAAACTCACTCGTTCAGATGACAAATTTCTGAACCACAGATCCAACTGACTCTCAGTTCTTTCAGTATGTGACCAATAACAAATACTCAAGAACGAAACTCAGAAAGTGAAAATTGTATTGGTGTTGACTCACTGAACACAGACAAGGAAAACGTCTGCTCCTTCTAGGGTATCAAGCAGGAACAGCAGATACAATATAGAAATATTGTTACAAAGTAACATTTCAAATGTTTGTTTTTCTCAGAGAAAAAACTTTACAATCTCAGAATGTCTTTACAGAAATTTTGAAATATTTTTAAAAAGAAATGCTTAAGATAACAATAGTTTTAAAAATTATTCCATATCTTACACATTTTTTCATTACTGGTTCTAAGGCTGGAGAGGAGGAAACAATGATCTTCCCCAATTAGGCTACACACAACTAAAACACGATCCTGAAAAGCACAATTAACAGAGATGGGCTTCACAGAGACATGTGCCCTTTGTGCCCTGAACAGTCTGTACATCCAAATGCACTGATCCATCTCTCCTTTCCATGCAAAATCACTTCATAAAAAGTATAATTTCTAGACAGTCTGGAGACTCCAGCAAGCCCAGCTGACCAGATGACTGCTCTGCCTAGAAAGGGTAAGTACTCCAACTTGTTAAAAGTATTACCACCAACTCAGATCTGTCTCTACCTATTCAACAGTTTTCAGTTTTCACTCTCTTATGTACCCACTTCTGAAAAAAAACAAAAGACAGAAAAAGGCCAAAGTGTAAAAAGCAATGGAAGAACAAAACCACAAATGTATGTTAATTTGGTTTTCACAGTGAAGAGTTTAAAAAATCAGGTACACAAAAGTCAAGACATAAAAACACTAGATCTAGATGGCTCCTAATACATGTTGCTCATCCACTTAATATATTTCCAGTAGAAAACAGTACTGTAAAAAAATATTCAGACTATAATTTGCAGAAGGAAGAGGAGAACAGATAACACTGTGTAACATCTCTTCACTTCTTTGGAATTAACAAAAGTGCAAAATAGATCACAGACAAGACAACTAAATCATTGTAAAATACTGCTCAAATACTGCCCAATCCCATTTCTTTTTGAGACCAAGGACTTTGCCCATGGATAAAAATGTGTTCTACTGAACCATTTTTATTTCCCAGGAAATTGAATGACATCCCACAGTAACTTCACAACAGCAGCAAAGGGCCTCACTGCACGCATATGGACTCTCAAATATTTTTATTAAAGTAAGAACACCAAGTATTTTAAGTCTATTTCTTTGAATCTAAACTATATGTCACAAACTATTAGCTTGGGCTGTGACTGACCATTCATCCTTTACTTGAAAAGAAGTATCAATTTGTTACTCAACTGCTTTTTGCTAATTGCAGGCCAGCTTATCCAGATGCAGCAGAAAAACAGGGCTGAAGAATACACAGGAGAGGTTTAATATCCTGATGGAAGAAAGTCACTGGAAAGGCCTGCATTTAGTGCAGCTGGTCTGCATCATTGACATGGGCAACTTACCCTTAAGGAACAATACTGCAGCTTTGTCAAGTAAATTGCAATATAGCACTCAGATTCTCTCTTAGTGAGTTAATGAGAACTGAATTTTTTCATCAGTCTTACAAAAAATGCTGTAAGATGGCTGCATATCTCTTTGGGACATCCTGATCCAACTATTCAAAGGACAGAACATTTCTTGAACTCATACTGAGGATAAAGTATCCATGGGGCTACTCATGTACTCCTACATGGTCATTAATCTTTAAATGTTATTTAAAAGACTAGAAATAATTGGCAAAAACTTGATCTGAAACACTTTAGACTGTGGAAAAAGGTCCAAAGGTTTTCTTTATTGACTGCAAAGGCACACAATCTAAAAGTTATTTAAAAATAATTATTGTATTTAAAAATTATTTAAATTAAAAATTTAATTTGCAGAAGCTTATTGGTGGAAAAAACCAAGAATGCCATATTCTTTTTACTAGGGATTTTGTGTAGAAAAATCTGTCAAGTTTTACTTATGTCAGTATAATAAAGCAAAGAAACCAAGTCAGATACAGCAGCAAGTTATTTTTTGCACATTTACTTAAGACTTTTCCCCTTGGGACCAATATGAATAAAATGGAGCATGCTCAGAGAGTACAACATAAAGGAGACAAGAAGCAGAGAGAGTGAGATGGTTTCTCATCTAAATATGGAGGTAAATCTAAACACAAAGGATGTAAAACCAAGAAACTTAAATGTGTCCAGGTAAGGTACAGCTTAAGTCCATGATGTGCTGGTATAAAAACTGAATGACTCCAGAAAGTAAAGAAGCTTTCAAAGGAAAGCTTCAGGAGCTCACACAGATAACAAAAGACAAATATTAAAAGCGCAAGTTTATGAAGAATTAAGCATTTATACTAAATGTGAATAGTGTGATATTCCTCTGCTCAATCCAACTCAGGATTTCACTAGAACCCTTTGTGGCCTCATAATGCATTCTCTAAAACTGAGGACTTGTAAAACAGAAGATTCCTTGGGTTGTGCAGTCCTTCCAAAAGGAGACATCACATTTGGACTCTGGAATTCACCCATCTCTACTTAGTGAAAAAAAATTTTTGTTATTTTCTCCAATTCACTTTGAAATGACACTAACGTTAGTGCAATGGAGAAACTGTCAGATTTTTGGTGGTTATATTTTGTGGAAATTTGAAAGTACTTTTAAAACTGAGATCTATTTGAGGCCAAAACTTAAAATTTTAAGAACTCCAGTTTTTTTGACAGCTTCTACTGCAGGAAGCCAGCATTGAAACAGGTCCTCAAGTCAATACCTTGGAATTATTTTCCATGTGTTATCTAGTGTCAGTAACTGAGGAATGACAAAATTCTGAAGTAGGCAAACAGGTGATTTTGTTCAGAAGGGAAATCCCTATGTTCAGTGTAGCAGCAGCAGCCTTCTTTCACAAACGACTAAATGCAGCACTAGGTCACCTGTTTTGGAAGTTGTCATATATTCAGATTTCAGTCCTGTTCCTTCCATCCAATATAGAAGAACCTGTGTTATTTTCTGTGTATTATTTTCTCGTCCCTATGTATCACTCTCTTTAACAAACATAGTGTTTTCAGCTTCTGAAAGTATAATTTCTTTAAAGTTTATACTAGCAGTTGCTAATAGCCTAATTCCAAATCTATAGTAAAAGCTTTGTAAGAGTGATAATTTTTGCAGCTTTAAATTATAATTTTTATTCCAACCAAAATGAAAAATTTGGATTAATTTAAATAAACTGCTGGACACCTAATATGACACTTCTGGATTTTTACTCTCATCTTTTAAATAAAACCTGAAAAATTAGGAGCTTGTTATTAACTGATGCTTAAGAGCTCCCATTCAGTTCCAAGTGAATGGAATCAGTATAGATATTCCTGTAGAATATGAGAGGTATATTAAAATGATAATTGAGTTTTGATAATTGAATTTTAAAATATTTTGCATGTTACAATTAAATGCAATAACAATAAACCCAACAAGTACTATATTAAAAATACAGGATGAATACTTACCTTTCTCTAATAAAATCTGCTAAGTCCTTTGTTGACAAATGTCCATGTTTCATATTATGATAGAGGACATCAAAGCCATTGTTCCTTTCTCCCTAAAGATAAACAGAAAGTAGAACTGTGAAACACAACATGCTGAACCTATGCATTTTAATAACTGTTTTTCATTCTAATCACTTCATCAGGAAGTTAATTATTTCTAATGCTCTGCTTTTTAGCAATTGCTGTTAGTTCCCATCAATCCCATTTGTGTAAACTAAACTAAAATCACCTCAGCTGCTACCACTACCTTTCCATGATATATTTCTAGGCTATAGTCAAAGACATTTCTCTTGTAGATTTCTAAGGGTCTTGCATTTTTTCCCTTCCCACCATACTAAATACTGTACTCTCTCTTTATCCTCTCATATCCTTCATTATTACTTTACATGAATTAAAATTCAGTTAGGATTACTCCATATCCTACTTCTCCAATCCTTCACACTTAATTTCCCTCCCGCTGCTTTTTGTAAAACTCATTAAAAAAAGAATCACTAATCTTGTTCTTCTCACCAGTAGCTTCTCTTTGTCTATTTTTAAGTTTAAAGACGTTTTCCAGTGAGTAAGGCACATCTCAGTATTAAAACTGAAACACTGCTCTAAGCACTGACTAATAAACTCAGCCAGCTTATGACCTCTGGCACTATGATAAACTCCCTCCTGACAGCAAAAAGCAACAACAGAAACTAAACGAAGGCAAAGCAAAGCATAATAATACTGCTACTATTAAAGTTTTCCTGTCAGACTATCCATTCCTCTTTTCCCTCACAAAAGCTTCAGATCCATCATACTGCTTCTATGCAAGGTGCAAAGTGTGCCCTCAGGAAAACTGCGTGCATATTCGGAGTGGGAGGGAAAGAAGAACAGGATGGGATAGCATGGGGTGGAATAGTCCATTTCAGCTGGAAAGGATCTACAGCAATCATTTAAACCAACTGACTGAGCACTTTGGGGATGGCCAAAAGTTAAATCATGGTGTTAATGGCATTGTTCAAATGTCCCTTAAATACTGGCAGGCTCAGGGCATTGATCACCATCTCTAGAAAGCCCATTCCAGTGTTTGAACATCCTCCCAGCATAAAGAAGTGCTTCCCAGTGTCCAATCTGAATCTTCCCTGGCACAGTTTTCAGCCATTCCTACATGTCCTATCCTTAGCTCCCAGGGAGAGGAGATTGGCATTGCCCTCCCAATTTCCCTTGCTCAGGGAGGTGTAGAGAGCAATAAGGTCACCCCTCAGTCCCCTTTCCTCCAAACCAGACAAGCCCAAAGTCCTTAGTGGCTCACATATCCTCACAGGATATGTCTTCCAGCACTCTCACCAGCCTTGTTGTACTCTTCTGGATGCATTCAAGTATTTTCACATCCTTCCTAAAATCCTGGACTTTTAACAAAGGCAGCTCTATACCACTAGTGAGAAAAGCCTGAGAATTTGGTCTTATACCCTTTCAAACATTTCTGCCTGTTCAGTTCTGCAAAAATTTGTTTGTGCAGCCATAAAGCAAACCTTATCAGGGAAATCATACAGCTGAAAAATCAAGCTGGCAAATACAACCAAGAATCACTGATCCAGATCACTGCAAGGACACAAACAAGCTGCATTGCTCAGCAGAAGAGGGAGGGGCTAGGAGGAGAAGGCATGCAGGGATCTGCCGTCTTAAATAAGGAGAAGCAGTCATGTGTTGATGGAAAAACTCCACAGCAGCAGCGGTATTAAGTCCACTTCCACTAAGTTTCAAGTTGCCTTAAAGGACACCACACAGAGACACATAAATTTACAAATAATAGATAACTCAGGGTAATTTGATACAGATTACTAGCCAGGATTATTTGCTTTACTTTTTCCAAGCACTGGGAAAAACAAAACCAAAGGGAAAAAAACCCAACACCTATAAAATCATAGTTTCCATGGTTGCAGTAAGCTGTAACCTGAAAAAGTGCTCCAAAATTCAGATTAGTTTGGTAAAAGTACAATTACAGTCTGTAAAAAGTACAAGCAAAACTAAACAGAACACATGAAAATACAGCAAACTCTAAAAGGACTCTCTCCTAGTAAGGCTTTTACAAACTTGAAAAGTAAAAGAAAGATAAGAACATAAATTAGTAGAAAATGCAACTTTATTTAAATGTTGTCCTCCTCAAGTACCAATCTAAATAGTTCCTTTTCCCTTTCACCTCATCTAAACATTTTTCTTTGTAGTTAAAAGCCCACAATAACTTTGAATACTGGTGCACTAACTTATTAACTTTATGTAGTTACTCAATATAAACCCTGAATGCCACTGCACTATAATTAAGACTTCACTGGTATTTTCAACTAGAATACAGGATATAATTCTTTTAACTTCTCCAAAGTTGTTACTGTACTCAATTTATAGATAAACATTTACAAGTAAGTGTTAGGCATTTCTTCCTGAAAAACTAATAAAATTCTCCTTTGTGAAATATTCTTTGCTTTAAGGTGTTTCTTCCAGCTAAAACAACATGTTATCAAAATGTGCTGAACACAGGCCGCTTGTAAACTTTTCATAATGGAAGCTTTTAAAGGGGCCTTTTCTACACTGGAGTTCCATAAATTTCCTGCCAGTTTAGAAATGCAGGAAGGGTAGCACAGCCATGACCCAGCCTCTGGCTGCAGCCTTCCTGATAAACTGTCAGAAATGTAACTGTGCAAATCTTTAGAGATTGGAATGAGTCTAAACAACCAACTGCCATCATTATCTTGTTCTCTAACTGTAACTGAAGGTTACTGCAAACAAAATTTTTTTTCCACTTAAATTTTCTAATCAGTCCTATTCTTTCTCCTGACTTTACAATGAATAGTAGAAAGTATGACGGAGAGACAGAACAGATACTTCCCTCAGCTGAGTCCCCTGAAAGCCTCATCTCTTATACACTATCAATAGTTACCAGAAGTTAAGAACCTATGTGTAAAATACATAAAATTTAAACAAAGCAGCAAGTCAAAACCAGGCTCACAGATTTGAGGGCCTATGGGGTTTAAGTCTGGCACAACTAAAAGGCATGTCATCACTTGTAAATATAATGTGAGGTATAACCTGTATTACCTATATCAGGCTCTATCTAAAAGCAGATATATCCAGACTTCAAAACTCTTCACATGACCAACAGTTCTGATGACTAACCTGATAATGATTCTGCTCATGTTTGGAGACGTGTACCTAAACCAAATTAAGTATGGTGTCTCAATGAGACAAAGAGAGCTGATGTTTTTCTGCCCTTCCACAACTTCTCCAATCAGTAGCTGCACTCATGAAGAGCAGCTAGCAGAGTTAAGGCTCTGTATTTAGCATAACGAGACAGATGTATGTGGTGGCTAGGAGGAAAAGTTGTTCAATTCACAAAAGCCAACAAATATTTATCCTCTTACATGCACATATGCCACAACACTGTTTGTGTTTGATTGTTTTTTCTCAGTGTTTCTCCTTCCCACACATACTGTATAGAATTCTGTACATGGAAATTGTGTGAATTATATATGTTTTCTTCACTGGGTGTTTTTACTTGTTCCTTCCTAGTGGCAGCAGTAATAGTTGAGATCACTGGAAGACCAGTACTGGCCTACTTAAAAATAAATGAATGCAGCATAGAGGGAACTGATGAAACTTTCCACTCCCATTCATAAGAAATTACCATCCACTGGTATAACAGACAGTGAAGTCAGATGCAAATTCTTCTTCTACAAGTTGCACATTGGAGAAAAATGATCTTCTGTTGTCATGTATAACATCAGGCTCTAAGTAACAGACTTCCAGATCAGCTTGAAAGACCATTCTGAATGTCGTTTTGTAGGTAAACCACCATCTGTTGAGGATGATCCTGTCACTACTCAATAGAAAACAAATGTAAAACTGTGTATGAGAATGAAAAATATAAGTAGTCCTCTCTCCATTTAGGCACCATTTAACGACTCTGAAGTCCATCAGCAGTTTTCTCCGTCTTTCTCCTCAGAAGATGGTGCTCATTCTGAGCTTTCCTATTCTAAATTACCTTCTGTACCTAGAGCATAGCTGTCCCCTGAGAGCAAGCCATTAGAGAAAGCAAGACTTCAAATACAAGTAAACACTTAAATAAGCCTACAACGAAGCATTACTGACCAGCTTTGTAGACAAAACAAATTAAGTCATGGAAAGCAAGAGCAACCAGTCCTTCCATTTCCCTTCATCAAGAACTAGTTGCAAAGATTTCCTCATGGAAATGAAAGTAGCCCTGTCAGCAAATGTGTAGTCAGAAACCAGCATTTCCATGACTTGTGCATAACAGGAAACAGATTACAGGAACTCTATGGTACTGAACTACTTAAAATACTTCAAGTTTTTAAGAATAAGTTTGTTTGTTGCAATAAAAATAATTCTGAATTTAAAATCCACACTTAGTAAAATAGCCAGAAATTTCTAGGCAATCTGCAGTGACATTTATTTTCTATATTTCCAATCAAATTGAGTGCAAGCTCTGTCTCCTTTGGATTGAAACTGTTCAACATTAACATCTACTAGTGTAAAAAGGTTATACTCTGTTACACCACTTTCTATTTACCCAGTACAAATAAATGGTTATATTAAGGGGATTTTGACTGGTCAGATACTAAATTCAGGAATACATAAACTCATTTTAGATGCTGACAAACACTGTTGTCATGTTCTTTAAACTGTTAATCCTTGTTGCAGTTTCAAACAAATAACATGTCTTTTATGTTTTCTACCTAGAAAAAAGTTTAATTTAATGAGCCCTGAATACATAAAAATAGTCATGTGATTAGTATTATGGTGTTACATTTTTGAGAGTTATCTCTCAGTAAGTTTCAATTTCTGAGTGTCTGACAGAGCTGTAGAAAATTGAAAGCATTGAAATGTGAAAGAAAAACAGTCACCTGATGCTTACACAGGTAATGCAGCTTCTTCAGTTCTGAAAGTTTTGAGAAGACTGAACACAAAAACAACCTGTCAACTTCCATTTCCACCTTCCCGTTGCAACACATTAAATAAAGTACAGCTCCAGAGAAGCTCTATGCACGTGAGGAAGGACAGATATTCCCCACCATTTATAGGTAAATAAAAACGTTTTTTAACGAACAGATGGAAGGCTGCCAACTCTCGCTAGGTGCACACACAGAGAGAGGATACTAAGCAAATATTGTACAACAGCTCTCCTGAAACAGAGCATCCAGCTGCATGCCCAGCAGAAGAGTAGTGCTGCACAAACATACGAATGTAACTCCAGATGTCATCGTGGCAAGTCCCCATGTCACTCATTTACTCACAAGTTTGCAAGATGATACATCTTTACCCTTAACAGAGCAAGCTTTTTCACAAAGCTACGATTATTAAACAGGGACACTGCCAGCCTTTATGCCCCACAAAACTATTTTGGGGAAAAAAAAAGGGAATCTTCAACACAGCCATTCTCAAAAGCTGCAAGTACAGCAATCAATTTAAAAGGATTTTAAAAATTGTCAAAGACAATTTATACATATGTTTTTATATGCCAAAACTTACAGAGTTACCAAGCACAGAGCTACACAGAAACCAGCTTCAACTATTCATAGAACTTCCAATAGTTTAATCAAACTGATTTTTGAACAATTCGTAAATAATCACTGACTGGTTTGGAAGGGGCTTGTTTTTCTTGATTTCTTGATTTGTCAGTAGTTACTCTTTTAGAATCACCTGCACTGGTCAACTTAAATACAATGTCAAAGTTTAAGCAATGCTTTCTGTTAAGAAAACAGTAGGTCAATGATAAAGAACACTTTTTATACTCCTATACCTGTAACAGTGTGCTCAAAGGAACAAAATGTAGCTATGTTTAATGGAAATGGTTTATGATAATGTTACCTTTAAATTATGACATTGTTTTGATGTAGCACATACACAGCAGCAAGCATACAATGGTTTATGACAATCCTAATTAGGAGTTGGGTATGGACACGTGACTTGAATGCCTAAAACTCGGTCATAAGAATCAAAACCATTTATATAGCCTGTACTACTAGTTCATAACTTTTGATACCCAAAAATATCCTCCTGGATGGAAAAATTGCTCTAGAATGTCGTGCTGCATTAGCAGACCCTTACATTTTTCAAGTGATAGCAAATTTTTAAAGTGACAGTAGAGGTCTCTGTACTTCGGTTTTACACATCCTGAAAACAGTCTTATTTATTCCTCATTGACCTCTTACAGAACACTAAAGAGGCAGCAGGCTCATCCAATTTTCTTACATCCTCTAACAACAGCTAAAACACGCAATTATTTAAACATTTTCAAAAGCAGGGCAAGAGGAAAGCCTTGGGATAATTTCCAAGACTTTAGGATTTGTTTTGTTTACATGGGCACATTTAGGAAGACAGCAGCTTAAATAGTGTGTAAGAAGTTGATACACTCATACACACTTGTCAGTCCCATTTTCTGGAGAAATCAATAAAGTCCCTTAAGTTTCTGATCTCTTTTCCTATCATTTACAGCAAAATACTAAATCAAGAGAGAGCTTAAGATCCAGACTTCCATATCCAATGCACAATTTCAGCTGTAAGTTTATGACAGCATCCATGCTAAATAATCAAATATTAATTATGTTTTGGATACATTTTCAAATCAGTGCTTTAAAAAGCATAACCCTCCTATTCCATATTTCCCATAATATTCTGTCTGGGATTACCTAGAAGGGCAAGGAAGAAATACAAGTCCTTCTGAAGTTCTACCACCTTCCTTTCTCTTTACAAAATTGTTTTCATTATTTTTAGTTACTATGCATTCAGTGCATTTTCATGTATCTTCTAACTCCCATCTTAACCTTCTCACCACAATTCAGAGCCTACATAGATTGTTTCCCAAGTCCTCCAAAGCAGTAGCAATTCTGAACAATATTCTGTTCTGAAATGAAGATGACTAATGATTCAAAATGCACAATAATTTATGCCTAGTTCTGAGGATATACAGACATTCCATACTTTCAGATTTTACAAATCCATCATTACAGTTAATTTTGAAAAATATGGACCCACAGCAGTGAAGAAGGAGCATCCCCTATGCCTTTTAATTTTACTTCTATACAAAATAAAACCCTATCTATGGTATTGCAAAAGTTCCTTGGTCAAATTTTGCAAGTTAAGATCCTGTCTAATGTCTCTGTCGTCACCGCATGACAAACACAAACAAACTTTTACTCTACCTTGTGGCATTTCTGGATGTGTTCGAGGAAAACCTGCACTAACAGAAGGAATTATTCGTGCCTTGGCACTCTCTGGTAACGCACACTAGGGGTTTTGCTAACAAAGCTATAGGCAGAGACTCTGTAAAGAGGAAAGAGAGAATGGGAGTTTGGGGTAGATGTCTACTGCCTCATATTTGCTGGAAGCAACAGTGAAGACACAGACATGGAAACAGAATGTGTGGGAATGGCCCACTGCCTTCACCAATTTAATTGACTTACTAACAAAACCAAACACAATTGATCAGACAGCTAAATGAACATACCACATAACATACCACATAACAAAGCTTAATGGAAAAGTTCAATTTCAGTTACGATAACTGAATAAACAACTTCTGTTTTGCATTAATCTTAGGAGAAAAAAGAGGCTTTTCCAAAGAAAATGCATCTTTTTATATTAATTTTAATCTTATTTTTATGAAAGATAAGATTCTTCCACATGTTAGTTTAATACTGATCTCCCACACCGAGGCTTCAAATTAAGCAGATTTGTTAGCCAAGTAAGCAAATCTAGTATCTTGGGTCATTCAATTTTAATAGCATGTCAAAACTAAACACAAGACTGCAAACAAAACATAAAGTTGAGCTATGCCTTACATTCAATGAGAATGATACTGTGAAATTAGTTTTTCCTAAACTTTAAGCGTAACTGCGGCTTACAACCGGAAAAAAAAGCACGCGTCTAAAAGATATTTTGTCTCTTTTTTTCACTTTGGTCTCAGGCAGTAACATTTTTTATGTTTCTGCTACTCTTGGTAGAGAGGCACGTAAAAAAATTTAAATAAGTCGCAACTTTGTAAACAGTCCGGTGACTACGAGAATACTTATTTTAATGTTTCAAGCTAGCAAAGGTCACAATGAAAACTAGTTGCATTTCACACGAAACTCGACCCAAACCCGTAATTTAACTTTTTACCCACATCTATCTACCCACTTAAAAACACAGATATCTGCGCAGAGATGACTTGTAAGATCGCATGTCCAAAGCAAGGTGGGAAGCCTGTTGTTTCCCTAAGCCGGCTCGGGTGTACCTGAGGTACCTGTACGAAAGCGCCGCTCTGCCTTTGCCTGAAGGGAATGCGAAGCTGCTCCCCCGCACAGCACCGCGACCCACCGCAGCCCCAGCCACCCCCGGCCGGACTGCCAGCGCCGGGCCCCAGTGCCCACAGCGGCGTCCGCGCATCCCTCGGCCCGGTGCCTCACGGCAACCACCCATCCCATCCCATCCCATCCCCCCCCATCCCTCTTCCCGCCGTCTCTCCTCAGCGGAGCCCGAGCGCGGCGCCGCGGGCAGGG
>VYXD01009028.1:0-14984 GCA_013397195.1 Hylia prasina | reverse complement strand
CGGGAGGCGCGGCTGCGGAGCGCGGGCACCGGGGGCTCCGGGGAAACCGGAGCCCGGGAGCGGCCACGCTCAGCGCCACCGCGCACCGAGGGGACGAGACTCCTCTGCTGTCCGCGGGGTCTTCGCCCAGGCGGTGGCTGGGCACTGGAACAGGCTCCCCAGGGAAGTCGTCACAGCTTTTGGATAACGCTCCTGGGGACGCGATGCGATTCTTGGGGATGTCCTTTACGGGGCTGAGAGCTGGACTCGATGATCCTTGTGTCCCGTCCAACTCAGAATATTCTGTGATTCTGTGATGTGGCTTCATAAGCAAGTCTCATTCCAGCCAAGTAGGGTAAGGTTGTTGAAAGCAGGTGAGGATGACTAGTCCTGCAGGGAATTTTGCTGATAAAGCATAGTCTGCCCTCCTAACAGCATGGTCCCTCAGGATTTTACACTCCCAGTGGCCTGCTCCTAATAAAGTTGCACCTCATCTACAGCCAAAGTGTCTGGAACAACTGATTAATTCAGGTCTTCACCTTCAACCTGCAATGATGGCTCAGTCTGTAGACCCTCCGTTGACTCAATATGGAGTATTAGCCAGTGGGGGTGATGCCAATTATTGGTCCAGAACATTGGGCTACTCAAAGCTGTGGCCAGTCTGTACCTGGAGTGCTTCTTTTCCAACTATATGTAATATATATAATATATATATAGTCTTTGTGGCAGAGTCAGCATCACTGGCATATTTCTGTGACTCCAGAGAGTTCCTGTTCTACCTTAATAGGGTGATTCCTTGCCCGAGACAGCAGCTGAGTTTTCATTATCTAAGAACAGAGGGCCAGGTCTAAGCATCAATGTGAGGGGCTGCATCTCACTGCCCAATGCAAACATGTGCTAAGTGCTTTATCCCAACTTGACCTGTGGTTTTGTCAGCACGAAGTTTTATCCAAACCAGAAAAATTAAGAAGCTGATATTCTCAGCTGGGTTGAGATCAAGGAGCTCCCTTTCCCCTTATGGAAACTCTTAATTCTGGTGTGTAAAGCCTCACCTTCTTTCATATTGACATGAACAGTTTTCATTACTTTGTTCTGTATGTTATTGAGTATAGAGCAGAACATCCAAGTCATCCCTCAGAGCCTGATGAATTCACAAACATGTATCACATTTATGCTGAGTAAAGACTTCCATGAAAAAAAAGGTTAGGAAAAAGTAGTTCAGAAGTTTACAAAGCTACAGAATTTCATCTACCTTTACTAGAGATATTTTCATGGAAGATGAGCAGTACCATTCTGAAATGGTATTACAGTTACTGGTAAATGGCTGTAGCTTTAGTCCATCACTTCTGTAGCTTCATGGTGAATTTAGAAGTTCTTTTCTTTCTGGCATTGTTCTCCAGAGGTTCCAGTGTATGCCAAGCTTGATAACTTGTCAATGCAGAAAGAACTCCTGTATGTCTTTCATAGTACAAATTTCTTCAAAAGTCCAAGACGGCTGGATCTGTTTCTCTTTTGATAAGAGAAGCATGAGTACTGTCATTTAAACAGTAATAACATGCTACAGTGTAGTGGATAGGTAAAACTTTACAAAAGGAAGGCCTTGTAAAATTGTGGCTCATTCCTGTTACTTTGGCTAAGTTGCAAACGATGCTGGGGTTGACTCAGCTGATGCAGAGGTAGAAAAACAAGTTATTATACCATCTTCTGTTCACATCATAGTGTATGGTGGTGAGTTGGATGATGTTTGTTACATTTTAAAAGTATGTAACTGACAAAAGCCTAACTGCTAAAAAAGGCCTGGTTTTTGCAATAAATGAGTTCTCTTTTGCAGCTGCCGGGGGACTCTGCTTCTGTCTGCTTTGTAACGCTATAGGATTACATTGAAGAAAACTTCTTTAGTCCTCTTTTTACGTAATATAAGTAAGCAGTCTGCATTAAGATCTGATAAGAAAAAAAAGGCATGATTATAGTATATTCTGCAGAGTGCATTGCAATCTGTAAGGATGTACACCAGGACAAAAAAAAAAAGATGAACGCTGCATGAGCAGAGCTGAAGTTTTCTATTCCATAGCAGATAGAAATACATCTTTCACAGGACAGACAGATAAAATGCTATGATGGAAGGAGTCTCAGGTTCACGTCTACATTTCACAGGAAAGTTCCTACTTTCCATATTTTCAAAGCTATATAGATCTACCTTATGTGCTGCTATACTAGATGTGAAGCAACTGCTGCAGTTTTTCAGCAATCTACTATGACAGAAATATCAAACCCATCCTCAGGTTTTCAACAGCTTTCAACATAAATTTGAGTGAAATGCACAATCTTAATATTAAGGCATGCTCCAGTATAGGTACAGTCATATAGAAAAACACTTTGGTATCGATCATGATCAGGATTGAGATTACATTTTGAGATTTTTCTACACAGAGAAATCCATAATGGATTATTAAATGCAGAGACAATGTCCCTTATTCTGGAAGTTCCTGATCTGCATGTTAGTGAAGTCTTTGAGAATACTTTGCAATACTGTTATTTACAGTTCTTTAATCTTGTCTTCTTCCCTAGGTATCGGCTGCCAAGGACAGGATACTAGGTTAGGTAGTATTTGTTTGTGCCAGTACAGTCATTATTTTGTTCTCCTCCTGTAATAGAGGCAGAGAGAAAGGGACATTATTTTGAAAGCTGTAAATACACAGTGTGTCCTGTATAATAAAACAAGAATTCCTTGCATATTTTCAGCAGTGTTCACAGAATATTAAAACAGTTTTCTAGCCTGCTGATTTTTTAATAGTTTAATAAAGCGATTCCTCTCATCATCTACATGAGTGTAATATTAAAGAACCATCACAGAAAACCTCACTGGAAGGGTATGAAGAACTAGAGACATCTTGGCTATACTAATTCACTGGTTATATTTTATGCCTTGGTTTTAAGGAATTTAAGAAGAAACACTCAGGAATGAGTTGCTTCACCTTATAGGCTTAACCAATTATTTTCCACCAACAAGGAACGAACACGAGTAGGTGTAAGTGAAAAAGTAAGGATTTACTAACAATGGAACAGCAAGAGGTGAAGATTAACAGTAATCAACTGCTAGATACAACATTGCTACATCACACAGGGCACCACCTCGCCGAGACGGCTCTTCCCAGCCCAGCGTGTCTCAGGGACAGAGGGAAAAAGAGCGCCAGTCCTCCCTCTGCCCACTGCTCTGCCTGTCTCCCTGATGGCTGGAGCTCCAACTGGTGTTCTCCGGATCACAGGGCTAGAAGGATCCTGCAGGGACTCTGCTTTTCTCTCGCAGGGCAGACAAGGCAGGGCAGCTGGACTGGGGTGGCTCCTGGTATTCTCTCCTCGGCTGCTGGTGGAATCTGCCCTGAGGCAGACCAAGACACCACTAACTGCAGCCTCTCTGGCATGACAAAACAAAACAAAACAAAACAAAACAAAACAAAACAAAACAAAACAAAACAAAACAAAACAAAACAAAACAAAACAAAAACAAAACAAAACTAAACAAAAACAAACAAACAAACAAACAAAACCCCAAACAAACAACAACAAAAACACACCAAAAGAGAACCCAGACCTGAAAACCCTTTGTCCACACAGCCTCGGCTCCACAGCAGGAAGCCAAGAGCCAAACCAAGTCACCAGAGTGAGAGCTCTGCCTCAGCAAAAATGAAGAGCCCAGCAAGACAAAAATTAGGTGTGCTAAGAGGCTGAGCTGCCAGCAAAAGACGAATTTAAAAATGCCCACACTACCACTCTCTCCAGTTCCATTTTCTGGCTGCAGGGTATTAGAGAATTTTTGGGCACAGACAGATCTGGAATACAATAACATTTTGGGTTGTACATGGCAGAAAATCATGCTAGTTGTTGAAAAAAAGTATGCTATTTGGCATTAATATGGGTTGAATACATGCTAAAAGAGGCATTTAGCTCCCCTTTCAGAAAAGCATCCCTGATTGTGCAGTTTGCTATCTGCATCTCCACGTGTCCATTCTCCCCTATTTCCAGCTTCTGGTTTTATAAGTGTTAATATTAACTTATTTGCAACAGAAATAAAGATTGTATTTTGGTTTTACTTATAGCAACTAAGTTAATTTGTTTTATGTCTAAGCCATGGAAAATGAATTATAAACTCTAGGTAAAATAACCGTATTCAATCACCAGTAAAATCCTTAACACATGAATGTACAATTGAATGTACTAATTTTAAGATTTAAAAAAAAGAATAACCCAAACAATTACCAAAAATAACAGATTATTATATAACATTGTCATAATGAATTGGCCAAAGAGCTAATTGACATTTAAAATTCCTTATAAATTAGAAGAGTTAAGAAACAGATTCAAGTAAAATACATACTCTAACACTACACTTTAAAGAGGATCTGAAGAAGCAGATTGAGGTATTTTATATACCATATACATATTTCATATACCACACTGAGCTATGCCTTGAAAAAGGCATTTTCTTTCTTTATTGTCTTTCCTAAAAGAACTACTCAAAAATCTACAGGTGTATTTAGAAGACTACAAGCAGCAGAATGGGATACAAAAAGCTGGAGTTGTTTACCAATATGGTGGAGAACAAAAGATGAGGTGAAGACACAGCAAATTGTTAGCTAAGTCCTTTTCAAGAGTCATTTCAGTTTGGTCAGTACTGTCAGGTTACCTGGTAGGATTTAAAACCCACCAGGATTATGTTCTAACCAAGCAGTGGTACCTGCATACCTGCAGACACTACTGAGAAGTTTAATAATTCACTTACTTATGTCCTACACATTACTTTCATTACTAGATGTTTCCTGCAGCCCTTTTGTATAGTAAGTGTAACAAAATCCCACAGGCAGAAGGTTAGAGCTTAGGAAAAAAAAAATTGGAAAAAGAGATTATAAAGTTAGCAGCAAATACAACTAACTTGAAATAATTTATTCAAAAGGAATTCTCTCAGATAATCTTAATACATGCTAAGCCTTTTCTGAAATACATGCATAAACTGAATATGTAGTCTGATGGGAGAACACTGCTGAGGTTATGGCCTACACCACACGTTGGGTAGGATGGGCATTTCTAATGTCATTTCTAAGTATAAGATGAACAAAAGTATTTGTTGACAGGGTCATGGCCATGTTATTACAGTAAGTTATTAAGTAACTTGGTGCAATATTTGATCAAAGATATTTCAAAGTTAGGAATAATATACATGTTCTGTTTAAGATTTGCAGCAACTTTTAATGGCACTGTTTTTTACATCCCTGGAATGATGGATTCCATTAGGCTGCATCATCTGACTCACTATATAGTTAACTGCATGCTTCTATTGATCTGGACACCAAGCTTGATTGTATCCCATTCATTAACTCAATTAAGTTATGAAGCCAGCAGTGTCATTTCACAGTGACTTGGTGTTAATGCCTTTATAAAGCTTCTGCCAAAAGAATGTCTCATCAAATCAACCATCAATCAAATGGAAGGCTCAGAAAGTGTTAGTAAACATTAGCAAAAACAAACCAGAACAGCTGACTGGCTGTAGATTTCATTTTGACTTCTTGTCCCATTTCAGTCCTCCATGAAAAATTCTGGGAGATTTCTAATATATTCAGGAGGTGTATTACTACAGTAACACCATACTGAAGTTTTTAATCTATATTCTATGTAAGATGGGGAAATAACAGGATAAATTATTATGCTGCTGTAACCTAAGGAGTACATTCAATGCCTTGTTGAATTCATAATCTTGACACCTTAATATTTTTAATATTACAAACATGCTTACTTACCTGCAAATATGTCAATCAATGAACTGGAGCGGCAGCTTATTTGCAGTCAACTAGTAAAAATAACCTGAATGAAAAAAAAAAGAAGACTGAAGTATTTAATACACAAATACAATGAGAAGTGAAGAAATATGAAGTGTTTAGAAGAGCAAGCTCTGACTGTATAACCACTCAGTACCAAAGTGCTCCATAGTACACCACCTACTGTGGTGGTGTTCTGATCACAAGGATCTTTTCCACTTCTGTTATAATATACAACAGAAAAGATAACTGGTGGAAGGGTGTGAAGACAAGCTAGTAAGATCACGTGGTATCTCAAGAAAGTGTTCTTAGGACAGCACATACAAGAATAGATGGTGTTTGTGTTCTTAATAATCCAAAGGCAGCTTCTAAATATTACCATAGCAACAGAAGAGCAACTGTTTGGGATTGAGTTCATGCAAGGCAGTAAATGAAATAATGAAAGATATTGGCCTGAACAGTTATTTTGCCTGCCTAAGTAGGAAGTAACTATTGAAATATTAGGAAAGAAGTGAAATGATTTGGTGATAAAAATCCTTAATTAGGACTGAACATTAAAAATCAGAATGTCAGTATGAACAGGATGGTCAGTGAATGGCTTGCATTTTGGCAAAAGTAATGCTATATGAAAATGATTCTTACCTTTGATTCTTAACATCCATGGATCGACACACTAATGCCTACTCAAGGCAGCCATCAGCTTTAGCAAATAGAAAAAATGCAAATTTCAGTGTCCTTGTCACTTCAATAAAACTCTTAAAGCCTAATTCCTTCTGAAGAGGCACAGTAACGACTTGGAAGGCTTCCTGTCTGCTCACACACAAGACATTTGTGCTCTATTTTTTGTGTTGTTTTTGGGTTTGGGTTCTTTCTTTTTTTTCTGTGTTTTTTTTGTGATTGTTTGTTTTAAAGGTACAAAAGTAGTCAAGATGCCTATGGGTGTTAATTAGAATACTAAACTCTGAATTATTACATCTGGCAATTTTCTGTCTTAAACACTGCCTTTTTATGGAATGAGAAAGTTATCTGAGTGAATGCTTGCAACACAATGAGAGGTATGGTCTAAGGTTCCAGCTGGCTTCCATCTGGTTTCCAATGATGATCTGGCCCAATGATGACAAAAGGTTTGATGTGCAAGGATAAGGAGGATGGAGATAAGGAAAATTAAAATTGGCTACATATTCCTATGGCAGAGGACTAGTAGAGAAAATGATGCAACTGTTTTACTGCCTTATGCTAAGATATGTAAACTTAAAAAATGAATACTTGAATTTTTCATTTGTCATGTGGTTAATCTGATCTTCCAAAGCTAGAAGGAAAAGGTTCATGTATTTACACACATGATTCCAAAGTGTTTATTTGAGCATGTACATCTCAGAATGAAAAACATATGTGCAAGACAATGACCATCAATATGTTAAGAACAAAAGACCCCACAATGTAAAACCTCCATCTGAGATAATTATTTTATTAAAAGATGACACTGAAAGATGTGTTTCTAGGAAGAAAAATACATTAAAAATTTAGTTCTAAAACAATTTGGCACCTTTTTTAGGTGGTTTTCTTTATAAGCAAAAATCCCTTTTTTAATGGTATCCTTCACTATGTTTTGAGTTTTCAAACTACAGAACCCTTTGTTTTCTATACCTGTAAGTCACAGAAACTTCTCAGTAAGTCAACATAAATGTAAAGCTAAAAGATAAAACAGTAAATTAATTATACACTACCCTGTAAAGATGTTACTTAGCAGTAATTCCAGGGTAAAAGGACAGGTAAATAAATCTCACTTTCCTTTGTGTACTTTATCACAGAAATAAAATTCTATTTAGCATTCATATTAAGCAGAGAGAAATAATGCAAAGTTTAAAAATATTTGCATAAATTACAGTAACACTGTAGTAATTATGGATACAAGTTAACCTGTATGCTTTAAACACAGGAAGGCTTCATGTTCCTCTGTATATTTAATACAGGAAACTTATGACCATTCACTTTGCCAAGGGGCACTAAGAAAAGGTAAAAATCGGTAAAATTGTATAACAGCATTTTATTTTCATTTTTGTATAACAACATTTTTATTTCCATTTCATTTCATTTTCCATTTCCATATTTGGAAATATATATTCCCATATATTTCAAAATTATAAATTAAGATTTGAAAAGTATTATTCAATTTATACCTGAAGACACCTATATCTATAGATAAAGATAAATGTATATAAAACTTCCATTTTAATTTTCACTATTCAAGTTGAAGTCTGGTAGCTAGAGTTGTTATCACCAAAAAAACCCTCTAAAAAACTGCGACTCAAAAATAATCCCTTATATGCCTTCACTTATATAGCTATGTATTAGAACACATGCAGCATAATTACATCTGTTTTCCTTAAATTGGATGGATTATAGGAAACTACTCAATTTTAAGTCTGTCTTTATTCAGATTAACATTTGGATGTCTTTTGAGAGGTTTCAATAGTCTATACTGCTCATTTTATGCAGAACAAGGATAAATGCCTGTTGAAAGATCAGTCCTTTATAATGCAGCATGTATCACTGTGAATCATTCTGTGATAACAAAAGCTGCCAGCAACTACTCTGTGAACACTTAAAATACATAAATTATTTTCTACACACACTATGCCTATTGAAATGTCTCTTCATTCAAGTACAACTCAAAACGTCTTTTTTTTTTTGTAAATAAATACCATGATGTAAAATTAAATTTCAATCCTTTGTACCGTTCCACAAGCTTTGCAACACCCATTTCCTTATTTCCCTTACTCAAAATGTACTCAAAATGTACTTCACCCTTTAAACATTTTTGAATACTGGTACTCCAAATTAAATACAGACTCAAAATTAGCAGCCACAGCTTAAAATCAGGCTTTGAGCTGATAGTAGAAAACGAACAAAACTATTGACAGCATTATGCTGTCAGAACATAAGGTGAGTGGGAATGTCTATTTCAAAGAAAGCTAAACTTCCCCAATCCCCTCCCACACAGGCACTGATGTGTTCAGCCACCAGGAACTGGTATTTCTGCTAAGCAGCTTGGCCTCTACACTGCTGTTCCATGGCCTTTTCATGTTTCTGAAAATGGAAGTCCTTCATTAAGCAGAGCTTCAGCCAAGTATGCAGCAATTAATTTCTAGTATAAATTTCATTATAGTATTTGTATCTATGCATTTTATTGCTATATTAAACAGTCAATAGCACGTAGACAACTTAGACCATGACATACATCTAGCACAGATTGCTTATATAGTGTAATGACTAAGATCAATAAAATGTTCAATAGATAACCAACTGTTAAATATCGGAAGTGAACACAAAATATTCAATTCCACATAAGTGGATTGAAAGAAACTGTTGTTTCATATTTTAGAGACTTCTAAACTATAGAACTTTCGAAAGATCTCTAAGGACAGAACTTTAAATAGTTTGTATTACCATGATCCCATGAAAGCTAGATAAAATTAGACTAAGACCACTGCAAATTTTGGTTTAAGGTCTCGAATGATTTTAATTTATTTCTAGTTTACTCATTGTTTAATTACTCACATTATTGATAATCCAGGAAATAAGTACAAAATTTTTCTCCCCTTTCCCATTTGGTTGGACCTAGCAAGTATCAACTGTTTAAAGAAACACAGTTAATGTAACATTTTTCAGTAGTTACCAGTTATCACCCAACAGGTTATAGTTTCAGTGCACCTAAACCTCCTTTTTTATACATTGATTTGGCCTCAAGCAGCATGAAGTACCTGAACTAAACTAACATTAAATTATCCAAAGACCATGCTCTTTCAGATAAAAAGAAAATCCTTACTTCGGAGATTCTCATATCTACACCTGTGAACCAGAAGAGTGCACTACTGGGTCAGGCAAAACATATATTGAACAATAAATTTTAATAATTTAATCAAAAATTGGAATGCAACATCCATATTTCAACAACTTTATTAACATAGTCAAGCAGTGATTAACATTCACATCTATTATGTCACATCATACAAATGTAAATACAAAATTACTACAGTACAATATATATTCTCTGCATGATCCAAAATATTTGGTGGCCCCAAAAACTCTTTTAAAATTCAGCAGCTTATCAAAAATTAAAACCATATTCTATTTAAAATGAAGTTCTGTTACCAAATAGGCAGACTTCAAGAAATATCACTCAATTTAGTACAGTTTGAGAGGTTGCAGGAGGATATGTTTGAAGGAAACATTCCAACATTGTGGCAGATACAGAAACATAAGATTTAAAGCTTTCAAGCAAAACTTATACAACCTAAGTTGTCAGCAGAAAGATTGGGTCACCTTTCATTTAAAACTATTTTGTGCACTTCATCCAATTTAAAATTTTAGAAGTCTCTAGCATCAATGAGTCAGACAACATACAACATAACTATCTCTTTCCACAAAAAAAGATATTACACTGCAGATTTCAGCCAAATAAACCTCCTTATACCAATCTTTTTATTCTCATTGCTGTCCTTACAAAAAACACCCAAACCTTCTTAATTTTGTTGCTCACCTAAAATAAGGAAATAGATAGCTAAAGTGAAAGCAGCACAACAGAACAAGTCCATAGAAAAGTGATACTATACTGTAAGTGCTGAATTCTTTGAGATGTGGATTTGGCTTACTTAAAGCATACTGCAACACCACACAGGGATTCATCCTAAAGAGCCATTTCAAACTTCCCTCATTTACGTACATTCAAGCGAGTGAGTATCACCATTTTAGCAGAATATGCAAGGCAAGCAAGAGGAGTACTTGCCTCAGTTCCCCATTTAAAACTGGCTTGCTCTAACCATTAAGTGCAAAGAGCAAGCATCAGTGGCAGACAAAATGCAGTTTCTACTGGAGAATACATAGAAGACTGATGGATACAAATCATCCTGGAGAATGCATAGGTGAGTGAAATACATAGCTACTGAACAAGCTTTATTTATTTAAGGTGAGGTTATGTAGTATTATAACAAATATGTGTGCAAACTACATCAGCATCTATCTGAGATTAACTGCAGGATATTTTGCCATTTCACTGTGGAGCTTAACCCTTAGCTAAGATAAAAAGTCACACTTTAGACCCTATATAAAAGTTTTATGCATTTATCATCCTCATGAAAGAGATAGTATGGAAGCAGTTAGTGTTAAGTTACAACTTCTTTCCTTGAAAAGATCTGAAACAAAAGATTTCCAATTTAATGTTGCATTTAAAGCATTTTTAAAGAAATATTTCAGTTGTTTGAATATGGATGCACTCTCCTTAAGGGAAGAATGCTTTTGCACCTTATCTGTTAATACATTCAATATGAATAATATAGGTGAAGCAAAAGTCATTATTGTCCCACAGTAGAAGGTTAATTTAGAGTAAGTTTAAGCAAGAGGAGCTGCCTAAATGAAATACGTAAACTGACAAAATTACAACACATTTTATTAGCATGTGTTCTGAACAAAAAGAGTATTCACCTGAGATAAAGCTAGTATTTGAATATTTCTAAGTAGCAATGAGCTTTGCTTGAGGAAAGCCACTTGAAGTTTTAAAATATACATTTTACTATTATACAATATATGCAGTTTAAGTAATTAAGACTGATGCTAACATAAAAGTCCTAAAAAAAAAAAAAATCACAGTGTGTATCAATATTATTAGTTACAAAATTTATGCTACTTCATAACTTTCAAAAATTATAATGATTACAAATTTTAACCTATTCTTCTAAAAGTGATCTTCTGAGTACAAGCTTCAAGGAGCAATGAACTAAAGCATAAGAATTAGCTTCTTATAATTTAAATATATACATACTCACTGATTTAAAAAATAATCAAGCTTTGGAAAAAGAAATACAAAACTAATTACTTTTGCTTGCACTGGTTAACATAATTAACTACTCTAATCTGTTTTTCAAAATGAAATGAGCGGTTTCATGACCGTGTTATGAAAAAAATTTAATATTGAACTTCACTTAAGACTAATTTAACAGCAATTTTGAACTGCCAAAAAGATGCATTTATAAGGATTTTGAATATACTTTCTGTTACCAACTTAGGTTGATCAGCAGCTTTTTTTCACTCTCAGAATCCTTCAAAAAGGGAAACTCAAAACAGGAAAAAGGCATATATAAAAACAGTAAACACTGACCTCCTGAGGTTCCTACAACAAAATTATTCAAGTAGAAAATCTACACCATAACGTAGCAGCGGCTATTTCTGTAGTTTAGCACACTAACAGCACTTTTTCAGTGTGTAAGGAGCAAAAGAAGGAAGCCGTGCTTTTAGCATGCCAAGAGGCAGAAACACTGGAATGTAACAAAGACAAACTCACAATTCTACCAGTATAAACATTCAGTCAACATTCAAGAACTGTCAAGACTACACCACAAGAATTAAGATGCTTTTTATATATCCCATGATGCAATAATTCAGTTTTAAATATTAATGCTGTCTCAGAACTTCTCTTACCTCACATTACACCCTAAAAGGCTTCTGCAAATCTCTGCACTATATTATGCATTAGGAATATGGTTTGTTTGCTTTAAAATATACCATGAGAGAACTTACTGATACAAAAGACTATTGTGTTTATTACTGTACTGGTTATTCCTGCCCTTTTAAATTATTTTCTTTGCTGTTATACCAGATCAGTTCACACCTGTACAAATATGTATTAAAACAAATATGTACAAAAGTGGCATCCTAAGCTAATCCAAGGTGAGGTGGAGTGGTTTTATTTGGTTAAAGGGGCTTTCTAAAATTTAAGAAGTTTAGTTAAACTCAGATTTTAGTTGTTATGCTACTACATTATTTGTGTAGCTTTTCTATTCTACAAACTTTTTTATGTCATTTCTCTGAAACTCCTCCTTAGTGTTCAAATACACTTAGAATTAAAGCAAGTTTGGGTCTAAAATAATATCCCACCTTGCTAAATGTTGAGCAGGGATGTTCCCTTTCAAAATTAAAGTTTGTTTATTTAATTTTACTAATTTATATCAGTTATTAGTTGAGAAGGTATTTTTGGTTTGTTATCAAAGTAATGTAACTTGAAAGCAAGTTATCACATGCAATTTTGATCAAATTGAATAAATACTATGTACTGGCATTATCAGCTGTATTTCATACAGTACATGTCCAAACTATGCTTCAGGCATAATCCACTAAAATTTGCAAAGCCAAAAAAAAGGGGGGGGAAGGAACATAAAACATGCATGTGATCATGCATTGAAAAAAAAAAAGTCTAAAACTCTTTAAACTGCATTTATAAGTTCACACTCACACAGCTCAAACTTCAGTGCAATGGCTAAATCATTCAAGAGTCAGAGAACAGAACCATGCAAAGAAGAGCAAGTTCTTAAAAAAGCCCCAACTAAAAAAAAAGCCCCAAAAAACCTCAAACCAAACAAAAACAAAACCAAACCAAACACAACAAAAACGCCCCCAAAACACCAAACCAAAACAAAAAAAATCCCCCCAAAAATCCAAAAATCCCTCCNCCCCCAAAACACCAAACCAAAACAAAAAAAATCCCCCCAAAAATCCCAAAATCCCTTCTAAGACCCCTCAAAATACCCAAAACAAAAAAAAAAACAAAAAACCAACCAAAGAAAACAAAACAAAACCAACCAAACAAAAACCCCAATCCCCACCCCCCCCCAAAACACCCAAAACAAAACAAAACCAGCCCCCAGAAAACACCAAACCAGAAAACACCAACTAAACCAAAAACTGTTATCCAGTATCCATTCTGCAATGCAAAGGTGAGAAACTAAATCTACAAAAAGGCTGTTATGGCTTAATTTTGTTTTGCAGATTAATAATGCAGCACTTGAAAAATGGAAAGGTGTGGCTTCACCTCTGACCAGCAGAGTTAAAAATCTCTCCATTTTCCTTTATCATCATGGGATACTCTTTAGGCAATCTAAATTAATAAAGACTTGCCACTTTCAGATGGACACAAGATCAAGTGTACCAGTTAGGATTTCACATTCACAGTACATAAGAAAATACACATGGAAGGAAAAGTAAAGCGTTAACTTAACAAGGATTTATTCACAGGAATACATGTAAGTAGAGAAAAAAAAACACAACAGAAAAGCTAAACAAATGAAATGAAGAGGATCCAAACCAGCTTTCACTCTTTAGCTTTAAACTTGCACCCTTGTGCTTAATTTAACTACATCACAAAGGGCCACCAACATGCGCCAATACAGTGTAGATACCCTGCATTACATCCATTAACTTAAACATCTCTTTAAAGATCATGCTTTGAACAAAAAGAAAGCGTAGAAGGTAATACGTTGAGTGGGAATAAACACAAATATAGCAATCTTGTCATCAACTTCTACAATTGTCTTTACGTGCCAACTAACATTTATGCAGCCTTTAACAGGTCTTACCATAAAATTCATTTTTAGAGATTCTGATAAAATCACTAGTATATAACCATGCAGAAAGCACATCACACTGACAGCACAGAGGCAAATATTTTGCACAGCTATATCAGCTTTCCACATTGTGCAGGTTACACACAATACAATATCAATCTTATTCTTAACAGATCCTAAAAAGGTATTTCAAGGCCTAATTGTTAACTACAGTACTTTATATCTATATTCTTAATAAAAATAAATTCCACTGAATCTTAAAAAGGAATTTTAAATGCAGGGCTATATTGAATTGGTAAACTGCAACACAAAACTGGCGCAACATAGGTAAATGTATACCAATTTCACTCTATGTGATGCAAGCATGCTACTTTCCCACTAATTAGAATTACTTCTGATCACTATGAGCCAGAACGCATGCCTGAACCTTAAACTGCAAGTTAAGAATAATGCCTTACTCTAGAAATCAAAACTAACGAAGTACAATAATAAAATCATATCCACTACCTTGGTTGTTTTTCTTAATGTAAAAATTAAGATGTCAATCTTTCCTTTGCAGTGTCCCTCTCCTTACCCCAAAAATGAAAGGAGTGACTTATTTGGCAGCTTGCAGGTTGCTTCATTTTGTCCAAGTTAACCTTTATTATTTTATGATGGGGTTTCTATACTGTACACTGCAAGTGCCTGATCCTAATACAGACACAAGCTGCATTTTAACTGTACTAACTTCGTTTGTGTAGTTCTTCATTAACATGCAAATACCTAGAAATCCCATCAAGCAGGATGAAATAATGTAGAA
>VYXD01009027.1:63605-101791 GCA_013397195.1 Hylia prasina | reverse complement strand
GACACGGCCCTGCCCGGGACCGCCCTTCACAGCCCCGGGCGCCTGAAAACCCGCCATCACCTCCTGCCCCTCGGGAGGGGCAGTGGGAAACGGGAACTCCCCAGCACTGGGGTCTCAGTGCTTGCGGGAGCTACAGCAACGCTCACTCCCTATGTGTGTGCCCTTCCCAGGAGGGCGTGCACCAGGACCTCCCTGCCTGCGGGCTGCATCCCAAGACTTTGGCTCAGCTGAGTCAGTGTCCCACGCTGGGGAAATCGTCCATCCGCCTGCTGGAAATGAAGGATTACGCCTACACCTGGAAGGCCTAGGAATGCTGCTCCGTGGAGCAGGGTGCTCCCTCCCAGGGGTGCAGGTGCTGAGTGTGGGGCAGGGCAGGAGGGACACGAGGGCATCGCAGCCCCCCCACAACTGCTGCACGTGAACACTTCCAAGGGCTTTAAAAGAAAGGGCAAAGGCTTTGGAAATCTTCTTTTATATTGTAGAAAGTGTTTTTTTTAAATAAAACATGGGTTTATAGGTCTGGTTTGCTCCTGGCAGATGTTCCTCATGCACATACACCTGTTCCAAGCAGGAACTCATAACCAGGCTGGAACTTCAACCCCCCAGGGCAGGGGATAGGAACCAGATGAGCTTTAAGGTCCCTTCCAGCCCAAACCCTCTGAGATCCTATGGATGTGTGGAATGCTTGGCAAAACCCCTTCCTGGACTGTTCACAGCCCCCTGCCACCCTCAGTAGCTGCACCTTTGTGTGTGGCACCTCTTTGGTGTCATCTCTGAACTCTGCAGGGAGGAATGGAGGGCAGAGGGCCCCAGAGTTGTGGCTGCAGCTGGACCGACTCCCCAGAGCTGCTCAGCACAGCTCCCACACCCACCCTGGGAGCCCTTTGTACAAACCACGGCCTGAAGGGGAACAAGGGGAGGAGTTACATGGCGGCAGCACCTGAGCAGGAGGGAAAGGGAGCTCAGGCCTTGGCAGGGGCTGCCCAGGGAGCTTTGCAGTGCCCATCCCTGGAGGTGTCCCCTGGAGGTGGCACTCAGAGCTCTGGGCTGGGGACAAGGTGGGCACAGCCTGGGCTGGGAGGGTGTTTCCAGCCCCAGGGATTCAAGGGATCATAGAGACAGAGACAGGAGCTGCTGTGCGTTCCCAGCAGGAGCAGGGTCTGACCAGGTGCTCAGCAGGTAAAAGGGTCACAGGCCTTTAGAGGGGTGTGTCACTTTTCCACAGCTGTTGGGTGAGCACATTCCTGCAGCAGGGAACACCAAAGCTGAGTGCGAGGTAGAACCAGCTCGTGCTTGTGCTCTCCAGCCGTATTTCTGATCCGGTGTTTGTTACTGGAAGTGAAGCCAGGGGCAGCAAAGCTCAGCTTTCCCGGGTCTGGGATCACTGAGCAAACCCCTGCAAACTGAACATGGGCACAGAGCAGCCCCTGAGCCAGCAAAAGCTTCCTCTGCCTCCAGGTCCTGTTTGTCCGCAGCACGGGCAGTGTCCTGCCCCAAGGATGCAGCTCTGCTGGAATTCTTGGTGATTAATCATGGCTTTAGAGCTGCTGTGACCTGTCAGCTCCAGGAGCAAATCCCAGCTGCTCCCAGCTCCAGGATGCAGGGCTGTTCCTGCAGGGTATGTGGCTCCAAGGAACACAGAGATCCCCCTGCTCCAAGCCATGAAATCCAGACCTTTCCTAATAGTTATTTTTCAAATGAAGACTTTAGTGGGACTGGATTTCTCTGCTGCTGAAGAGAACTCAGGCTTTTTACCTTATACATGGGGATACAGAAAAAGGAACAAAACAAGCACAGGGGGTTGTACATTCCCAAATTTGATCGTGTCCAGCTGTGAATTCTGAGCTGCCATGGAGAGCATGGATGGAAGAGAATCCTCAGCAGCTCTGAGGTTTGAGCTCTGCCAAGCCACCGAGTGTGGCCAGGAGCTGCTCCCAGCCCCAGGGTGGAGCCAGACAAACCCCAGCACTCCCAGAGTGTCTTCCCACATTTCCTGGGGATTTCACACCTCCCAAGCAGTTCGCAGGACAAGCTCCACACATTTAGTCAGAGACCGAAGGCGAGATGCCAAAGGGAAAAAAGTTTAATTCAAGACAACAACGTCCATGAAATGAAGATCAACTGAAGCATTTCCAGAGCGCTTGGACAGACTCGGAGGGGCTTTTCCATCTCCAAACCACCCCCAATTCTCTGCTGAACAGGAAACACCAACCCTTGTCCCTGCAGAGCAAGGAGACTCCGTGTTCCATGACACTGATGGGATCCACACGGCTCCAGGTACCGGGAATTCCTCAGCTCCATGGCCCCGTGGCCAAAGGGTCCCTCACGTGAGGCCTGAGCAGCCTGGCTGGGTTTGTGTGTTCCCCAGACCCAGCTCAGGTTCACACCTCACAAAGAATTGTCTGGGACAAGCACCTGAAGGATCCAAGTGCAGAAATCCTGGCAGCCTGCTCCTAGCTCAGATCTGTCACGAAGGGCGCACTGCCCTTTCCAATCCCATGTGCACACAGATCAAATAATGCTTCTTAAATAAAAAATAAAATAAAAAGCAGGAAGAGCTTTCTACATCCTCTCCACTGTCCAACTGCCCAAGCTCTGGACCTTGAGGGCCGAGGATCCTTATGGAAACCTTTCATCCCAAGGAGTTATTTTGTAAAAGTTCAAAGCAACCAAAAAATAACCAGACCTGCTCCTGCCATCCCAACGGCTGCTGAGAATCCTCACAAAGCCACTTCTGTATCGCATTGTTTCTTGCAGAAGGCATTTTGGCGTATTTAAATTCCTGTCTCCAGGCTTGGCATCCATTGGAATTACTGTTTACCGACCAGGGATGAAGATTATGAACTTGTGCTGCTTTATTGACCAAGTTGGGTACAACAATTGAAGCGTCATTCTAACCCCCTCCCTCCCCCCAAATCCAGTTGTAGATTTTGTTAAGAGTTTAAAATTCACATGAACCACAAATCCGAACAATCAGCATCAGGCAGTGGATTCACTGGTTGGGAAGGGCAGCCCCGGGCGTGGAGGCTGTGCTGGGTCGTGTCCGAACCTCCGCGTCCCCCCGGCAGCGCCCGCGGCTCTGGCCGGCCTGGGGCACGGGTGGCACCGAGGGCAGAGCCCGGGCACGGCCCCAGGGTGTCCCCGGCGCCTCCCCGAGCCCAGGGAATTCTGCAGCCGCTACAAAACTGTATCAAAGGGTCAACGTTCCGGCAGGAGAGGAACTGCAGGAGCTTCAGCCAAGGGTCTGGATTTCTGATGCCTCCAGAGTCTGTCGTCTGATTTAGTCGTTTAAGAAATAATTACATCACTAATGTAAACAATATAAACATACCAAAAACTAAGTATGATTTAAATACATTTGGATGGTACAAAAGAAAAACCTGTGGGTGTCTGTACAGTTTTTACAAGGTGGGAATCGCCGATGTATTTACAACATGAGAGGGGTAAATACCATTTCTTGTGCAGAGTAAAATGCTCAGAACCAGTGTCCCAGTAAAGCCAAGCTTAGCGGTGTGAGGCACTCCTGAACATGGTGGTATTGACCATGCTTTCCTTTGGTACGAGTCCCATGGCCTGCAGCGCCGCCGTGGCCGCCGTGGCTTTCGCGTGCTTCTTGTTAAGGCTGGCAAAGGTGGGCCTGTACTCGTTGCCATTGACTCTCACCTGGCACAGGGGAACCAGGGGTTAGTGAGGGGCCCTGCCTGCTTCAGGCAAACCCTGAGCAATTCCTCTTTAGGGACACGCAGAACCCACGGCTGCCTGGCAGCACGGCCATTTCATGGGATCCCACCCTGGGTTGGGTGGGGAGGGAGCTCAAAGCCCACCCAGTGCCACCCCTGCCATGGCAGGGACACCTCCCACTGGCCCAGGCTGCTCCAACCTGGCCTTGGGCACTGCCAGGGATCCAGGGGCAGCCACAGCTGCTCTGGGCACCCTGTGCCAGGGCCTGCCCACCCTGCCAGGGAACAATTCCTGCCCAAGATCCCACCCAGCCCTGCCCTCTGGTACTGGGAGCCATTCCCTGTGTCCTGTCCCTCCACCCCTTGTCCCCAGTCCCTCTGCAGCTCTCCTGGAGCTGCTTTATGCCCTGGCAGGGGCTCTGAGCTCTCCCTGGAGCTCCTCTGCACCCCCAGCTCTCCCAGCCTGGCTCCAGAGGGGCTGCAGCCCTGGGGCTGAGTTCTTCCCAGTTCCCAGATTAAAGTGCTCCAGGGACCCGATTTGGCCTTTCCAGGAACAGGACTTGCACATTCCAGCACCGAGACGGCTCCGCCATCCTCAGCCAGCCCCGTGAGGTGTTTCTATCAAACAGAAACATGGATTTCATCCCTGGCACAGGGGGAGCAGCACAGGGGCAGCCCAGACCCACCTTGAAGATGAAATGTTTGCGGTGATCAGGCCCACTGTCGTCCACCAGCACGAACTCGGGGGGCGTCCACCTCCTCTTGTTGCAGATCTCCATCAGCGCAGACACCGGGTGCTTCCCTGGCACACAGACATGGCAGGGTCAGCACCCAAGCAGGCACTGGGAATTGCATTGTTCTAGACAAGAACCTCACCTGAAAGATCCTTCATCACCACGTAATGGCCGGACCTCTTCTGGGCCTTCTCTCCCACAGCAACGAGCCCTGCAAAGAACACAGGCACGCTGACATTCCCCGTTCCCATGGATTCCTGTGGCCAGCAGCAGAGCAGAGACAGGGACCAGAGGGGACCTGGAGACTCCACCCAGCTCTCAACCCTCCACCTTTTTCCCTCCATTCCACTGATCACTCTTCCCAAAGGCTCCAGGAAGACTCTGAACCAGCCAGGAGAAAACTCTGAGGAGTCTTACACAAGCCAGAGAACACCTGGTTTTCCATGGACACCTGGCTTCCCACACCCTCTCTGGAGAAACCCTGAACAAGTGAAGAACATTCTTCTCCTACTGTTTTGTGCAGCCCAGAGTCACCCCCTGCCTTCAGTTTGCCTCAAACACAGGGAGCACAGGAACCACTGCCATTATCCAGAAATGTCCCTGTGTCCCCTCCTGCCAGGAATGACACCAGGGACCTGGAGTGCTCTCTGAATTTACCAACGTTCCAACAGCCCAAGCTGTGACCTCCATCCCACCTGGAAACAAAGCAGCAGAGTGTGGAACAGCCCCAAAGGGATGCAGAGAGCACAGGCCCTCCTGGAGTCACTGGCAAACACCAAAGCTCAACACTGTTCTTCTGAAAGTCTTACAAGACTTAAGAAATAAACTGAAGAATTACCAGAAAGGTCTGAAATTCCAGTGACAGTCCACGAGAGAAACTCAAGTTTCTCCCCATGGATTTTGCCACTCTCAGACTTCAACCTTTCAACATTCCTTTGTTTCTTACCTCAAGTTTTCCTGTTGTGGCTTTGGTGAATGAAGACAGGGAGATACTGCAATTGCTTCCACTGTCTTCCTGTTCCTTCAGCTTTTTTGGGTGGCATCTGTGTTTCTTTTGCTTTACAGGACAATCCTTCCCTCCTTATCAGACAATTCATCCCAATATTCCTGCAACCCCTAAGCAGAGACTTTCCAAGGGGCACGAAGCCATCAGAGACAACCCCTGAAGGAAAGGCTGAGGGGTTTCCCCCCTGCACAGAATTTTAAACCCAAACCTAACAAGGGATTCTCCTTCTCCTCATTAAACTCTCTCCCTGTTGCTCAGTCACTGACACTCCACCTCCTGTCTCTGGGACCTCAGCTGGGAATTTCACACAAGCTGCAGCCTCCTGAGTCACTTCCTGGGACCAGGAACTGTATTTTATTGGGGGGAGGGTAAACTGAAAAATGTCTACTAAATTCTTTACAAAACAAACCTGGGTGGTGGGTTAGTAACAGCCTTCCTGCCAAACAGTGCGGACTTTAAAACTCTACACAGAAGTTAAAAAAACAAATGTTTTATCCATTTGATCACCCAAGAACATGGATGTCTGAAAAACCACTAGTCCTCAATATATTATCCCTAAATGTATTTTGTGTGTATTTAATACACAATCATGTTTCCTGCTTCTCTGTGAGCAGGACACCTCCTGCCCCCTGTCTCCCTGTGCCACAGACCTGAGTGGCCCAAGAGCAGAGGGAATTCCGCATCCAGGCACAACTTCTGTGGGAATGATCAGGTAAGGCTGCACGTGAGCATAAATATTTCACAAGCAGGAAATCCAAAGCAAAGCCCAGCTGTCTGAAGGCTATCTCTGGTTTCAGGTGACTCTCACAGGCCAGGAGGAATCCCTGGCAATCACTGTCACCAGCCACCTTTCAGTTTCATTTCTTTCTTTACACAGGAAGGTTGTAAAGGAAAACGTGCAGAGTTTAGCCATTGCAAGCTCAAATGAGCAGTGACAAAAGCCAACACAAGTCCTGAAATCCCAGAATGTTGTGGGGAGAGGGACCTTAACCCCACCCAGTGACACCCCCACCATGGCAGGGACACCTTCCACTGTCCCAGGCTGCTCCAAGCCCCATCCAATGGCCTTGAAATGAAAATCCTGAGTATTTCCATCCTTGGCTTTGAGATGGGACTGAAGGTTCCTGGTGCAGAAGAAATCTTGAGGACAGCAGGAATCTGTCCCACAGTCAGTGTGGAGCTGTTGTTTTGTTCCGTGCACAGAAGAACAATTCAAATAGAAATCCTGACTGCTGAGTTCTGCATCTTGGATTTAAAGCAGTCAGAACCTGGAGAGGTGTTTCAGATGGACAATCTCCATCAGCACTCAGCACACAAACCACAGTGGCCAAAGCTGAAGGAGCAGCACCACTGCCTGGCACTCACTGGATGGTTCTGCTGCACCAAGTGAGCTCTCCCCTGTGAAACCATGGAAAACAGGGAGGTTTCCAAGTTAAGTGGAGGCTAAAGCTGCCTCTGGAACCAGCCCTGAGGACGAGCAGAGATGCCCTTCAGCAGGATCAGACTGGAGATGAACAGCAGGGAACTGAGGGACAAAACGAAGGACCAGAATCCACAGGGGCGCCCCAAAGCCCTGAGTGTGAGTCACAAAGCTCAGCTTTGGGACTCTCAGCTGTGTCCTCACCCCAGTGTAAAACTGACCCCACTGCTCCATCTTCTATCCCATTCCTGCTCCAGCCACTTTCTGCAGAACAACCACCAACAGCTCCTCCATAAGGACAAAGCTCTGGACTGACCCCAGGCCTTGGCAAAATCCCAGAATCTGTTCATGTGCCAGTGAAGCCACCCAGAAAGCACCTTCTGCCATCTCCAGGCAGCCCTGGGAGGTGAGAAGCCACAAGACATTTTTGAGGCAGGACTCACCTTTTCGATCTGTCTTAAAATCCACCATGATGGGCTCAACGCTGCCTTCCTTGTTCTTCCCAAGCCCTTCTCCTTCTCTCCAGCCCATTTTCCTCATCAGCTGAGCTCCCATTCCTCCAGTTACAGGGGCTGCTCTTAAGAACTGATCCTATCCAGAAAAAGAGAAGTAAAACAAGGCCTGAAGTTAGTGTTGGGATTTTAAATAAGAAGTGGGAACTTCCAAAAAAATGTTTCTAACAACTTTTCACAGACTCAATTAAAAGAAAAAAAAGGAAAAAAAAAAAAATCCACCTGAGCTCTGTGGATTTTTAGCCCAAACCAGTGCGTGGAACCCGGAATTCACGCGGACACACGAGACACAAATCAATGTTTGGCAAAAAGAACAACTTAGGAAAAGTCTAAGGTGATCCCAAAGTGGCAAGTGACCCTTTGCAGACAGATGTGTTTAATCAAGCGACAACCATCCGGTTCTAAACACTCTGCTCTGATCCCAGAGATCTCCTCAGCTCGGGAAGTGGGAACTGATCCCGGCACAGCTGTGCCAGGGGCACCTCCTCGTCCAACAGAACACAAGCACATTTAGTCATGACATTCACAGGCTGTTTAGGCGTATTTAAATCTAAAAAAAAAACCTCTCCCCACCTGATTCATTACACAGCAGTTGCACATTCAAGTTCTACTCTGAAATTCCACATGGAACAAACGGGTTTTGCTTTCCCCTCTCTTTATTTTAACGGAAAAAGGCGCTTGGCCCCCCAGTTTAGCAGCAGCAGTCGTCACATTCTTTCAAATGAGCATTAACAAAAGTTGTTAAACGGTGAAAGCTTATCAACAGAAAGTTTAAACATCTGCTTTGATGTAAAGAACTGTAAAAACTCCTTAAATGTTACGTACCTAGGCCTCGCTGGCCGCAGTGTTGTGAATAGTAGGGCTGGCACTGACCGTGGCAAGAAGGCGGCTACAAGGATTTGACCCTGAAACAAGTTTCCATATAGAGGGGTGAAAGTTCACAGGTTATTCTGTGAACTATCATCTCTCGTGCCCCCCCGCTGACCCCATAAGCAAGTCAAGCATTTCCATCACAGCAGAACCTTGCTTGCCTTCCCCACACGAGGCTGGAGCCCGGCGCGGGGCCGGGCAGGGCTCGCTCACTGCCCACGCACGTCCACGCAACGCTCGGGGTTCTGCTTCCTTTGGAGCTGTGCTTGCAACAACAGCAGGAGTTTTCCCAGAGTTCACGGAATCACGGAACGTCCTGAGCTGGAAGGGACCCATCGGCACCACAGGGCTCCGACTGCTGGCCCCCTGCAGGCAGCCCCACAACGCCAGCCTGGGCAGCGCTGGCAGCTCCCGGAGCTCAGCGCAGGCCTGGGGCTGTCAGCACTGCAGCACTGACACGTCCCTGGGTTCCCAGGGGCTCCCAGGTGCCCGCTTTCCACCGGCAGGTAACAAAGGCACAGGTGTTCCTTTGGCAGACCGCGTGTTTTTCGGGATTTCCAACACACGGCTGCGTCCGGCCCCCACGCTGGAGGCTGGCAGAAGTGTGCCAGGAAAGCCTTGCAGGAGGCTGTGCCAGGAACGCTCCCAACCTCTGCCTATGCCCAGGAAATCCTGTCTGGATCCACACGGATCCACGTGAAAAAAGGAGCAGAGCTGGGGCTGGTGCAGACCCAGCCCCTCGGACACAACATCCACACCTCTCCACGGCCCTTCCCACTCCCTCCTCCCCTCTTCTGCAGGAACATCCCCTAAGAGAGGCACCCCCAGGCTCTGGAGCTGGGCTGGCTCCTGCTGGGAGGGCGGGATTTGGGCTCCCTGGCTGTTCCAGCACCACGGGGTGTGTTCAGTTCACAAAGGACACAGTGCAAGCTCCTGCTGAGGTCACTGCGGGCTCACTCGGCTTTCCCAAACACCTGGACACGTCCTGGCTCAGGGCTGGAGCAAGGACAGAACAGAACCAAAATATCCTGTTCCCGGTCAAAAACCCAAGCCCTGAGCTCCTACAGAGGAAATACCAGAGCCTGAACAAACTCCAGAAACTGGAAATAGGAAGTTCTAAGTTCCAAAGGGCAGCACCCCTTCCATGGGTGAATTCAGGATCCTGGCGGGGAACTGCAGCAGGAATTTCGTGCTGACTCTTCAGTGTGACCAACAGAACCAGGACAAAAATTACTTACTAATGTATTATTATTAATAATAATAATTATTACTAATAATATTTTAATTCCAGAAAACACAAATACTTGTGCATCCCACTAAAAAATTAGAGGAAGGAATTCTGGTACCAGTGGGAAAGGAATCAGTCAGGAGAAGCCCACTTGATCTCAGGTCACTGAAGAAGCAAGGGTCTGCAGCAAGGAAAAGGTTCTTGCATTTTGATCCTGGTTTGGCTTTTTCTCTTTTAATAATAAAGTGAATGTAAACCTTTAATGCCACCTGTACATTGTATTTTTCTGCAGTTTAGTAACAGACGACATCCCTCAGCCCATGATTTAATGAGTGGGGGTAAAACTGGTGCTGAGTTTGGAACTCACTGGAAACCAGAGAAGTAACAGAAATGTTCACAAAAGCAGGGAAGCAAGAGCCACAGTTCTTCTCATTTTAAAAACCATCCATGGGTGAGTCTCCCAAGAACTCCTGAGCAGCTCTGGACCTTTGCAGATACAAATTAAAGGGGATGGAATACAAGAATCCCCAGGTTTTTGAGTATCTGGTTATTGCTGTCAGAACTAACTCGTTATTTACAAAAGCATTTCTCTTTCACTCACTAATCTTCATTTGAGGAAGCCTACAGGACAATTTGAGACCTTCTTCCTTACATTTTGAGCTCTAAATTCCATGAAATCCCACTTCCATTCCGCCAACACATGGAGACACTAAAGAGCCACACCCTTGTGTCAGCACTTACTTTAAAGAGAAGGTAAAACCTGATTCCTACAGAGGGTTTAGAGCAGTTTTAATTAACTTTCTTGCTGATTCTTTGGAGCAACAATTTCTAAAGCAAAGACAACAAAGCCTTGAAGGCAGGGGGTGGCAGTTCAGGTACAGCACAGGGCTGCACTGAAGGCTGAACTCCAAGGAAGTTCAAGTCCCGGAACAAGCATCACTTTGGAAAAACTTGTGCCAGGCAGCAGAACTTCCCATCACATCCCAGCATCTCCTGAGTGGGAAGGGACCCACAAGGAACATCCAAGTCCAGCTCCAACAACCCCAGCCCAACAATCCCAGCCTGGGCGTCCCTGGCAGCGCTGCCCAAACGCTCCTGGAGCTCAGATCAGGATCTGCTCCCTGTGGCACCTTGCAGGGATCCTCAGGAAGGGAATTTGGGCTGGGTGCTGAATTGGAAGATGCTCTGGCTCTTTCATCAGCAGCCCCAGTCCTTGCCACAGCCAGGAGCAGGAATCCTCTGCTGAAGAACCCCAGCAGATGCCTCACAAGCACCTGCAGGTGCTGCTCACTGTTTTTGCAGAACAGCAGGGAAAAAGGAATGGCTGGGAAAACCAGCAGAGGATGGGGGGAGCCAAGTCCAGCAGAACTCACCTGTCATGGAATCATGGAATCCCAGACTGGTCTGGGTCAGGAGGAACCTTAAGGATCATCCCAGTGCCACTCCCTGCCATGGCAGGGACACCTTCCACTATCTCAGGGTGCTCCAAGCCTCAGTGTCCAACCTGGCCTGGGACGCTGCCAGGGTTGCTTTGGGCACCCTGTGCCAGGGCCTCCCCGCCCTGCCAGGGAGGAATTCCTTCCCAATATCCAGTATCTGGTGAGCACAGAGCTGCTCTGCTTTGCCAGGTGCCCCTGGCTCCCCAGGAGAGCTCCTTGCTCCCAGCAGAACACCAGGTCTGGCTGAGGGAGGCTCAGCAGTGCTGCAAGGGGAGGCCACAAGGCTCAGCTTCACTTCCACCCTGAGAGGAGCTCTGCTCTGCTGTGCCTGCAAGAATGGGAGGGAGGGAGGCTTGCATTTTCCAGAACTTTCTGCACCCCAGGGATCAGCACAAGTGAGTGACCCAGCAGCTCCCCAGGGCCACCCCTGAGCACAGCCCCGGGTTTGGGGAGCAAGTTCAGGCTCCAGAATTGAGCTGATAAATCCAGAACCAAGTGGTGAGTCTGGGAAAGGGGGAGTAGATAGACCTCAACAGAATTTGCTTGGAAAAACAAAAAATATTTGACCACTTGCTCTGACATTTCTTCAGTAGCACAGTGTGTTTGCAAGGAAAAAGGGAATAAAAATAGAAGCAACCTTCAGAAAAGATGAGTCACGTTTGTGAACTGATTACACTGATGGTGACATTCACTGAAACAGAAGCCACTTTTTCAAAGGGAAAGGTGAGATTGCTCATAATTATTTTATACCTAACACCACATCACTCTTTTATGGACCCTACTCAGGCCCCTGCACATAAACACCATGAATTAGTCCAGGAATTACAAAAACATAAGCCTTATTCCTACTTAGTGTCCCCACCCCAGTGCTCCACATGACCCCCTGCAGTACCTAATTCCCAAACTGAGATTCCAGGCAGAGTCTGGTTTGAGTGCATATTACCTCTCCAGAGTCACTGGGAAAGGACAAGTAAAGGTGAAATCCACGAAATGAAAAGTGAAGAGCTCAGCAAACAAATTCCCCAGAGTCCCTTCCTGCCCTCCTGAGTCACTCTCCTGCTCCACTTCCCTGGTGTTGTGGTGATCTGTCACACCCAGTGTCTGTGCTTGCTCTGCTTCCTTCTTTCCTGAGACCCAAATGAAGCAGCTGCCACTGGCTCAGGCTGTGCTGGATGGTCACAGCTTCTCCCATGGCAAATTCCCAAGGGAAATGCCTTCAGCAAACAGCCTCAGCCAGAAATGTGCATCAATTCACAGACACAACATCCCCCAAGAAACTCCACAGCCCTGCTTGCAGATAAAAATCACAGGAACGCAGAACATCCTGAGTTGGAAGTGACCCATAAGGATCAAAGTCCAACTCCTGGCCTGAGTAAAAAATACAGTTTTTTTTAATGTTAAGATGAAATTTTTAGGCCAAAAGGGGAGCACAAGCCTGACTCCTCAGTGCTACACTCAGTAACTGATAATTGTCACACAATTTCAGGTGTCCAAACAACACACAACCAGCACTTTGCATTTCATGGGTGGTTTGCATTCCTGTCCCTGAGAAAGATAACATGGATTCAGAACCACATCCCTACACCTTCCTGTGAAATCCTCCTGCAGCCACAGGAGGACTGCACATGAAGCTGTGTGAGGTTCTCCCAGGCCCCACCATCCCTGAAGCCCCAGGGCACTTCCAGGCAGCTCTGGGCCCTCTGAGAGGAGAGCAGGAGAGCAGCTGAGGAACAGCAGAGCAGGGACAGGACTTTGTCCTCGCCTCCCTCACCCACCAACTCCTCCTGTTCCCAGCAGGAGCCTCCTCTGTGCCCAGCCCCAGAGCCTGCACTGCAACCACAGCACATCCCCAGCTCTGGCCAGGGCAGGAGAGCTGCTGCTGGCTCACTGATGCCCAGATCCAACCAAATGCTCCTTGCAGCAGTTGTGTCCACAAGCACAGACCATGCTCTTCTCCCATTTTCTCACCGTGAAGCATTTTGTTCGGTTTGTGTTTGGGTTTTTGGCTGTTATTTTGGTTTGTTTAGTTGGGTTGCTTTGAAGCAGACCCCAGAGTGAAGCTGGAGGACAGGAAAACACACCTGGCCCTTTCCACTTCACCCTTGTGAGCAGCTCCTCCTGTCACTGCCATCACAGGAGACCCCAGGGACATAAGGTGGGAAAGAGCTGCTCGGAGCTGCTCCCTTTCCAGGGCCTTGGGAACCCATTCCAGGTGCTGCAGACAGGGAGAACCCTCCCCTCACAGCCCTGCTGATGTCCTTCCCAAGCCTCCAAGTGGAAAAGCTCTCACCAACACATCCCTGTGCTTTACAGTTCCCTCTGCCAGAAACAAGGATGGTCTTAATCAATGACAGCATTTTGCTACAATCTCACTTGTTCATAGTTGTTAAAATCAGACTTTATCATGCACATTCTGCATTAATGATGACAAGATCCCAGAAGATTCCCATCTGGCCAGTGACTCTAATCTCTGTTCCCTGGCTCTCTGCACTGCTTGGCCATATGAAGTGGAAAAGCAAGTTAGTGAATCCTGGCAAAAAAAAAAAAAGTTTCTATTTTCAGGATATTGTAAGTCCAGACTTTTTGTGTTCAGCTGACACCAACTTTTATGGAAAATTCCACCTAAGCCTCAAATCTGACCTCCCAGCTTGGAGGGTGTCCTAACCCAAGCTGATACAGACCCAACTGCAGCACCTGCCAGATTGACCAGTTTAACTCCTCATTCTTTGTGCCTGGAAGGTGGATGTTGCTTGAATTCCTCAGTTCTCCCTCCTGACAGAGCACCAGATCTGTGTTCATTGGCAGAGATGCAGCTCGAGTAACTAAACGTATCAAACACATGGATGGAAGACGCACCACACCCCAAAACCAGCCAGTGATAACCCACAGCAAGAGGGAACTACTGCACTGTATCTAAACAATATCAGAGAGAGAGTAACTTATTAACTGCAACTCCTGCTTTAATCCTCCACATCTCTGGCTCCCAGAAAACCCTGGTGGATCCAGAGAGAGGCGGAGGAGCAACCAGAGAGAACCAAGGCAAAACACAAGGGCAGCGTGGCTGAAGCCGATGCCAAAACCTGCTGATTCCAACAGCAGCAGGATCAAACCCTGCCTGATGTGCCCCAGTGGCAGTGAGGCAGTGAGGGATGTGCCACTGCCAGCACCAGCACCAGTGTCCTGTCAGTGGCAGGCTGTGTCTCGCCGGTCACGCCTCGCTGGGCACTGCCACAGCCTCAGGGACACCGAGGGACAGGGACTGAGCCCAGCCTGCTGCACTCTGCCACAGGGCAAGGCACTTGTCCTGCAATTTTGCAATCCTTGACTGCTGTGAAGTGTGGTGGTGAGACAGCAGTGTCTGTGTCACTTCTACCTTTCGAATCCACGCCTGGGGGCCGCTGTTGGTGAGCTCGTCCGAGGACAGGATCTGCGCTCCGGTGCTGCCCGTGAACTGCCCAGGGATGGAGTTGGACTGAGCCCAGGCGTCGATCTGCAACGGCAAGACCCTGAGTGAGACCAGCAGAAACATCTCCACGTTCCCCTCTGCAATGCTCTGCTGTCTCTCAGGAACCTTCACATCATGCTGTTGGTGTTGGGTGTGTTTGTTGACACTCAGATGAAAAGCGGGTGCTGCCAAAAATCTGAGCATCTGAATGGTCACCCTGAAACCTGAGCTCCAACTCCAGTGAGTTCAGGGTCTCCTCATCCCCAAAACTGCTGAATTTGGAAAGAACTACTTACATCTGTGCTGCTGAACTACAATAAAATTTTAAGAAAAATATATTTGAAACCATATTTCAAAGTGACTTGAGCGAAAATATGCAATACCCAAAGGAGCTCATCAAAACTCAGTGTTAAGAAGTGCAAAACCAAGGCAGAACTTTGAACCACTGGCCCACAACTGGGTTTCCAAACTTAAACAGGAGAGAAAAATCATCTGCCATGAAAGGGAAACACTGATTTTCCTCCAGCTCCCCAAAATGCTGCTGGAGGGCCCCAGCTCACCTGCTCCTGTGCCCGGTTCAGCATGCACATGGCCTCCAGGTCAAAGGAGTTCTCATTGAGCCTTTTCTGGGCCACTGCTCTGTCGTTCATGGCTGTGGTTATGTCCACACACTAGGAGGAAAAAGAACATTTGTAAAAAGACAGCAGAGCGTGGCAATGTCAACCTGAGCTGGAAAAAGCTGCTGGAGAGTCAATGCTACCAAGTGGGGTTACACAGTGAATGGTTGGTTTGACAAAGAAACAAGCAACGTGATGGAAATCCTGGGTCTACTTAAATCCACAAATAATGGGCTTTCCTGAACAAAGACAGACCTGATTTTAAACTGCAACACCTTGGTAATTCAAAATCACCTGTACACACAAAATATCCAATTACTTATTTTCTAAGAAAATTGGCCACAAAAAATTCCGGTGTGAAATAAATAGAAAAGCATTTTACTGTTCAATGAGATCTTTTCAACCAACAGAATTAAATGCAATTTAACTAGAAATTCATGCACAGTTGTTCACATGAGCACTTTGCTATTAAGTCGCACTAAAGCTTGTCTGTATAAAATAATTCCAGCATGAATCAGATGCACTCCACAATCTTGACTTTGGAGTCTCTAATTTTCATCTCCAGCCTAAACCAGAAGCGAATGAAGATGGGGAAGGGGCTGGAGGCCCAGGAGGGGCTGAGGGAGCTGGGAAGGGGCTGAGCCTGGAGCAAAGGAGGCTCAGGGGGGACCTTGTGGCTCTGCACAAGTCCCTGCCAGGAGGGGACAGCCGGGGGGGTCGGGCTGTGCTGCCAGGGAACAGGGACAGGAGCAGAGGGAACGGCGTCAGGCTGGGCCAGGCCAGGCTCAGCTTGGACAGCAGCAGGAATTTGCCCATGGAAAGGGAGCTCAGGCCTTGGCAGGGGCTGCCCAGGGAGCTTTGGAGTGCCCATCCCTGGAGGTGTCCCCTGGAGGTGGCCCGCAGAGCTCTGGGCTGGGGACAAGGTGGGCACGGGGCACAACATGGCCTCAGTGGGCTGGGAGGGCTTTTCCAGCCTCAGGGATTCTGTAAAACCAGGCTGTGAGCTCAGAGAATCCACTGCTTTGGAAAGAATGATCTCCCCATCTGTGCTGCTGAACTACAGTAAAATATAAAGGAAAATGAATTTGAATTGATGTTGCAGAGTGACTCGGTGGAAACAGGAAATGCAGGAAGGAGCTCAGGGCAAACCTTCACTCTGGGCAAAGCCACAGGGAGAGAAATCCACAACACCTGGGGCTGTTTCAGCCCCAGGTAAAAATGTAACAAATCCTGGCTGGTGTGCAGCTGTTCTGTGAAATCCTTGTGCCCTGCTCCTCAAAGGATGTGCATTTTATGGATCACTCTGTTTGGAAAGCAGAAAGGGAAGAGTGTGCAAAGACAAATGGAATTTCTTGAGATGCGACAGAAGCTGGAAGAGCTGGGACTGTTTGAGGCAAGAAGAAAATAATCAGAACAGCAGCTGGCACACACACACACATCAAGGCAATGGGTTAACCTGAACTTCATTTTCATTTGCTCTGTAAAAGCCTTGCCTCTTTTGTTGTCACTATTTCAGCCTCGACCTCTCACACATTTTGTACTGAAGGGCCAGCAGGAGAAACTGAAACTCCTTTAAAATTGACTCAGCTGAACAAAACAAACACTGCTAAAACACAAACCCTGTCCCAGGAACCTGGTCAAGAATTTAGTAAATACTGAAGAGACAGATATGAACATCTACAGTGGCATTAAACACAGGAATTGCTTTTGTGCTCTATTAAATCTGATTTTAAGATGGGTTTTTTTGCTGGTGTTTAGGACAAAGGTGTTTCTGTTGTGAAGATTCATTGCTGGAATATCTGGCACTGTCCAAAACAGAGCTAAAGTCCCACAAGTCCCAGGTGTCTATGGACTGAGTTCAGTGCTTATTTCTTGTCACAGAGAACATAAAAAAGGCACAAGAAGAATCAAAATATTATCTAACAATCCCTTCACACAACAGCATGGATGTAAAAAGGCCTGCTTCAAATGCACACTGGCTGAGTTTTCAAGTTTCTCTCACGTACTTAAAATAATTCTTTAATTTTCTGTTTGTGAAACTGCTCCAGGAGATAAATAAAAGTTCTTCTACTCACCAAAAAGTTTCAATCCAGCAATACACAAAGGCATGGGAGTAGTCCATGAAACCACAGGGGACCACTGCCATGCCAAACAGGTGTGTATTAGTGCTTTGCCAGACTGGGGCCTAGCAACATTCCCTGCTGGGTTAATTCCCAAACATCTCTCCATGTTGGAGACCATCAGGGCTCTGTGTTATGTCAAGACACTCAAAGGCAGCTTTGGATCTTGGAAAACAAACAAACAAACAAACACACACCATCTCTGCTTGAGGTACAAGAAGTTATTGTTATTCCTGAGTCCAGGGAAACAGGTGGAAGTGAGGTGCTGTTCTCTCTCCCAGAGCTCCCCTGGCTGATCCCCTTTCTCAAGGCTTTCCCCCACAAATCATAAATACTGAAGCAAATAAACAGCAGGTGTTTTACACACTCTGGAGGTCCATGAATGCTTTTACTGCATCCTTAGGTAACAACAGCATCTCTGCATGAGTCACCTGGGATAACCCACCCATGCCACTCTACACTTCCAAACATTCCTTCCTCAGAGGTCTCTCTGCCTGCTACAGACATGAGGAGCCCTCAGATCACTCCAGACCTTCCCCTCCATCTCCTACTACCACACACAACTACTCAAAGGCATCGGGTTTTATTAAAACAGGCTGTAATGTATTAGCAGGGTCATTTCAGACTAAGCCCCTAATTAGTATGTGAATTAAAACACAGCAACAAAACCAGTTGTGTGGGGTTTAATGTCAAGACTTGCATCAGAACTGTCACAGTAATGCAAATCAGCAACCAAGAGGTCAATTTTAGGTGAAACTTCCTAAAGTTCCAAGCACCCCCAGCTCTTTACTCCCCCAGCAAGGGAGCTGATCTGCCTCAAGTTGCTCCAAGGGAGCCATTTCCACCACAGAGTCCTCCTGAACATTAAAGAATTAAGCACTGTGTTACCTGGCAGACTCCCTGGAGAAACACACAGCAATTCTGTACCTGCACTTCCCAAACCCCAGGGGATGGTACAGCCTGCTGGGAGCTAATGCCCCTGAAATCACCCTTAACACAAACCAAGTTAAGGTAAAGGCAAATAAAAATATTTATTTACAAAATATAAAAACAGACAACATAGTTACAGGCATTTATAAAGATACACACAACAGGAAGGAAAGGAAGTTATGTTAAATATATTTACTGCAATGAAACTGGGAATGACATTCTGCACAAACATCTCAGGGGTGTACTGGAGCACCAGAGCCCAAAGTGCAGCTTCCACCTGTGCTGAGGGAACAAGGAACTGGGTGCCCAACCACCAAATTCTGAGGGATTCAATGAAAATGCTGGCTAAGTTATATCCTCTGTGCTTTTGGTGCTGTAAATGACCCAGAAGAAAATTCCACCTGTGCCTCACGGAGTGAACTGAACAATGTCAGGAAGGTCTTGAGAAACGAAATGCACCAAGATGAGATGACTTTGTCAGAATTTGATGGGGAGGGTTTGGGGTTTGGCTTTGGAAGGTGTGAGGACAAGGCTTCAGGTGCACTGAGGCAACATCAACTTAAAAACATTAACATCTCTCTTAAATACTTAATTTACTTAATTACAACAGCCCCCTCAAATGAACTTTGGAAGAAATTTCAAGGGGAAAAACACTTGTTTTGGTTTTTTTAATTTATTATCCATACAATTAGATTCTCCTTTGGAAGGCCATGTGCAAGACAGTCTTGGGAGAAAAACTGACTGGAAAGCTAAAAAATCAATACATCCAGAGGAAGTGACTTACAATTTTTAATGGATTACATTCCAGTGTGATGTTCTCGTTCTAAGACTGGTGGGACAATTTTAATTAGCACTACATACATTATTATGCAACTCTCAAGGTATTATTAATTAACCTCTGCAGAAAACTGAACTGGGAAGGCTTTTCATCTTGCAGCTACAGTTTAAATTCTGTTGAGACCAAGAAGTCACCAGCTGCCAGAAGCAGGATGGGTACAGGCTGCTTCCACCACTGCCCATGTGAGTATCCCCATTTGCTGAGCTCAGCTCCTCAGCTTAGTGCAGTGCTAGGCACTGCCTTTTTAAGGGCCTTCTTTTTTTTCCCAGGCTGTCCCAATTTGGTACCAGACTGCCCAGGTGATGGTTTTGGTTTTCTTACATGATATGCTCTCCTTGCCTTCCTTACCTCAATGGCTGGCTTGGGGAAAACATCGTCCTTGCCGTCGTCTTTGCCGTTTTTGTCCACGGGAACCCACTCTCCATACACACTGTCTGCCTCCTTCTTCCTATGCTGAGACCCAGAGGAAACAGGGAATTCCTTGGACAGGCTGACCTGGTTTTTCGGTTGGGGTGGTGGTGCTGGTTTTATGCTGGGAGTCTGGGAGAAATAAAATGAGAAGAAGTTAAGGCTTGAAAACACCCAAGAGTCATGAGGTGGTTTTGTTGCAAACGCCTGGGATTTGGTTTTTACAGAACACTCATTCTTACTGTAGAGTAATAAGCCTTTATAATTAATCATTTTGGCACAGCCCTAGAAACACACAAGTGACCCACAAATTGTGCTATCCAGAGAAGATGAGAAATCCCTTAAAACAACTTCAGCAACCCAAGACCCCCGACCCTCCTCTCCCAACTGACCCCATTCACATCAAGAACAATCTCCACCTGCTACACAGGTATTTTGTATGGAAAGCTCCAAGGTAAAAATCCTGGGCAGCAAAACATTGCCTGTGATCAAGAGCTCCCCATGAGTGGAGAGAAAGCAGCTCTCAGCATTTGGGTTTCTAATTCTGCTCCTATTTTTAGCAGCAGCCTGAGTCTCTGAGCAGATGATGCCTATGGCCTTGTTTTGCATGGTGTTGTTAATATATTAAAAACCTGCAGCAATCCCTGCCAGGTTCCCTTCCAAGAGGCAAACACAGCTGGCAGCACTGGATAATACTGGATAAACTCCTAGGGCTATGGATGGGAATGGTTTAAGGAGAGAGAAAGAACAAAACTAAAAGGGTCAAAAACAAGACCAAGAGGCAGAGCAGCCCATAACCACTACAGAACATTCCTCCTCAGAGCCTGGAAGAATTCCAAGGCTCCTTGAGTTTCCTTGCTGTCTTTTCTAACAACATAATATAAAATCTAAATCCATTTCTACCTTATACCTTATGTAAATCTGCACTACTGCTTATTTTGTGTACACCACCAGCTATACATATTTATACACAAAACCAGGAATGTTATTTCTGTTTTTGCTGAGCATGTTAAAGCTTTTTTAGTGTTTTATATCCTGCAAAATCAGAACAAGACTTTCATGGGCAGAACCCCCCACCCCAAATAAAACAGAAAAAACCCACCCATCACCCAAAAAAACCCAAACCCCAACAAAATTTAAACCAATTCTAATCCATGCTTCAAAGCATTTGATTTCCAGATGCATTTAAAGAAACACAATTTTACCAAGATTATCAATTTAGCCTCAATGGAATTGGGAGTCTTTCTTTAAATTGATTAAAAAATACTCCCAGTTTTACCAAGATTATCAACCCTTGACAAATTTCTGTAGAATAACGTCCATTGTTTAAAAAGAACCAGGATTTAAAGCACTGAAAATACAAGTAGCACTTACACTTAAGTTGAAGAAAATAGGTTTGGGTTCACTCAGCTTAAAAGGATGATTATAGAAAGGACGTTCTTCCTCCTCTTCATCAGAAACGTGAGGCTTGTTCACTATCACATCATCAGTGCTCTGAGCAATCTTCTTGCATTTCTGAAAAATAGAACAGAAGGAAATGTCAGCTCTAAGTAAACCTGAACTTTCAAGCCACACTCACGAAGAACATTTCTATCAAAAAAAGTGGTTTTCTTTACTGAACCAGGAGGTGGGAAATCTTTCAGCAACAGCATCAATAGATGTACTTGGGATGTTCTACACAAATTATCCAACACCACCATGGCTTTGCCAGGCACTCCTTGGTTACTGACTCAGTTCTCTGGCAGTGCAGGGACCTTGTCAGAAGTGATGGCTCCAGAAAAGCTCAGATTCTTCTGGAATACTGTGGTGTTGGCCAGCTATGCAAGACACCCCCCCCCATCTGCTGTGCCACAGAATTAAAACACAGAGGTGTTATGGGGATACCACAGTCAAACTGGGAGCAGCCTCCATGGGGGGAAAAGAAAAGAGGAAGAAAAGGACTAAAGATAAAAAGACTTTTTCTTGAGAGGCCAGAACGTTATGGTTAAAATATCTTTACTGATTTTCTACCGCCTGCACTTGCTTCTGTGGACAGTTTTCAGTCAAAAGAACAGAAGCATCATTCACCAGGTCTCCACAGTTGGAAAGGGAAGGGAGGTGCAGATTTGGGGCCTGCAGATCAGCACAAGCTATGCTGGATCCAGTTCAGGGTACGTGAAAACCCACCCAGGATGTCACCACAGGGCACCTGCACCAACTCAGCTCTTGTTCAGTACTTCTGTTCCCCCAGCCCAGGCACAACTGCAGATTGTCTCTCAGCACCTGGACATCGCTTCATCTCAGATTATTTCTATAAACACAATTTCAGAACTGTCACACTCACGATCCCATTAAAAAAAAAATAATTAAAGCACTTTTCTATTCCAGATTTTCTCTGTTCTGAGAGGAGTCCAAGGCCAGGCTGGATGGGGCTTAGAGCAGCCTGGGACAGAGGAAGGTGTCATGGCAGGGGGTGGGACAGGCTGAGCTTTAAAGTTCCTTCCAACTCAAACCAGTAACTAACATCACCAGAACAAAAAAAGTAAAAGCTTTGAATTTCACTGAGAGGACTTCAGGCACAAGTACCTATTTGTACAAAATTAGAACAGAATCGAAACTAAAAATAATAAAAAGCAAAATAATTTGATTTCATGTATTCTCTTGGAATTAAAAATATCAGATTTGACGACTTTAAAAAAACCTGTGTGCAGAATAAGGGCTCAAAAGGCTCGTCAGGCTTTGGCAGGGGCTGCCCAGGGTGGTCTGGAGTCCCCGTCCCTGAAGGCGTCCACGGAAGGCCTGGACACTCAGTGGTCAGGGCTGGGGACAAGGTGGGCATCAGGCACAGCCAGGACTCCCTGGGCTGGGAGAGCTTTTCCAGCCTCAGGGATCCTGGGACTCTGAACACAAGTCAACCCCCTGGTGACAGCAGCACGCAGCGACAACCTCCCACAGGTCACCAACCCCAGGATGGTCATTTCCAGGCTTGATGCTGCTCTTTTCCCTCACCTCAGTGAGCTCCTTCAGGGTGTCCCTCGAGGACTTCTGGTTGGCTTTGTCATCCTTCTTCTGGGACAGCAGAGGCATCAGGCTCGGGGGAAGGGGCACACCAGACTTCGCACACATGGCGGCTGCGTTGGCTTTGGCGATTTCAAGTAGCTGGGCCTTGTCTGAAAAGATTGGTTTTTTAAAAAAGAGAAGTTACTATTTTTGTAGATTCTTGGTTTAATAATTAAAAAAACCAACCCGTTTCTGGCAAACTGAACAGGATTCTACCTGCACTGTGCATTTTTTTGTGTTCTGTGAAAATAACTGAAATTGTACTGAGCTGCTCTAGACTTTAAGCCTGGGCTGTGCAAATGTAACCCAAAGCACAGCAGCCCCAACTACAACATCCTCCCGCCCCCCCAGTTATGATGTCTCTTACTTCACTGATTCATTCCTGTTTTGGCAATACTGAGTCCTTCCTACACAGCATAAAATCCAGACTTTCCTCATTATCTATATCTGAGAAAGCTCTCAAACCTCTGGAGGAAGTCTCATCTCCCCAGATGTAGCCCGAAAGCTACTTACAACCACAAGCTCTGAGGAAAATGTGTTCCTGCTTAAAATACAATTAGATGTAAAACTTCTAACAGAACACCATTTTGATTTAATACGGAGAAAAGGGACAGCCCTAACACAGAAATAGGAAATGAAATTAAATTAAGCCTTCTGCCAGTTTGCAAGTAACTCCCTAACTGGAAGGCTTCCTGGAAGGAAGGACTGGAAGGTTCAGAACCTCAAGTCCACCACAGGTTTCCTCACACAATGTACAAGAGCTCATCTCCCAATTCAAATCTTCTTTCCCCTTATTGACTCACTACCAAAGGAAACAACACAGCCTCTCTTCCTACAAGCACAGAGAAAAGATGCAGCTCATAAGATTTTATTTTATTTTCCGATCTGCTGGGTCTGGGACTATTTTCAGAAACAAGACTCTCTTTCCTTGAAGTTCTTACCATGGAAAAGAGGCAAAACAGAGTCCTGGGAGCAGCTGACAACACAGCCTGGGACTCTCCCAACTGGCACCTCAGTGACCTTTGTTCCCAGGAGCAGGAATTCCAAATTTTCTTAGATACAAGTACTTGGCCTTTACTATTGTCATGTATAATGTTCCTTGAGACTGCAACCTGCTACTTTTGTACAAAACCTCTAGAACCAAGGTTAAACTGGCTCCAAAGAGGTTTTCATTCACATGCTCAGTGTTGATTCCGTTCCCAAATAAAAGTTCCTGCTGGAAGTCACTGCCTAAAACTACCACAAAAAGTGACTTCCAAGGAATCCCTTATGAATGCTCCAGAGCTAAAATCAGACTATACAAATCCACCCACTACCAGCCCACCACGGAAGTACTGAAAATAAAGCACCGACTTACCCAGGTCTGTAAGACGTTTGGGTGATCTGCTGGAGAATTCCGAGGACCTGGACCTGCGCCGGTCGGGGGATCTGCTGTAGCGCCTCCTCCCCGAGGACCGGGAGCGCCGCAGCCGGATCGGGGACCTGCTGGAGCTCCGTCTCCTTCCCCTGGACCGCGACCGCCGCTGGCGAAGAGGGGTGCGGCTCCTGCTCCGCAATCGGAGCGATATCCTACGGTCCCTGGAGTCGGATCTTCTCCTTCTCCTGTCAGTAGACCTCGACCTGTTTCTCTGCGACCTCTTGCGCCTGTCTCTGGACAGGGAACGCCGCCTTCGCGACGCCGACCTTGACCTGCTTCTCCTCCTGTGCCTGGAACGCGACAACGAGCTGGACCGAGATCTGGACGCTCTTCTCCGCGTGGCTGACCTGGAGCGGTTCCGCCTGGAGCGCGAGTCCGTGTCGTACCTCTTGGACCTGCGCTGGGAGGACCTGGAGCGCCGGCTCCTGGACCTGCGCGACGACTCCTTGTCTGCCGTTTTCTCCACAGACTTGGACTGGCTCCTCTGGCGAGCTGTGGACCTGGAGCGTCTCCGCCTGGACCTGCGTGAGGACTCCTTGTCTGCTGTTTTCTCTACAGATGTTGACTGGCTCCTCTGGTGAGCTGTGGACCGGGAGCGTCTCCGTCTGTACCTCCGCACAGACTCTTTGTCTGCTGTTTTCTCTACGGATGTGGATCGACTCTTTTGGGGAGCAGGAGACTTGGAGTGTCTGCTTACAGACCTCTGTGGAGACTCTTTGTCAGATGCTTTATCAACAGATTTGGATCTGGATTTTTCACGTTCGGAAGACTCGGAACGTCTGCTTTCAGGGACAAAGGAGGAGTCCTGTTCCTCCGACTGCTCAAGAGGCATGGAGTCCTGCTTTTCCTCCTCTGCCAAAGAGGGCTCTGCATCCTCTCCCTCCTCTTCACCACTGGAAGACTCTGACTCATGCTCATCTGATGATGTGGACTCTCTTTGTTCAGCTGTCAAGGAGGGCTCTGCATCCTCTCCTTCTTCTTCACCAGTGGTAGACCTCGATTCAGCCCCATCAGGGGATGCAGAACGTCTTTGTTCAGCTGTCAGAGGTTCCACATCCTCAGCTTCTTCACCAGCAGTAGACCTTGACTCTTGCTCATCTGATGAGGTGGAATCTCTTTGCTCAGCTGCCGAGGAGGGTTCCACATCCTCCGCATCTTCACCTGCAGTAGACCTCGACTCCTGTTCATCTGAAGATGTGGAGTCTCTACGCTCAGCTGTCAGAGAGAGCTCCTGGTCCTCTGCTTCCTCACCAATGGTTGACCTTGATTCACGTCCATCAGGAGACGCAGAGCGATGTTCAGCTGTCAAATCCTCTGCTTCTTCATCAGCTGTAGACCTCGACTCACGGTCATCAGAAGATGTGGAGTGTCTACGCTCAGCTGTCAAGGAGGGCTCCCCATCTTCTACATCTTCCTCAGCAGCAGACCTTGACTCACGGTCATCAGAGGAAATGGAATCTCTTCTTTCAGCTGTCAAGGAGACCTCTGCATCCTCTGCCTCTTCTCCAGTGGTTGACCTTGACTCGTGCTCATCAGAGGACTCAGAGCACCTACGTTCTGTTGTCAAAGGCTGCTCCAGATCCTCTGCTTCTTCACCAATGCTAGATCTTGACTCGTGCTCATCAGGAGAAGTGGAACGCCTCTCCAGATCATCAGTTTCTTCATCTGCAATAGATTTCTGGTCATGGCCCTCAGGGGACACGGATCGTCTATGCTCAGAAGTCACAGAGGACTCCAGACCCTCCTCCTCCATGGGAGACTTTGGTTCATGACCTTCCTGATAGGAGGATGTGGAGTATCTCCGCTCAGACCTCAAAGAGGGCTCCAGATCCCCCGTTTCCTCACCAGGGCCCGATCTCACACTGTAGTTATCCGGAGACGCCGAGTGCCCTTCAGGCATGAAAGAAGGCATTGCATGATCCATTTTTTCAACAGGGATGGATTTCCTGTCACTGTCATCAGGGGTCATCGAGGCTCTATCATTCAGTGTCAAAGGTTCAACACTGTCTGCTTTTCCAACGGTGGTGAATCTTAACTCCTGCCCATCAGGGGATGCTCCATGTTCATTTTCAGGTGTTGGAGAATGGTCCCGCACATCTGTTTTCTGAAGAGAGGTGAAACTCACCTCCTGGCTCTCAAAAAAGAGATGGTCACGTTCAGCTGCCAAGGCAGAATCCACATCCTCTGTTTTCTCAGCATGTGCCAATCTTGACTTGTACTCTTCAGGCGACAGAGCATGTTCAGATGTCAGAGAAGGTTCCCTGGCTATTACTCTTTCAGCAGGGCTGGACTGCAGCTCCTGACCTTCAGGGGTCATGGAACATTCACCTTCAGACAAGGACAACTCCTGCACCTCTGGTTTTTCAGCAGCAGCAGACTGCACCTCCTGGCTATCGGTGGATATTGAACTTTCACTTTCAGATGCTTCAGAATGCTCCTCCAATTCCTCTTTTTCAACAGGCTGCTTTTCGGGGGATGCATCGTACTCGGTTTCAGACAGCAAAGAACACTCCTGCACCTCTGCTTTTTCAGTGTAAGCAAGGAGCAGCTCCTGCCCCTTGGGAGATGTGGCATATTGGTTGTCTGGGACCAGCACTGGCTCCTGCACTGCTGTGCTTTCAGCGAGGCCAGACTGCACTATTTGGCCTTGACGGAAGATGGAATATTCACTACCAGGTGTCAGAGAATGCTCCTGCACCTCCCTCTCAGCAGGGCTGGCCATCACCTCCTGGCCCTCAGTAGACTCACCATGCTCATTTTCAGGCAGCAGAGAACACTCCTGCACATCTGGTTTTCCAGCCAGGAAAGTGGACAATCTGTGAACAGCACTGTCAGGAACCACAGCCTCCTCCTGCATCTCTGCCTTCTCAGGAGAGCTGCACCTCAACTCCTCGCCCACCCAGGACACGGCATGTTCATTTTCAGACACCAGAGCAGGCTGTTGCACCTGTGCCTTTTCAGCAGAAGGTGATTGCAGGTCCTGGCTGTCGATGGACTCCAGACCTCTTTCTTCAGGCATCTGATAAAGCTTCCGCAGCTCTGTTTTTTCAGCAGGGGTTGATGTCAACTCTGGGCCATCAAGCCCTATCGTGTACTCATTTTCAGACACCTGAGAAGTCTCCTCAGCTCTTTCAAGAGGGGTGGACGCCAACTCATGACCATCGGAAGCACCAGAACACCTGTTTTCCAGTATCAGAAAGGGCTCGTTCACCTGTATTTCTTCACTGCAGGCAGATCTCAGCTTGTAGCCATCAGGGGAGGCCAGATGTTTCAGTTCAGATGAATTGAGCACCTCTGCTTTTTCCGCAGGGACGGGCCTCAGTTCGTGACTGTCGGGCAACAGCAGAACCCCACCTTCCGATGTCACAGCCGTCACTGGGGGCTGCAGTTTTTCAGGTGTGCTCACTGATTCACAACCATCAGCAGACACGGAGAGGCCACTTTCCAGTGAGAGAGAAGACTTCTGGACCTCCACTTTTTCAACTGCAGCAGATGTCAATTTATAGCCTTCAGGACAGACGGAATGCCGGAGCTCAGATGCCACTGACAGTTCTGCAGTCTCTGTTTGCTCAAAGGAATTGTACTTTGCTTTGTGGCCATCGTGGCATATGGGAATCCCACTTTTAGACATCACCAAAGATCCTGCACCATCTATTTTTCCAGTTAGGTATCTCGATTCGTGCATTTCTGAAGATCTGGAGCAGTCAACCTCAAGAACTCGTGGAAGTGTTGGACCATCGAAACCTTTGTCAACAGATGATCTGGACTCATGAACTTCAAAAGACGACACTGAAATGAGGTCAGCAGACACCTCAACAGAACCACACACAGATGTCAGGGAAACATCTGGAGCCTTGACTTTTTCAACAGATAAAAATCTTTGTTCATTTCCATGTGGTGACTTAAAGGACTCGCCTACAGACAACGGATGCTCCTCTACTGGTGCAGCAAAGCTGGATCCTGATCCATGTCCATCAGGAGACATGAAGTGTCCACTGTCAGAAGGCAGAGAGGGCTCTTGCATCTGGCCTGACTCACAGCCATCAGGGATTACAGGGCGGATCATTTCAGGTGGCAGGAACGGCCTCTGAGCCTCCACTGCTCCAGGGCTGTCGGCCAGCTGGGAAGACTCATGTTCAGGTACTTGCAGAACCTGTGAAAGCTCTGTGTGTTCACCAGGGATATGCCGTGATTCGTGACCATCAGACAAATTGGAGAGCCCATCTTCGGACAGAAGAGAAGACGACTGACTTTGCAAGTCTCTTTTCAGTGCTGGAGGAAGCTCTGGACCTTCTACTTCTCTGAGAGGTGCAGTTCTGGACTCATCTTCATGGGATGCAGAGACATGAAATTCTGCTACTGAAGAAGTTTCTAGATCTCCCCTTTTTTCAACAGATGACGATCTTGACTTGGATGTGGAGTATGGAAGTTCAGGTAGCAGTGAAGACTCCATAGCTGCTGCTTTTTCAGTTGATCCATTTTCAGATGTCACAGGCAGCTCTGAATCTTGTGTTTTTTCCACAGATGTGGATCTCAGTTCCTGGTCACCTGGGGTTTTGGAGGTATCAAATTCAGACGTGGCAGAATGCTGCAGATCTGTTTTTTCAACTGATGAGGAGCTTTCCTCAAGGCTCTCTGAAGTTTTGGAAAATCCACTTCCAAATGATGGTGGCAGCACTGGGCCATTTACTCCTTCATCAGATAAAGTTACTGTTGTGGGACCATTAGAGGATTTACCTTCACTTCCAAGAGAAGATTGAGGAACATCTTTATCAAGACCTTTAGCTGACTCCTGAAGTTCAGAAGACTCTGCATGCTTGCTACTGGACTTTGCTGAGGATAACTTATCTTTTTTTTCTGCAGATTTGGACCTTGACTTAACGCTGTCAGAGGACTTGGAACGTTTCCGTTTGGATTTTTTTGAAGACTCCTTGCGCTTTTTTTCGACAGACCTAGACCTAGACTTGTAACGTTCAGAAGATTTTGAGCGTCGACGCTTGGATTTTCGTGAGGACTCCTTCTTTTTTTCCACTGATTTGGATCTAGACTTGTATCGGTCAGAGGACTTGGAGCGCTGACGTTTAGACTTGCGTGATGATTGCTTCCGATCTCTTTTTTCTACTGACCTGGATCGAGACTTGTAGCGATCCGAGGACTTTGAGCGCTGACGTTTGGACCTCCGTACAGACGCCTTCCGACCTCTCTTCTCAACAGATCTTGACCTGGATTTTGAACGGTCAGAGGAACCAGACCGATGTCTGAACCTCCAGGAGTATTCTTTGCCTCCTCCCTTTTCTGAAGACCTGGATCTAGATTTTGAACGGTCAGAAGACCTGGAATGTCGGCGGCGGGATCGCCAGGAGGACAATCGCTTGTCCACTGACCGTGACTTAGACCTGTAGCGGTCGGACGACCTGGAACGTCTCCGCCCGGACCTTCGGGAGGACAGTCGCTTCTCCGCTGACCTGGACTTGGATCTGTAGCGGTCGGAAGACCTGGAACGTCTGCGCCCGGACCTTCGGGAGGACAGCCGCTTCTCCGCTGACCTTGACTTGGATCTGTAGCGATCAGATGACCTGGAACGTCTCCGCCCGGACCTTCGGGAGGACAGCCGCTTCTCCGCTGACCGTGACTTAGACCTGTAGCGGTCGGAAGACCTGGAACGTCTGCGCCCAGACCTTCGGGAGGAGAGCCGCTTCTCCGCTGACCGTGACTTGGATCTGTAGCGGTCTGATGACCTGGACCGTCTACGTCTGGACCTTCGGGAGGACAGCCGCTTCTCCACTGACCGTGACTTAGACCTGTAGTGGTCAGACGACCTGGAACGTCTTCGTCTGGACAATCTCTTTTCTGCTGATCTGGATTTAGACCTGTAACGGTCAGATGATCTAGAACGTCTGCGTCTGGACCGCCTGGAAGACAGTCTTCTCTCTCTCTTCTCCACAGATCGGGACCTAGATTTGGAATGCTTTTTTCTGGAAACTGAATAGTTTCTGCTCCTAGAACGTGCTCTTTTAGAGGTCAAACGCCTGGAAGTAGAGCGTGACCTTGATTTTTTCTTCCGCTTCCTAGACCTGGACTGAGACTTGGAACGGCTCCTTTTTTGTTTCTTTGAATCATGTTTTTTCTCACTGGTTCTATGACTACTTTTTTCAATAACATTCTCAAGCCTCATGAGAGTCTCCTTCATTCGTGCCGCCACATCAGGTTGCACATCGGATGTTTCTGAGTCTCTTTTCTCTGAGTCCTCTTCTGGAGTTGCCTCTTTGACATCCTCAGCTTCTGGAGTGTCTTCCAACTGGCCTTCCTCTATAAGTTCCGGACCTGCTTCTGCATCAGTCTCAGGTACTGGAGCGGCTTCCAAATCTTTTCTCTCTGCCTCCAACCCGACAGCTGCTTCTGCTTCTTTTAGCTCTGCATCAGTTCGAGGAGCTGTTTCCAATTCTTGTGTTTCTGCTACAGAAGTCCCCACTGCAACTTCTTCCTCTGCAGCACGTGAAGAACTAAAAACTGTTTCTGTTACTAAAGGCTCAGATGTTTGAGTCTGCTCCACATCTTCCTTCTCAATCACCATATCCTCCACCTGTTGACTCTGTACTCCTTCTACATATTGTATCTCAGCTGTCACTTCATGTTCCAATGTGGCTTCCAGGCTTTTCACATCCCCTGGTTTTGGAATTGCTTCAGAAGATTCTGTTTCAGAAGCACCCAAGATTTCCAGAGTCTCTTCAGAACTCCTCCATTCTGCAGCAGGTTTTGCTTCTAGAACTACTTGAAGCTCTTGTTGCTTTTCAGCATGCAAGTATTCTGGGACAGCTGCTGAAGCATCACCCATGGGTACCTCAAGCTCTTCACCTGTTCCAGAATCTTTCACCTCTACTGTTGTAGACTCTTTTATGCTCTCCAACCACCTCACTCCTCCAGCTTCTGATGTTGGCTCCAGATATTTTGCTTTCTCCATTTCTGCGGGCTCATTTCTTTGTGTGCCGGTCCTCCTTGCTGCAATTCCATGTTCTACAGCAGATCCCTGAGTTTGTACATCTGTCAATTCTGTCAGTACTCCTGATGCCATACTGTTTTCTTCCATTCTGGGCAAAGACTCCAATACTGCTGCTGAATGACCTACAATTTGTTCCTGAATGGATTTTGAACTGGTTTCTGAAGCTTGCACAGGTTCTAGGATTGCTTCTCTGCTCCTTGTCTCTGCTTCTGGAGCGTGTTCCGAATCCTTTCTCTCCCTCAGCACCTCAGTTTGTGAGGTTATTGTGTGTGTCATGACCTGTGACTGTGCAATGATGGAACTCTCTGTTTGGCTTGCATGGAGAGGTTCTCTCTCTGCTGTGGCTTGCCATGGCATCAACCCTGCCAATGCCTCAGCCTCTCTAACTGGTTCCACGCTTTCACATGCAACCACAGGTTCAGGAGTCCTTTCTAAGGCAGGAAGTCCTGGACTTGCAACAGTCCCACTATGCATAGCTTCTTCGGAAGCTTTCACATCTCCCACTTGTAAGGACATTGAAGCTGTCGTAAAAGTTTTTGCTTCCACCACTGCCACTGGTCTCAGGACTCCTCCTGTACCTTGTGTGTTTTCCATCTGTGAAGACAGGGCAGGTGCCAAACCTCTCACGTGTGATTCACCCTCAGGTCTTGATTCTCTCAGCAATGAAGTACCTTCTGAATCTTTTGCTTGTGGACTTCTAAAACCCTCTGCCACCTGGACTTCTGGAGCTGTTTGGGGAATGAAAGTCTGTACAACTGTCAAAGGTTCTGAAGTTGCCCTTAATCCTTTTGCCTCTGCAACCACATTCACACCTGCCAATCCTGCTGGAAGTGCAGATCCCTGGGTTCTGTCCACACCCCTTGTTTCTGTCAAGACTCCATGTTGTAGGAACATTCCTGATGCACCCAGAGCTGTTGCAGAACCCGTGGTACCTTCCAGATTTTCACCTCGCAGACTTTCATGAGCTGCTGTGACATCTTTTGCTACAACACCCACAGGTTCCATGGTTGTTTCCAAAGCTTTCACATTTCCCATAGCTGGTTCCACATCCTTCACTTTTGTAACAGCTCCTGGTCCTGGAGGTGTTTTGGCACTTCTTATTTCCACATGGGTCACAGGGGTGGCTGCAGATACTGTCAAAGGATGTTGCAAAGGTACACCTGCTTTCAGAACACTGGAAGCCTCCGTGGGGCTGCTCTGTGCCATGCTCAAACTCCCAGATATAACTGAGGGCTGCAGGGATGGCTCCAAAGTTCTGCTGACACCCCCAAGTTCCGAGTATCTCTCCACACTTCCCGCATTTTCCATGTGCAGAGATTTTTCAGTTGTTTCTGAAATTTTCACTTCATGCCCAGCCACATGAGCTACAGTCACAGCACCTGGATGTGCCCAATTTGCAGGTGCAGGAGTTGTTGTCACACCACTTGCCAAGGACACAGATTCTGAAGCTGTTTCCAACCCCTGTGCTGCCCTCTGAGACACAGACTGATTTGATGCTTCCGAATAAGTCAACACCTCCATGGTCTCGGGCTCGAGAGCTGTGTCTGAAGCTTTTACTTCCCCAATGCCTTGAGATTTCAGAGTGACTTCTGTACCTCTTAGTGCTTCTACTGAATCTTTCTGAATCTCCGATTTACTGGCAATTCCAGATGGGATGCTGGACCAAGTGTAATTTCCAGTATCAACAACACTGGCATTAACAGCTACAGGATAAATATTTTCATGGGACTGTTGTATTTGTTCTTCGCTAGTGCAAATTCTAGTTTGATCTATACTAGTATTTTCTGGGATATTGGACTGGATGCTTTCTAAATTAAATGGAGGATTTGTTGCACACAAAGTCCCCTCTCCACTTCCAAGGTTTTCTGCGGATTGCTGAGAATCAGTCACTGAATGAGAAACAAGTCCTAAAGCTTGATTATCAAGCCCCTCAGTTGATTTTGAGCACAGTTCTGGCTGCATTTGGCCAGCCAGGTTTGCATCTGCAAACACTCCATGCTGTACATTCAGTTGGGAGCTGGACTGCTCTGGCATCAAGTGAGGAGCTGGCTGCACGCCTGCAGGTTCTCCGGGACGTGCACTCAACTTGGATTCCTTTGGTTGCTTTTTATGCTTTTTCTCTTTCTTCCTTTTCTTCTTCTTTTTCTTCTTCTTCTTGCTTTTGTGCTTCTTGTTTTTCTTTGCTTTTTTCCTAGGAATTTCATCTTCACCAGTAGAGCTCCTTTTTGTAGACTGAGTACTATTTTTCACAGTATTTTTGTCTACATCTAGAAAAAAATGACATTTACCTTGTAAACATTTATAAAATTGCCTTTAAAAAATTCTTTCAGAGTAGTTGTGAAATACATGGACAGAGGTAGAAAACAAACTTGCAAACCATGCCAAATTCACTACTACTGCACACAAACAGCACACACTCCCTTTTCCAGCTCTCTTTCCTTCCTCTCAGAGTTATTTCAAGTAATAAAACAACACTTCTTTCAAAAAGTTTCCCAAATCTCGTTAGTCAGGACAGAGGTCCAGTGGGAACAAAGCTCTTTCCAAATACTATCATAGTCATAGAATGGTTTCGCTTGTGAGGAACCTGAAAGCTCATCCCATTCCACCCCTGCCATGGCAGGGACACCTCCCACTGTCCCAGGCTGCTCCAAGTGTCCAACCTGGCCTTGGGCACCGCCAGGGATCCAGGGGCAGCCACAGCTGCTCTGGGCACCCTGTGCCAGCCCTGCCCACCCTCATAGGGAACAATCTTCTCCAATTACATGATCCAACCTTGCCCTCTGGCAGTGAAATTCCTTTTCCTTGAAGAAGGGAAGAGTGGATGACTCTGGGAATTACCACCCTATCAGCCTCACCTCCGTGCTGGGAAGATCATGGAACAGATCCTCCTAGAAGCTCTGCTAAAGCACATGGAGGACAGGGACATGATTTGAGACAACCAGCACAGCTTCACAAAAGGAAAATCCTGTCTGACCTTCTGCGGTGGACTGACTACATCAGTGGGTAAGGGAAGAGCTACAGAGGGTATTAGCCCAGACTTCTGTAAAGTATTTGACAGTGTCCCCACAACATTCTTTTCTCCAAACTGGAGTGAAGAATCTGACAGGTGTACTGTGAGGTGCATTAGCAGCTGTTTGGCTGGTCACATCCAGAGGGAAGTGGTCAAAAGCTCGGAGTCCTGATGGGTGACCAGTGGTATCCCTCAGGAGTCTGTATTGGGACCAGTGTTACTTAATAGCTTCATTAATGAATCAGTGTTACTTAATATCTTCATTAATGACAAAAGGATCAAGTGCACCCTCAGCAGATTTGCAGGTGACACCTGTAAAGGACAGGGCCATGCAGACGGATCTGGACAAGCTCCAGAAGTGCCCCTTGGGAATCTCATGAGGTTTAAGAAGACCAAGTGCAGCACTTGAGTCAGGGCAACCCCCGGGATCAATCCAGGCTGGGATGAGCAGCTGGAGCAGCCCTGGGAGAGCTGGAACCTGCCCCAGTCCAGAGCCCCCCGGGCCCTGGGCTGAGCTCCCAGCATGGGGATCAGGAAAGGGTTTCGAATTGTGTCCCTGTGCCCCCTCAGGTGAGGCCCCACCTGCAGAGCTGCCCCAGCCCTGGGCCCAGCACAGGGAGCACGTGGAGCTGCTGGAGAGAGCCCAGAGGAGGCACCAGGATGAGCAGAGGGATGGAGCAGCTCTGCTGGGAGGAAAGGCTGGCACAGCTGGGATTGTTCAGCTTGGAGAGACTTTAGGTGACCTAACTATGACCTTCCAGTACCTGGAAGTATAGTAAAGGTGGTGGAAAACTATTGACAAGAGTCTGGAGTGACAGGACAAGCAACACTGGGTTCAAAATGAGGGAGAGCAGTGTTAGATTAGACCTCAGGAAAAACTTCTCCCCTGTGAGAGAGGTGAGGGCCTGGCACAGGTTGCCCAGGGAAGCTGTCCCATCCCTGGAAGTCTTCAAGGCCAGGCTTTATAGGGCTTGGAACAACCCAGCATAGTGGAAAGTGCCCCTGCCTATGTCAGGGGGTTTGGAATGGGATGATCTACAAGGACCCCTTCCAACCCAAACCATTCTGCGACTCCCCTGTGTCCTGTCACGCCATTCCTTGGAAACTGTCTCCCATGTTCCTTGGCAGCTCCTTTTGGCCCTGCAAGGGCACAATGAGCTCACCCCTCCCAGGCTGAACAATCCCAGCTGTGCCAGCCTTTCCTCCCAGCAGAGCTGCTCCATCCCTCTGCTCATCCTGGTGCCTCCTCTGGGCTCTCTCCAGCAGCTCCACGTGCTCCCTGTGCTGGGCCCAGGGCTGGGGCAGCTCTGCAGGTGGGCTCTCACCTGAGCAGGACAGACAGGTTGAATGTCCCTCCACCCACACTCTCAGTGGGGCAGCACATTCTAAAAGGAAGCTGAAGATCTGCTGTCAAACCCCCAATGCTGCACATGGAAGGTAAACAAGAATGCCCATTTTCCAAACAAATTACCAAAGTGGGGATTTATGCTACAAGACCTGACCAGCCACTTTCCCCTGCTGTGTTTTAACCCCTGAGTCCAGTGTTGCTGCTGTGTTAGAAATTCTCTGTGTATTTACTGACAAAGTTACTCACTAGGGTCAAACAAATTTGGGAAAAGAGCATCTATGTCCCCAGTCCCAAACTCACTTTAAGGCACTGCAGGCTGGAACAGGCAGAACTGCAGCTGCCATGAGCCACTGCAAAGTTGCATGTTCCCCTTAGAGCATTTGTTTCCAACAGGAAACAAACAAATTCAGATAGATGACTGCGGGGACAAGCAAATCACTGATGGGGGAGGGAAAGAGGGAGACTGGAGTTTCCATCACCACCTTTTTATTCTGCACCTCACGTCCCTCTGGATTTAACCTTTGTTAGGTTCCTGCCCTTCTGGAGACCTAGTGCCATGTTTTCAGGAGAAAGGCACTTCATTGAAGGCAACTTGCTGGGATTTCTGTGAAATATGAGCTGTACATTGGAGTCTGCTCGCATGTTCCTTTCAATGATTCTATTTATACAGGCCAGGGCAGCAACACAAACCCTCCAATTAGAATCTGTGATCCCAAAGCTCACTATTTGCCAGTGAACACTCCAAAATCTCGCAAAAAGCTTTTGGTAATTGCAATAGTGTTAAACGAATGTGACTTGGGACTCCGTATCAAGTACCTCAGGTACATTTTGATGGAATAAGCAACTTAGAAATAGTTGTTGCACCAACATTGCTGCGAATGCACTGAGAAAGAACAGTCAAGCAGAGTCAAATTATGAACAAAATGTCCAGCTGGAGAACTGTGTTACTCAGTGGGTGATCAACTGGCCCACGGGCAGGGCACAAAGGGTGACAGTGACTGGGGTGACATCGGGCTGACACCAGTCACCAGTGCAGTTCTGCAGGGCTCCATCCTCAGCCCACCTCTCTTCAACATCTTCACTAACAACCTGGACACAGGACTCAAAGGGATAATTAGTCTGCAGAGCACATTAAACTGGGAGGAGCTGTTGACTCCCTTGAGAGCAGAGAAGCCCTGCAGAAAGACCTCAATTAATCTCAGAGATTGGCAAACCCCAGCCCATGGGGAGTTTAACAAGGGAAGTGCTGGATCCCACACCTGGAATGGGCAGTGCTGGCTGTGTGGATGGAGAGCAGCTGCAGGAAGGGCCCTGGGGGTCCTGGTCTGTGGCCGGCTGGAGCTGAGTCAGCAGTGCCCTGGCAGCCGGGAGGGACATGAAAATGGTGAAGGGTCTGGAGAGGCCCCACGAGGTCCCTTGTCCAGCTGAGCCTGGAGGAGCCTGAGGTCAGAGCTCCCCGGGGCTGCAGCTCCTCCCGAGGGGCAGCGCAGGGACAGCTCCGGGCTCTGCTCCTGGCACAGGGACACACCCAGGGAGCAGCTGCAGCTGGGCCAGCAGGGATGGAGGGTGGATTTTAGGGCAAGGCTCTTCCCCCAGAGGTGCTGGCACTGCCCAGGCTCCCCAGGGAATGGGCACGGCCCCGAGGCTGCCAGAGCTCCAGGAGCCTTTGGACAGCACTGCCAGGGATGGACAGGGGGGATTGTTGGGGGGTCTGGGCAGGGACAGGGTGGGATTGGATGATCCCTGTGGGTCCCTCTCAGTTCAGGATATTCTGTGATTCTAGAAAATGAACTTTTCTGCAAAGGTAATTCACTAGATTCAGATTATCAGATAATGCCTCTTGTCCAACTCCTTTTTAGATATGGACAGCGGGAACGTTTGCCACAGGGTAAGTTTATTAACTTGCAAGTTAACACATCTCACTTCTCTATTACCATGTGACCTTGCCTCAATCCTCCACAGAAGAACAAAACACAAATTCAACAAACAAAAATAAAAATCACATCACCAAACAAAACCAACAAAAACTACCAACCAACCAAAACCCTACCAAAACATCCCCCATGTCAGCCTGAAGTGCTGCTCGTACAGCACAAACTAAAAACTTGAAAATGCTCAAGGTGCACAAACCACTGAGCAAAAAACCCCAAAGCAAATCCCGAACTCCCACAAGCAGAATCTCTGAATTTAACAATTTTCTGTGCTGTTTCTGTAACTCACCCAGCACACTGCAGTCACCTGTCCCAAAACTGAGAAATGCAGTAATTACAGCTTTCATCAGCTCACCAACCCTCCACAGTTGGAAATCTTACAGCAAGGACCAGTCCCACAAGAGGGGACACTTAGATGTGCTTTTTCAGCATTAAAAAAATCTAGTAATTTATTCAAGATCTGAGACTGGCACATCAAAATCCCTTAACCTGTGCAAGGCTGCAATGTAAGTATCTACACTTTAAGACAGCAAATCATCTTTTGACTGAAAAGTTCATCACAGATGTGTTTTGTAATAAATGTTCTTTCAAAATAATCTTGAAAACCAAACCAAAGCAGAAACTGCTTCTATAAGCATCAGCTTTGGTACTAAGAGCAGTTCAGTGACCCTGGAGTAGATACATATAAAAAAAATTGCAGAGTTTAGAGACATATATTTGTGTACATATGGAAAATATTTATCTCTTTCAGTACTGGAAAGAAAAAAATCCACCTTTCCCCCATACCAATGTTTACATAAAACAACCAGCTCAAATTTTAAATTATGTATTTCTCTGGCTACCTCTGGATGTAAGATTACAGTAGAGAAAATATTGAACCAATTCACAGCAAATGCACAAACCTGTCAGAGGAGCAGCTCCAAGAAGCACATTTTCATCTCTATAAAACTGATTCAATTTTAGGCACAGTCACAACTTTCTTACGTACCAAGAGCAGATTTGCCAGAGGGAGTTTTATTACCTGGGTTGCACTGCAGTTCTGTCCCGAGGGCTCCAGAGAGCACTTCCTCTACTTTCTGCACTATCTGATCACTCTGACAACTCCCAGCAGCTCCAGAGGCTTCCGAAGGCCCGGGTTGCTCAGCTGGGACCGTGTCACCATTGGGCTGGCCTTCCACCTTTGCACTAACCAAA
>VYXD01009027.1:30574-62626 GCA_013397195.1 Hylia prasina | reverse complement strand
GGCTTCCGGCGGGGGGGGGAGGAAGGTCTCGTGTCCCCTCAGCCGCCGCCGCCATGTTGTGGCGCTCCCGCCGCCCCCCCGCACTCCGCGCCTGTCGCCACCGGCAAGGCCGCGCCGAGCGTGTCCCGGTCCCCCGGTTAAAACATTAAACCAGTCCCCGGCGCTCCGCGCCCACACCGCCGCCTCGCGCAGACCCTTCCCCACACAGACACACCGCCCGGCCGCNGCGCCGGCGGCTACGACCGGGAGCGATTCCATCGGTTCCCATGGAGCGGGGCCGAGCCCCGCGTGTGCTCCGGGCGGGCGGAGGCTCTCAGGGGGCCCTGCCCGCACACGGGCGGTGCTGCTGCTGCTGCATCACCACGGGGCCCTCAGCCCCGGCTCCATGCGAGAGGCGCCCGCCCGCGCTCCCTCCCTCCCCCTCCGCCCGGCGGTGACACGCACATGTGCTCCGGGGGCTGGCGGCGGGGCCGGGAAAATTAAAGGAACAAAGGGGGAGACCCAAAGAGAGGTGGATAAATAAAGTGCGTCTTTTGCCCGCCTGGAAAGCCGGAGCTTTTCTGGCAATGATGAAACGCACCGAAATGAGTTTGTCCAAAGTACAGCCACCCTGGGGACCCCCTCAGTGCTGCTCCTGATGCCCTAATCAAATCAAATTTTAATTATATGGGCGTTCGAACAGGCTATAAACCTGAATAACCCTACGGCTGGAAGACTCTCCCCACACAGTTTCTGTAGTAGTAACTTAGGGGAGTTAGTTGACCTGAAATAAATTTAAAATACCTCCAAACATGATCTGGTGAGTGATATCCTTACTCATGGTAATCCCTTAAATGGTCTTTAATACCAAACTATCCTGGGATTCCATGAAAACCCAAGTAAAACTGTTTAATTACTGCTGGGGTCTAAAAATTTTCAACGTCAATAATGTTAAATAATTACTTGCAAGACCCCTTAAAAGCAGCATCATTTTTCAGTATGTCCTGCTGATCTGCCTTAATATTGACTTTGGAGAATAAAATTAATCAGACCTGTACCAATTTGTTTACTTTTATGTCACACTGGATTTACTCCACTTAAAATATAAAGTAGTTACCATTAAGAAGTCCTTTTACCTGTCCATGCCATACTCACATGCTCATATATCATTAATATATGTTAGAGTTACTGGTAGAACACTGTAATTTTGATATCAAAGTAAAGACTGAAAATGTTTCACTTGAACAATTTCAGACATATTTCGATTCAGCTGATGCAAATGGCCTTGTCTCGACCAGGCATGTTGAAAAACATGAAGAAAGGTGCCCCCAAAAATACAGAGAAGGACTTTAGTGTGTGCTGCTTGTTTCTCTTTGACTCATTATAAATAAAAGTAATGTGATAATTACAAAAAGTCCCTCCTCATGCACATGAGGATCCACAGCCCTACGGGAAAATAAGTGGTTTTGCTATCTCAGTCTCTTCTTGCTGGATAAACTCCCTTTATTTAAACACTTTTATTCAGTTTCACTGTCAGGTAGTTTTCAGATTAATTAAATATTTTGCTTTCATCTTGTCAAGACCAGTGATTGTTGCTGGTAATGTTCAATTAGTAATATTATGATACTTTTATAATAGTAGTTCTGCTACAATCATCAATACTAAAAGCATTTTATTCATGCGACTCTTCCCTTTCAAAGCAGGAGTCTGGGATGTGCTTAAATATGAAAAAACAACATTAAACCTTACTTCGTAAGGTATTTTACACAGAACAGTGATGTTTTCACATTATAGCTCTTGAAGGGAGGAAAACTGTGGATCAAATCTTGTTTCGTTAACAGTACTGTAGCACAATTGTAACGCTAAATTAGACTAAACGTTGCCCAACTAAACTCTTTGGTTTCATAAAGCAGAAAGTTCAAATGTGGGACAAACTAAGGAATTGCTCCTATGTGGTATTTCAAGGGATGTAGAGACAAAATCCACCTTTGCAGAGCCCTCATAGACCAGCACGGTCAGCTCCTGAGGCAACTGCCGGACGGATAAGATAAAAACAACCCTAAGGTCTTTCGGCCGCTCCTCCCCCTTTCCCCACCAGCTTCACAGTCCTGGGCTTGAGGAATTTCTGTGCCAAAGGGAACTCCGGGCGCCCCTGCCGCGACATTGCCGACACGCTCCCGGCCCTCCTCCCGCGCTGGTGCCGCGGTGCTCGCTGGGTGCTGTAGTTCCGAGCCTGGCGGAGGAGCCTTCCCGCTCTCGAATCCCCCCCCGGAGCACAGTAAGTCACCGAGCCGCGCTGGAACCGCGCAGGGGCCGCGGCTCGCTCGGGGTGTGTGGCTGCCGGTGCCCCCGCGCTGCCCGCGCCGGGCTGGGGGCGCGGGGGGCGGCCCGGTGCCNTCCCCTCATGGCTTGGCTGTCACAGCAGTACCCTCAGGGCATGGCACTCACGGCATCCCCTTCATGGCAAATGCCCTCACGGCTTGGCCCTCACAGCAGTACCCTCAGGGTATGGCGCTCATGGCATCACCTCACCGCTTGGCCTTCGCTTGGCCTTCGCGGCCAAAGTGGTGAAATATTTGCTTGAAGTAAATATTAAATTACAAACCTCTCCGGGTTTGGACTTTGATTCACTTGGATTCTTTCCCTGCTGTTTGCAAAGTTGGGGGCTTACCAACTTTTTAAGCATTTTTTAAAAAATTATCCAGTAGATATTGGAATTAATGAGCAGAGTTAATACTTATTCCACTATTTTGTGTGTATAGCTGAAAGGGTAACACAGAAAGTGCATTTCAAGGGTATTTCTCCCCCTCATGATGGTACAAAGCACCGAGCACTTCCAGCATCCTACATCACTTGAGGTGTCAAATTTAGTACTGTGGGGGTGGTTGTAAAAGTTTATGATCCTATTTATTTTTAGAAGCAAAACTTGAGGGAATGTTTTGCCTAGAAAAATGCCAAATCCAGCTGTTTGGAGGATCATACCTGGACGCAAGGGCCTGTCTTGCAGAGCTTCAGCTTGGGCCATGAAAGACACATATAATAATGACTTTTCTTCTTTTATTTTGTTTTCTACACCACATTGAATGGCAGGAGGTGAAACGAGATGATCTCTAAGCTCTCTTCCAACCCAAACCTTTCATGATTCTATATGGCCACGTGAGAACCAGGAATTTGTCCTAAATAAAACACATGAGCAAAAAATGCTTGTTTAACCCAAAGCTCTAACTAAAAATCATAATTGCCACCAGATTCTGGAGGCCTCCAAGCTACTTAAGCAGTCTTGAAGTCTGAGGAAGTGAAAAGTTTTCTAAGGCTGTGTTTTTTTCCTTCAGGATGAGCCTAATCCTGCCCCAACCTAAACTTGCAGTTCCCTTGTGGGATTCTGGCCATTTTGCAGATTTGGTTGTCATGGCTGTTTTTTGTGGCGCCTCAGAGCTGCCTGCACACTTGGCACGGTGAATTCCCTCTGGAAACTGAGCCACACAAGGAAAAAATGCAGAGAGAGGTGGATGTCGTCCCCTCCCGAGCCCCTGGTTCCCTGGGACCAGGTCCGGGCTGGGGCAGGAGATAGGAACGGGAATGCAAACTTGCAGTCCCGGTCACTCCATCCATCGGGATGATCCGAGGGCACAGCTGGGTTTGTTCTCCTCACCCTCCCTGGCTGCCTTGTGCTGCTGCTTCCCTTGTCCTCGCTGTGGTGATCCTTCACCCCTCCAGGAGTTAGCCCAGCTCACTAAGCTGGGAATGTTTCCTTTATAGATCCATATGGACATATTTACTCTGCTGCACTGGTTTCCAGCATTGTTTTCCCGATCCAAGTGCCCGCACTCCCTTGGCACAGGCGGGAGGGAGAGGGAAGGAGAGCCCCGAGGGGGAGAGGTTGGTGGGACCAATGGGGAGCTGCCCCAGGCAAGGGCAGCTCAGCCCCGTGTGCACCCGCAGTCGCTGAACCTGCAGCTTGCGCATCCCCAGCCTGAACGGGGGCCAGCAGCTGGCAGAGATTCCCTGGGAAGGCTGGCTCACAGCTCCCCTCCTGCGTGCCCAGCTCTGGGAGCACTCAGAATGTGCTCTGGCCTCCTAAGGAGAGAAGGAGAGAGATTAACCCATAGGTTCATTTAGAGAGCACAAGAGATGGCTTCAGCCAGCAGGGGTTTGGGGCCACACGGCCTGGCTGTGGGTGAGTTTGGGAGCTGAGTAAAGGATGGCAGGGTGGATTCTAGGAGAGAATTGAAGTTGAGAGGAGAAATTTTCAAGTTTGAAGTTGGGAGGAGGCAGTTGCAAGTTTTGGCTTCTTCTCCAACCCCTTCTTTTGATTTTTTTATCCCGTAACAGGTCTATGAAAAAACCTCTGAAACTCAAAAACAGCTCAGACTGATGGGGTCAGAAACACACAGCCCTCAGTGGGGTGGAACAGCACAGCCTTCCCAGTTTGGGCTTTTTCACGACTCCTGTGAGAATTCTTTTTTTTCTTCTCCTGCCTGACTGCAAGAGGAAGAATGAACCTTGTCCTTTAGTCCAAAGCCAAGTGATGAGAGCTCCTCTCTGGGGGCTGGGGTTTGTGGATCTGAACCTTAGCAGTGACACTGAGCTTGGGTCTGTAGTGTTTGGGAAAGTGCTGTCACTGCTGGGCCGTTTTTCAGACTCAGCTCTAAGAAGGGTAGGAGTTCATTGCATCCCAGTGTGGTTTGGGTTCGAAGGGACCTCAGAGCTCATCCAGTTCCAGCTCCTTGCTCTGTTGAGGGACACCCTCCACTAGACAAGCTTGCTCCAAGCCTCGTCCACCCTGGCCCTGAGTTAAGACACTCTGGGCGAGGACCAGGTCTTTGATCTAAAGAAACTTGAATGCCTGCATCAGTTTTCCTGAATCCCAGTGTTGGGAAGCAAAGATAGAGGAGCACAGAGGAAACCAACAGTGCTGGAGCTTAATCTAAAAAAAACAAATACACTGTCTGAAGCAGTGAGCTTCATTCAAAGCCTTTGCAGTTTGTGCTGGAGTGCAGAGACCTGATCGATTGTAGTTGCACCTTTCCTGCTGTAGTTTGAGGTGAGGTGATAAGACACTGCCTTATTAAAATACTCCACCCAGCTGAGGTTGAATATTTAGGTGTCTTGCATCACACTTGAGAATAAATTGCTTGAGGAGTTTGTGTTTTCTTTCAGAGTTCTGTTCATAAATGCAGCCAAGGAGCTGAGTGTAACCCCCAGGTGTGTGCGCAGGGTCATTTGGAAGGTCAGTGGCCTCTGTCCCTGGGAAGGCACAGAGGAGGGACACTGAGTAGCCTCATGTCACTGCTCCCTGTGTTTGGAGCCTCCCCGTGCCCTGTGCATGAATTGGGGTGGGGAAGGCTCTCAGGACTGTGGGGTTTGCCTCCCTCACTTGATTTTCTCTGCTCCACAGGCCCTGGCCACGAGGAAGAGTTCCCTGGTTTGCTGGTGAGCCCCAGCTGCCCTCCTGCAGTGAGGATAAAGGTCTCTGGGCTGATGCACCTCCCTGCTGACTCTGTCCTGGCATCCTCAGGGATAAGCTCTGGGAATCTCCTTGTCTTCACTCTGTCCTTACCTCCTCTCCTCCTGGATACACGGAGTGATTAACTAATTTCTTCTTTCCTGTTCTTACTTCATATAAGGATTCCTCTCCTGAAATGTCCTTGATCTTCATTTTAAAACATCTTTTAAACAAACATCTCCTCCTTCTTTACCAAAGCAGACAATGGTTGCAGAAGGTAATGACATTCTGTGGTTTGGAATCTTTAAGGATTTCATGTGTTGCTTCCAAAAATCCTGGGGGTGTGATAATCCTCACAGAGTAAATATCTACCTTGTGAATGACTTTAGGTCTTTTGAGAACAGATTTTTTACTGCTGGATTAGTGACAAAAAAAAAAAAAAAAGAAGGAATGTTGCCTCTTGGGATCTTCATTTTTAGAGTGAGGTCCTCCTGGGCAGCAGAGGGGCCTCCATGACATCCTTTGAATGTCAGTGTAAAGCAGAGGCTGCCATGGCTACATCTGAGCATCCTAAACTGGCACTGCCACCACAAGTTCTTCTCAAGCCACATTCCTAAATAAAAGTTGCACAAATACCATAGTGGGATGCACAAATAACACTGAGCTTCAAAACAAATGTGTGAAACTTAATTTTCGCTCACATTTTGATATATAAAATGATTAAATATCATTTGACAACATCAGACGTGGCTTGTTCTATTTACTGCTCCCATAGAAAGCTTTTGTCCTGTACGTGATGAGGTCTTTCAGCTGACAGTAGTACCAGAATATGTTACCTCAGGGAAGAAAAGAAGGTGACCCTGAGTGAGTTGCTGTCATGGTGAGTCCCTTGAGGTGGCCCCAGTGTCACTGCATCCTCAGGCTGTGCTGATCAGCAGCGTGGGCTTAGTGGAGTGTGAATTTCTTATGGGCCTTAAGCTGAAGGGAGGGCAGGGCTGGGTGGGATCTGGGGCAGGAATTGTTCCCTGGCAGGGTGGGCAGGGCTGGCACAGGGTGCCCAGAGCAGCTGTGGCTGCCCCGGGATCCCTGGCAGTGCCCAAGGCCAGGTTGGAGCAGCCTGGGACAGTGGGAGGTGTCCCTGCCATGGCAGGGGTGGCACTGGGTGGGATTTGAGGTCCCTCCCAACCCAAACCATTCCATGATAATTTCCATCATGCCCCTTATTTATCGTACTGTTGATTATATAGACTAATTTTTATTTATTGTAAAACTGCAGATCCTGATTGTTAGCTCTAAAGAGAACGCTCACAAGCTGATTAATGAACAGTTTTTAACTGAGGAAAAAAAATACCTGGGATGGGACAGAATTAATTTTGCTGATTACAAACAACAGGATGAGTTCTCCTGTTCTGCAAAGCTTTTGCCTCTCACTCCTAGAGCATTTGTAGGGCGGCTCCTGTCCCCTGTTCCCAGCTGGAATGGCTGGAGTTCCCTGTCCATTGGCTGGCTGCAGGGTTATCAGTGGGGCGGGAATGTTGGGGCAGGGACATTTTAACCAGGGGCTGCCAATCTCTGTTCTCTTTGTGCCTCTGAGCTCCCGAGTCCTGCTCTCCTCAGCCTGGTACACATAGCACACAGTGAGTAGGGGCTCTCATGGGTTTAAATCATCCTGGTTTAAAGTTTTAATGGCTTTTAACCTATTTTTTTTGACATTTGAAAAGTTATAAACTTTAAATATTTTTTTCAGAAAATCTTGTTGTGTATAGTTCAACTTATTATTGATAAAATTTGCCTTAAAAATGCTGTTTAGTGGCCACTGGCTCTGGACACCACTGGCAATGCTCGTTTAACTTTGAGGAGACAGCTGCCTGCTGTGTGATAAATGTTCTTTTACCTTACTATTATATTACTGTCTTTATCTAATTCACCCCTTTGTTGTATCCCTCATTCTTTTATCTTTTCTTCTTGCTTGAGTTGTAATATAAAAGAGTTGAGCATAATGTGGTTTCCCAAACGTCTATACCATAACTGATAATTTTCAGCCTAACCTGAGCTTCTTTATTGCAAGTAATCATGGAGTTTTATAATTAAAACATGTCTATAACTTTGCAATATCTATATTTGGCCCAACACAGATTAGAAACCTAGTTGGTCTCCCACAGCATGAAACTGCCATTAAAGGTTACCTCTGGTGTGTTTAGTTGATAGTGAATGACTCAGTGTTAATTTTCTGTATTTTATCCTTCTATCATGTTTATTTTTACTTGATTCTGTCGGGATGTTTTGCATAATCATTTTGCCTCATCATCAGAGCAGCTTTAGTCAAGTCAAGCTGTAAGCAGCTGATGTGAGGCAAAGGCACATCCCTGCCTTACCTGAAAATCTGCTGTGGATAGTTTTTGCTTTTCCCTGAGAAATCTCCTGGGTTTAGTTTTAGTTTTTTTTCCCATTTTCTAAGATATATTTTGTGGTGTTGTCCTCTCTTGTCCTCCTGCAAAGGGGAGGCTCTGAGCTCACCTGGGGCACTGGACACGTGCGGGTCAGTGACCGGCTGTGTGAGGAGGGTGACCCTGGCTGTGTGTTGTGTGTGCTGGGATTACATCAGGGACACTCCTTTTGTCCTGAACTCTTCTCTGGGCTCCCTTCCTCCCCCCAGCAGTGGGACAATGGGAGGTGAGCCCTACAGCCTCTGCTCTGGAGCCAGCCTGGGGGAGCTGGGGGTGCTCACCTGCAGAGGAGAAGCTCCAGGGAGAGCTCAGAGCCCCTGGCAGGGCCTGAAGGGGCTCCAGGAGAGCTGCAGAGGGACTGGGGACAAGGGATGGAGGGACAGGACACAGGGAATGGCTCCCAGTGCCAGAGGGCAGGGCTGGATGGGATCTGGGGCAGGAATTGTTCCCTGGCAGGGTAGGCAGGCCCTGGCACAGGGTGCCCAGAGCAGCTGTGGCTGCCTCTGGATCCCTGGCAGCGCCCAAGGCCAGGCTGGACATTGGGGCCCCCTGGGACAGTGGGAGGTGTCCCTGCCATGGCAGGGGTGGCACTGGGTGCGCTGTGAGGTCCCTTCCAATCCAAACCAAACTATTTTATCTCCAAATAAGGACATCCATAATTAGCTTATAAATTATGTCCTTCCTCCCTTTCTGTAGTATTTTCTGCGTTCTAGTGGATTTTGTCAGTGCAAGTGAACTCTTCCATCAGTAAATATGTGGAGAGTACACACAGCAGTGAGTCTCAGAGAGCAGAGGCCTCCAGAGCTGCTCAGAGAACACGTTGTACTTTAGCTGTGAGCCCCACATGCGTGGGCTGTGTGTGCACACCCAGGTGATGACCTGGCCATCCATGCACCCACTCCTCATGGCCACCAGCATGTCCACATCTTTTTCCAAACCTCGCTGGAATGGCAGAGAGGAGTGAATACACCACACTACCTTGTCTAAGTGAGCTCTATTAATTCCACCTGTTGCTGGTCTTGTGGTTGTTCTCTCCAAGGAAAGCCAGAGCTGGAAGTTAATTCCTTGTCTCTTTGCTCAGAGCCTTTCCTTTCCATGAGGTGTTCAGAGCTTTTCAGTCATTGCTTCTAAGATCTCTTTAATGGCCCCATCCAGCTCCAAACACTCTGTGTTCATGTGGTGGGTGCATCAGAAGGGTTTTGACCTTTGCAGGTTTGGAGTCTCCAAGGAATTGTTGCTCAGAGAGGCTGTGGACTCCCCATGCCTGTCCAGGGCCAGGCTGGACACTGGGGCTTGGGGCAGCCTGGGACAGTGGGAGGTGTCCCTGCCATGGCAGGGGTGGCACTGGATGGGCTTTAAGATCCCTTCCAACCAAACCCTTCTGGGAGTCTGTGATTCTCTAGGCTTCAAATCCCAGCCTGCTCACTCATCAGGGTTTTTCCTCCATCCCAGATTTCTGTATAAGTGGGAGCAGTTTCCAATCAAACCCAGGATGATTTTCCTGACGGGTTCCTGCCGTGCTCTGGGGCGGCTCAGCCTTGGAGGTTTAGTGTGTATCACATCTGATGAAGTTCTCCAGCACTTCATGGTCCTCAAAGCTCTTGCTTTCCCCACCTTCCCCAGCTAATTCCAGCTGTTTTCCTTTGTCCTGATTTCCTGCAGAGCCATGGCTGAGCGGGTGCTGGTGATCGGCAGCGGAGGCAGGGAACACGCCCTGGCCTGGAAGTTGGCCCAGTCCCCACACGTCAAACACGTGTTTGTGGCTCCAGGAAATGCAGGGACAGCTGACAACGGGAAAATCTCCAATTCAGGTGAAACCAACAAAATACCCTTTTTAAATTTGATAATTCAACCAGGCTGATGAGCTGAAATCACAGCTGGTAGCGTGAAAGGATGATGATGATCTGATGATGATGGATTACCATTTTTTAAGGTTTAGGGCATGTGAAATAGATATTAGATGCAGTTAAGAAGAAAAAAAAATCTGAGCAAAGCTTTGTATAAGTCGTGTTATTAATTTTACAAGATCTCAGCTGTGAAATCTCATTTTTAGGTTTGAATTAGGAGGATTCAATCAGAGCTGTTCCTCTGGGAATCCAGCTCGGGACAGTTGCTGTGGTTGCCACCTAAATTCCCTCTTGTGCTCTCAGAAGTGTGTTGAAACCCCATGATCCCACAACCTGTGATAAGAACACTCTGTCACTGTGAACATAAATTCATTCCTTTGTCTTAGTGACCTTAAGAAATCAAGGTTATCTTCAAATATTTCTCTCTGTGTACTGACTGCTTGGTTGGAGCTCTTGGTTTAAACATATTAAGCTCTGACTGGCTGTAATTGAAACTTTTCATAGTTATTAGTTTTGAGAAATCCAGCTTCAGATGTTGCAAATTGAGCACCCAGAATCTGGAGCTGTGTTTCAAAAAAGCCTGGTCTGAGGTGCTGGCACCCAGGGAATCAGTCCAGACCATAGAGATTCCCGTGTCCTTTACATAACAGATCCTGATTTAGGGGCTTTAACCTGCCTAAGACATCAGCTTTCCCTTTAGAACATGTGATAAGATGTGGAATTCAAGTTAACACAGGATGCATGTGAATGTGGATCAGACACATCCATTTTCTGCACTTGTGTTGGTGTGGGAGTGGCTTTGTGTGTTGTTGTCTCATGTGGAAACGTGAGGGCTGCCAGGTTCTTGTACAGCAGGTAATTATTGAATAGAATTCTGTTGGAATGCTTAATTACAGGCTTTTGAAACAACTTTGTCCTTAATTTCTTTGACCAGTCACAGCATCATGAGTGAGCTCCTCACTCCAGTTTTTTGGTGTTTGGCCTCTGACGAGAGGAGTGGGAAGAGCTTGACAAGACCAGAAATTCAAAAATCCCCTTTTACCCTTGTGCTAAATGGGGTCAGTGCCAGGCTGCAGGGCCTGTGGAATGGGAATTCCAGTGGTTTTTTTCAAGCTGTGCCTTTTTAAACCACCCCCCCCCCTTGTTTTTTTCTCTTTCATCCCATAAAATACATTGCACCAGTAGCGGAAAATGCTTGATCTCAAGCCAGGTTCATGAAATCTCCCATGTGGAATAAATTGTTTTGTTTTGCACATGGCCTCACCTGTGCTTTGGGATAGAAATCTTCACCACCCCAGGAAGAACTTAGAATTTATGAAGAGTTTGACTTATGTGTGTTTTTAAGGAAAGAATTTGTCTCACCTGTTCAGGAATTCCAGTGCTGTCACTGGGGCCTTGATTTAACTCAGAGTGGAAAATGGGGAACAGCTTTACAGGAGCACATGAGCTCTGTTATGTTGTGTGGGCAAAAATACCTGGATATCTGGGAAACTTTTCCTGGTTTCTGTGTGGGGTTTTTTTTTGGTATAATCAAGATTTGGCTCTGGAAGTTTGTCCTCCCTTCGTGGGTCGTGGACTTGCCTTTATTAGGGTTGCAGCTCTGGGTCTTTGGTGATTACTGAACCATGAAAAAGTGAGCTGAAAATTATAAATAACCTTAAATCTTTCAAACTTTGTCTGTATTCAAGTAAGGAAAAAAAAATTGATGGTGGTTGATCTGAGCTGGTAATTGTTTCCAGCAATAAAGTGGGATTTATGTTGGGTGCCTAAAATACAGGTTTATATTTAATTTAGGTGGATTATCAAGGTAGTTTTGGTGCAGAAGCATAGACAATGGCTTGCTGAATGAATACTTGAATGGACTTCACCATCCTGACACCTCCTTCTGTCACATTTTACCTTCAGTGTGACTCTTAAATTTAAGCTCTGCCCTTGAAAACCTTGGTCCAGGGTCCTTCTGTCTGCTTCCAAAGAAATGTTCAGCTGTTGTTTTAAGCAGTCAAACACAGCTATAGAAATGTCACCTTTCAGTCAACAACCTGAGAAAAATGATATTTGGGAGCAAAGTTAAAATCATGGATAAACAACATGATCTTTACATGATTTCTCCATCATGTCAATCTTGTGCCACACTCCCTGTTCATATCACGAGATCAGACCTGCAGCAAGAAATCTGGGCTGAATTCCAGGCTCTCTCCTTTCCTGCATGGAGGGGGACAGGAGTGTCTGCAGTGCCAGGACAAGGGGGAATGGCTTCCCACTGCCAAGGGGCAGGGTTGGGTGGGATCTTGGGAAGGAATCTGTGAGGGGGATGCCCTGGCACAGGTGTGTTGTGCTTTTGGGTGAGCCACAAGTCAAGGGGCATCAGCTGCACACGGGAGTCAAACGCCTTGTTGGTGGAACAAAATAATTGGGTTGTTAGAGAGGTGCCAAGGAGGTGATTTTTATTTGTGCTCTGTCTTGGGTGCTCCCCCACCCCACCTGAATAGGGCGAGTCTATAACCAAAATGTAGATTCTGTTGTGGAATCGGGATATTTTATGGGCAGGAATTGTTCCCTGGCAGGGTGGGCAGGCCCTGGCACAGGGTGCCCAGAGCAGCTGTGGCTGCCCCTGGATCCCTGGCAGTGCCCAAGGCCAGGTTGGACACTTGGAGCAGCCTGGGACAGTGGGAGGTGTCCCTGCCATGGCAGGGGTGGCACTGGAGGAGCTTTCAGGTCCCTCCCAACCCAAACAAGTCTGGGGTTCAGTGATTTTATGAATTTATTCATCCAGGGTAGGGGGGAGCACAGTGGGCACCAACCAAAGTCCTGTCATCCCCTTCCTCTCTCATCACTCCCCAGAAACTGGCTGGAGGAGACCATCAGCTCCCAGTGTATTGCCAGCCTTCTGCCATGTCCCAAGGGAAAGGACAAGAGAAAATTACACCAGGGGAGGGTCAGATTGGAGATTGGAAACAATTCTTCCCTGCCAGAGTGGTCAGGCCTTGGAATGAGTTGCCCAGGAAGTGGTGGAGTCACTGTCTCTGGAAGTGTCCTAAAGATGTCTGGAGGTGGCACTTGGGGACAGGGTTTGGGTGCTGCTGGTGCTGCTGGGGTGGCACTGGGTGATCCTGAGGGGCTCTTCCAGCCCTGATGATCCTGGGATTCTGTGCTCCCTTTGCCAGCACCGTGCCCTGGTGTGTGCAGCCTCCTCCCTGCACAAGCAGCCAATCCACGCTGGGCTCATCTCTTTTTTGGCTCTCTGGATCTGTGTTCCCATCCTCTGCAGGCCTTGGCTTTATTTATTCATGATAAAAGCAGTGGAATTGCAGGGCCTTTGCGTAACTTTTGGATCAGGGAATTGACATTATTGTCTTTGGTGCAGGATGTTTCTTTTGTTTGCACAGTGTGGGGCATTCCAAGTGTCATCACATTGAATGTTTGTTTTTGGAAAGATAATGGTTGTAACAGCCCCAGCCGATGTAATAGGTGGCGCTACAGAAAGAAAACAAAAAAAGATGAGTTGGAATTCTACACCAGCTGTTTGTTTCATCCCCAACACCTTCCTGGCACCAAGATCATAAACTCACAGGATGGAATTCTGGGAATGGAATCCTGGAATGGTTTGGGTTGGAAGGGACCTTAAAGCCCATCCAGTGCCACCCCCTTGCCACGGGCAGGGACACCTCCCACACCTGCTCCCAGCCCCATCCAGCCTGGTCTTACATCTGTAAAGCTCCATGGTGACCCACCTCAGGGAGGAGACTCGCTGGAAAGAAAGTGATATGTTTTTTCCTTTAGAGTTTTTTTATTTTCTGGGATTCTTTGCGATGCTGCTTGTGCTGGCAAACAGGGTGTTCTAGGGGTCAGACCAGTGTGCTGGCTGGCAGCCCAGGGGATCCCAGAGCTTTTTTCCTCACCTACAAGAGCAAGGTGGGTTGACAGGGCTGTGAAGGTGGGGAAAGGTCTGGAGAAGCCCCAGGGGGAGCAGCTGAGGGCGCTGGGTTTGTCCAGCTGGAGCAGAGGAGCCTGAGGTCAGAGCTCCCCGGGGCTGCAGCTCCTCCCTAGGGACAGCTCCAGGCTCTGCTCCTGGCACAGGGACACACCCAGGGAGCAGCTGCAGCTGGGCCAGCAGGGATGGAGGTTGGAATTCTGGAAACTTGGATTTTGGGATTTTAGTATATAGTAATGTGTGTGAGTCAAGATGGAGGATTTGGGGAGTTGTCTAAGTCCTTCTTCACCTTCTTCCTTCTTCTTCACGGGTTTGGGTGGTTTTCTGTAATTGGGTGAAAAAGGTCTGTATTGCAGGCCTTGGGTGGTCATTATTGGGTCAAAAGTATAAATAATAGAGGTGTCACCTCGTTGTTGGGGGATTATTGCTTAAATAACCTTGGGCAGAGTTAGAAGCTCTCCATTTTACCTCTGTTCTCTGACCTGCTGGTGAGAGCTCACGGCTCATGAGTCTGTAAATAGGTAAGAGACAATAAACATCCAAGTCTGAACTCAAAATCTGTGTTTCCTGTGGTATTCATCCTGACCTGAACAGAGAAAAAGAAACTAGAACTGTCACAAGATTGAGGTTGGATTTTAGGGCAAGGCTCTTCCCCCAGAGGTGCTGGCACTGCCCAGGCTCCCCAGGGAATGGGCACGGCCCCGAGGCTGCCAGAGCTCCAGGAGCCTTTGGGCAGCACTGCCAGGGATGGACAGGGGGGATTGCTGGGGCTCTGGGCAGGAACAGGGTGGGACTGGATGGTCCCTGTGGGTCCCTCCCAGTTCAGGATATTCCATGATTCTGTGATTTATGACTCTGACAGTGGATGTGCCACCAGAGCCTTTGCCTGGGGTTTGGGGCTGTGTTTCGGGTGAGTCCCTGTCAGTGTGGGCCTCACTCCTGCAGGTTCCCTGGCAGCCCAGAGGGTGAGGCTGGTGAGTGCTCTGTGATAACTCAGTGCTGAGGAGCACCCCTGGATGGGATCTTTCCCTGTTTTGTGTCTCCAACAGCTGTTCCAGTCAGTGACCACGCTGCTGTTGCCCAGTTCTGCAGGGACCAGGACATCAGGCTGGTGGTGGTTGGTCCTGAGGTTCCTCTTGCTGCTGGTAAGAGACACAAGCTGGAAATCACAGCCTTCAGCATTTAGGAAGAGAAGTAAATTTTAGTCCTTGTCTGTGTATCACTCAGCAGCGTCTCCAGTCTGAATGGAAACTGATCCTCTGGAGAAGTTTCCCTGAAATCCAGGGTTGTGCCAAAGTGCAAAGGAATTTCTGAAGGATAGTGTGTGAGCAAGAAAGCCAGTTTTGGTTTTCCTATGGAGTTTTCACAATTTGAAATAATTACAATTTGAATCTTGGTTTAAAAAAAAGAAAAATTATAAACATGCTGTCAGTTTTTCTGCTTAAACCTTTTGGCATCTTCACCAAAGACTCATGTTGACCTTTTAGTTCAAAGGTGTCATAAACCACTGGGAGATTGTCATCCCTTCCCAAACCCAGCACATCCTGAGGGCCTGCAGTGGTGCAGGGTTCCCTGCTCCTGGTTCCAGTGAGGAAAGCAGGCACTGCAGACACAGATGACTTCTTATTCCTGGAATTCTTGCTCCAAGGAATCAGTGTAGCCCTGGACTTGGCTGGCCTGACTCCCATAAATCATCTGGAGATTCATAACATGTTTTGTGTTTAGGAATTGTGGATGACTTGACAGCAGCTGGGATCAGGTGTTTTGGCCCCACAGCAAAGGCAGCTCAGCTGGAGTCCAGTAAGAGCTTTACCAAAGCCTTTCTGGATCGTCACAACATCCCCACTGCCAGATGGAAATCCTTCACTGATCCCAAAGCAGCATGTGCCTTTATCAACAGGTACAATCCTTGTCATTTTAGACACATTCTTACTGACAGTCTGCTGGATATCCAAGCCAATCCAGTGATTGCTCATGTGTCAATACCTTTGGGATAGAACATCTGCAAAGGTTTCAAAGGATCACCTACCATGACTCCCTCAAACTGCAGCAAGTCTGAGAAAAATGGTTCCTCCTGCTCTAAAATGAAATGGAAGTTCAGTGTTCAGTTCACAGAAGAATGTAGGACAAGCTGTTATTTTTTTGCCAGCCTGCCTGCTGGGGAAAGGCAGGGAGCAGCCCAGAGCCATCTGTTCTAGCTTCTTATCCCTTTTTTCCACCAAAAAAACCCTGGAGAGTTACTCAGCAACTGATGATCTGCTCATCACAGTACAACCCAGGTGACCCCAGATGATACAAGAGTAAATTCCCAAATGGAAAGCAGTAATGAACAGTCAGGAAATTCCCTGGTGGGGAAGAGAAGCAGGAACCTTTCTCAGGCAGAGCATAATGAGAGGAGCCTGGTGTAATTTGTGTGTTACTCAATAAGGTTGCCATGAAAACTGAGAAGTACTTTGCTCTTGCAACTCTTGAAATGTTCAAAATGTCCTTGCAAGGACTGTTTATGTTGAATGTCTGTCCTGTGCCTCGGCAGTGCCACCTTCCCTGCTCTGGTTGTCAAAGCCAGTGGCCTGGCAGCTGGCAAAGGAGTCATCGTGGCTTCCACCAAGGAAGAGGCCTGCAAAGCTGTCACTGAAATCATGCAGGTGAGAAGGAATGTCTCACACAAAATCAGCTCTTCCCCACCTCAGAGCATCACAGATATTCCTTATTTCATGTAATAGGAACTTGGCTCTAAGACATCAAACCTTCTACCCTTTTATTTGGCCAGCTCTGAAACTCTGTTGTATTTACTGCTTGAGGTGCAGTCCCTGTAGGCTCAAATAAAACCATTCTTCATGAAAACCCACTCTTATTTCACAAATTTATATATGCAATTCCTTTTCTTTTTTCCTTTTCCCCACTGTATGAGATCCTGCAATCCAACAGGTCCCACAGTGCAGGAATGTGAACTGAGGGATTGAGGTGGATTTTTACAAGCACCATTAGGACTAAGCACAGAACTTCAATTTGTAGTCAAATTCTGCTGAGATTATTTCAAGTGAAGTTCACATTGAGGAAGGATATTCCACAAATATATTTGGAGCATCAAGATTTGAAGTGAGGCCAAATGAAGTAATTTTATCTGCCCAGTGAAGAGCACAGAGCTGAGGCTCCCAGCTCAGGCCCCCAGCTGGTGTCAGCAGCACAGCATCCTAAAATTCCATGGAGCTCTGCTGCTCCATGGGAGACATTATCTGACACACTTGTGCTTCAAGAGTCCTGGGTGCTGCAGTCACATTTTGGACCATGATGTCTGAACAGAGCCCAATGTCTTATACAAAAAACCTGCAAGTTAAGAGGTTTCTAGAGACCTCCAAAATCACCTTGGCAGTGTGGGTTGGTTGTTCTTAATTTCCTAACTACCCAGAATATGCAGTCAGTGTTCAAACATTGCACTGGGATATGAGAATCTTGCTCCCTTCCCATGTCTTGTATAAAATTGCACTTTTTTATCCAGTGAGAGTGCAGACTGGAGACTTGGCTGTCACTGCAGTTGGGGTGAAGTTCAGAACGCAGAGCATGAGGAATTGCTCAGTAATCACAAATATTCTCTGCCATTTGAAAATATTCAGTAATAAGCCCTGCATTTATTTAAGAAAAAACAGAAAAGAGGAGTAGGGGTTTCACCACTGCTAACATCCCTGGGGGTAGAGTGGATTCATCATCTCAAACCTATGCTGCATTTTGGGGTGTATTAAAAATACATATTTCTTGTTGCCTTTTCAGTGGTTTAAAACTGAAACAAAATTAAAGAGGTTTTTGTTTCACTGCAGGATAAGAGTTTTGGCACAGCTGGGGAAACTGTTGTTGTTGAAGAGCTTCTTGAAGGAGAAGAAATTTCTGTAAGTGCATCTCACTGTAACACTTGGGTTCTACCTGTTCTAAATTGTTTGGGATTCACTAAGTGCCTTCACCTACAAAGTGGAGGATTTTATCAGTTAAATTAAAACCATTCCCTGCTGATAAATAAAATTGTATTGGTTAGAGACAGCTGTGTGGCTTATTTTGGATCCTTGCTGGTTTTATAATTAGCATTGTAAAATGTTTTTGAGTACTGCTCCCATTAGTCCAGACAGGGAACAACGTTACCCAGTTTGAGTGCACAACATCATCCAGTTCCAGAAGATGCCAGCAGGCTTGTTACTCTGAAGATATTGAGGATAAAAACAACTGCTATATAAATAATGTATAAGTATTTCACAAGTAAATAGCTTCATCAGCAAGGAAAAGGAAGTCTTGAAAGGAATGTAATGCCTTCCTTCCGGGGTAGGGGGTGGGAGGGGAAAGGAAGAAGTCATTTCCATCGTGCAGTATTTTAATTATATTTTTTAAAACCTTTTGAGTGTTTCTTTTCAGTGCAACTGCTGATGGTACCATTTTTCTAGGTTTTGTTAATTTCTGAAGGAAGGTAACACAGAATGAGTCCCTGCTTCCTGAGGAAAAGGCAAATGCTTTGAGCCCCATCATTTATTTTATCGGAGAGGCAAAGTTTATCCTCTTAAATATCCCTTTGTCACACTGAAAATCAACTCTATTTGCACTAATTGCACTTTAATTTTAACCATACCCAGGAATTTTAACTCTTGTCCTTGTTTTAGTGCCTGTGTTTCAGTGATGGTGTCACCATTGCTCCCATGCCCCCGGCCCAGGACCACAAGAGGCTGATGGATGGAGATGAAGGCCCCAACACAGGAGGGATGGGAGCTTATTCCCCAGCTCCTCAGGTGAGAAAGGATTGATAAGGAAGGGCAAAATGCATTGATAACGAAGGGAAAAGGGGCTGATGTTCCACTCCAGCTGTCACTGAAAGCCTGTGGGAGTGTTTCATTCCAGCAGGAGGAGCAGGGGGGAATGGGCTCTGCTGGATGGAAAGAGCTGCCTAAAGCAGACATGGCCAAGTGAAGTCCCCAGCCACACAAATTAAAGAGGAGGATATCTCCTCTGAACTACTTGGAATTAGAAAGGGGGAAGTGTTATTTCTGCAACCTTATATTTGGTTGGGATTTAAGTGCTATGAAATGCTGCTCATTACAACCAAGGGCTTAAACCCACAGTTTCATCTTGTGCCAAACAAAGCTAATGGTGAATTTTGGCTGTGGCTTAAGGTAGTTTGGGGTCTGTTTGATAGGGAACTTGCATTGGCAGAAATAGAGAGAAAACCATTCTTTGCTTTCCATTGGAGTGATCAAGAGACCATCCAAGAATTCTGCTTGGCTCTTAAAAACACAAAACCAAGCCCTCCCTTTTTACAAACACTGGGTTTTAATCCTTTTTTGATAGATTTCTAAAGACTTGCTGCAGAAGATAAGAGAGACTGTTCTTCAGAAGACTGTTGATGGCATGAGGAAAGAAGGTGTCCCCTATTTGGGTACGTACAAAACTTGGGGATTTTTAATCATGAGGAGAACAAGCTTGTATTTTGCTTTTTCCTCTTTGTAGCCTAACTTACACTGGAGGTTAAGGGAAACAGCTTTGATTTATTAGGGTTTGGTATCAGTGCCTTGATTCAGAGTCCATGGAAATCAGCAGAGCTCATTTCATGAACAGGGGATAATTCCTCAGGTGAGGAGGAACAGAAAGGAAAATGTTCAAAAATAAGCTGTAAATTTGTGACAGCTATTTCTGCCTGATTTATTTTCACCATTTCTCAAATTCACTGAGCACAGGTGGCAGCCTTTTAAACCCTGTTATCAACAGATTCAAAACAAGTGAGTTCCTGAGAGATCTTTTTGTGTCATTTTTTGTTCAAGGTGTGCTTTATGCTGGATTAATGCTCACCAAAGATGGGCCTAAAGTTCTGGAATTCAACTGCAGATTTGGTGACCCAGAGTGTCAGGTGAGTTATTTTGTACAATTTGGCATTATGGGAGGAGTAAAATCTGTGACTATCTGCCACTACTGTTAACCAGATTTGGGGTGAAAAATCAGCTAATTGCACCAAGATTTAAAGTATTTGGGTTGTTTGTTCAAAGCAGAAGGTCTGTTAGGAAATTGTTCTGTTCCAGGGAAGATTTCAGTAGGCTGGACTCAAATCTGGGCTTGGCAAGGGTCAGCTTGAGAAGAGCTCAGCACTTCTCTGCCTTTTCTGGAATGGACTCTGGATTTTTCCTTGCTCCCTGGTGACAAGTGGAACAAAACTCTTAATTTCTCTTCTTCATAACAAATTAGCTTCTTTATCCTCATCCTTTCCTGTCCATATGTAACAATTCTTTCACCCACAGAAATTCTCTTCAAGGATGAGTATTTTTAAGGGCTCTCAGATGATACACTGGATGTTTGATGTGTGAAAGTATGTGGACATATTTCATCCTTGTTTTACAGTTGCATTAGTGTCTTTTGAAGGCCAGGGAAGACAATGCAAGGTGATTGATTTGCTGCTGTGTGTTCCTGCAGGTGATTCTGCCCCTGCTGAGGAGTGACCTGTACGAGGTGATGCAGGCAGTGATCAACAGGAAGCTGGCCAGCTCCATGCCAGTCTGGAAAGAGGACAGTGCAGCTGTCACTGTGGTCATGGCTAGTCAAGGCTATCCAGGGGCATATCCCAAGGGCTTGGAAATAACAGGTAAATGGAGCAGGAGAAGCTGCAGGAGGTTCATTCCCCCCCCCGGCCTCTCCCTGTTCTCTCCTGCTACATGAAGGTGAATCACTGGAACTGAGAATCATGGAAACCCTGGTTCTGGGTCAGCAAGAGCAGCTGAATTTTCACACGTCTCAGTTGATTTTGGTGTCTTTTCAGTTGTCCACACTGTTGTTATTTGATGTTGGCACAGCATTGATATTTAGTGCCTGCTGCAGTCAGGTGGTTCTGACCAGGGTTCTTGGGTCATGTTGATGCTGATGGTTTGTGCTCTGGGTGTCACTGAGGCATAAAAACCCAGCTGGAATCAGATGTTGTGTGCCAGCTCAGTGCCTCTTTTCCCATCCCTGAGCACACAGGTAGACTTACCTCCCCTCCAGAGGTACTTTTTACGGATTTATTCCCATTTCCCAGCAGCATCACCCTGACTTTGTGGTTTTCAGACACGAAGCGTTCGCTATCTCTTCACTGAGAACATTCTAACCAACAGCTGATCTTTTCCCCACCATACCCACAGGGCTTGCCAAGGCCAAGCAGCTGGGGCTGGAGGTGTTCCACGCAGGCACAGCCCTGCAGGACGGCAGGGTGGTGACCAGCGGGGGCAGAGTGCTCACGGTCACGGCCATCAAGGAGGACCTGCCCGCGGCGCTGCGGGAGGCCAACCTGGGCGTGGCTGCCATCCACTTCCAGGGGGCCATCTACAGGAGGGACATTGGCTACAGGGCCATAGCCTTCCTCAGGCAATCCAGGTAGATATTCCTAATCCCTGAAGTGGGAATAACTGGTGTGAAAAGGATCTAAGCACATCCCTGGTTGATATTAATAACCGGCGTTGGTATTCTGTGTAACTCTTGGCAAGTTTTAAGCCCGTCCCTGTACTCAGCCTCAGAAAGAACAGCCAAGGGAAGAATGTTTTGAATGCCTTATCCATGTTCTTACTCTCCTAAATAATCTGAGTTAAACGACAGTGACAAGCACATGGGAATGATCTGTGTTGCTGCAGTTGTCAGGCCTGGTTTAGGGAAGGTCAACTTCTGCCTCTTGGACTTTAGATCACAGCTTCTGCTCTGGGTTTCTCTTGGCCACAAGTCTGATATTTAATATCATGAAATGTGCCCACAGCCTCAACCTGCCAGGGCTCCAGGAGCCTTTGGACACCACTCCCAGGGATGCTCAGGCTTGGATTGTTGGGCCTCTGGGTAGGGACAGGGTGGGACTGGATGATCCCTGTGGGTCCCTTCCAGCTCAGGATATTCTGTGATTTTATATATGAACAAAGTTCAGGTTGGCTTATTGGTTCTTTTTAGCTTTTAGAAATGGTTAAAATTACCTTGAACCCTCTACCTTGTTGGGATTTACATTTTACTGGCATAGCTGCCTAACAGCAGGGTAGGATTGATCACTTCTTTCCATTCTCATTCCTTTAATTGGCACAGTATTTACTGTAAGACTGTGGAGATCATATGGGTGTGGGGGTTTTTTTGTAATAGCAGGCAGTCCTGTTGTCTCTTTAATATTCCTGAAAGCTTCTTGCAGTTTTTAAACTCATTTTTACCTAATAAGAAACTGCTCTGCTCCCATGAGGTCCTAACATACCTTTTCCCAAGGGCTTATTTGGTAGGCTGGGATGCACATCAGTGACAGTTCTGTTGCTGCTGGCACTGTATCCTGATTAGTATTTTGTAAAATTATGATCAATAAACTTCCTTAAAGAACAAGGGTGTTGGTATTTAGTCTTCTTTCTCTCTCCAGTGCTCTGCATCTGTTGACGAATTGATGTGAAAAGGTGGGGATTGGGATTTGTAGCAGGAAATCAAACCAGGTCAGTGAGGCAAGAGGAGGCACTTGGAGCAGCTCCTGGGCCACAGCCAGCAGGGTTCCTGCCTGGAATGTCTGCCTGGGAGGATCCCTGGCTGCACAAGGAGCCTCCTGGGAGCTCTTTGCAGTCTGTGCCCTGGAGGCTGCTCCAAGTTCTGCTCCTGAAGGGGCAGAACAGTCAGGATGCCTCAGTCCCAGAATCCCAGACTGGGTTGGAAAGGACCTTAAAGCTCATCCTGTTCCTGCCATGAGCAGGGACACCTTCCACTATCCCAGGGTGCTCCAAGCCCCATCCCCTTTGGAGTCAGTGAAGGAAGGGGGATAGCTCTGGAAGTTGGGACTCACCTCCTCTTGGCAGCCTGGCAGGATTCAGTCCTGAAGCATTTCACCTCAGGAAAACAGCCAGAATGCTTAATAAAAATTATTCCAGAAAATTGAAAGAATTAAAGATTTATTTTAAGGATCAAAGCAGATAGCAAAAAAAATTTAATAAATTTGAAATGCTCCTAAAAACACGGTGAAAATCTGGTGGACATTTATCATATTCAGACTGAAAGGGGCTGACTTTGATCTCTGGTTGTTGCAGGCCAATATTTCCTTGAGTCTTATTCACAGCTTGGACAGCTGCCTGTGGTAATTCTTGTCTTCTGGCCAATTTTTGGGCAGGGATATGCTGTGAGTGCAGACACCTTTGGATTTTCCTGGTAGCACTGCTCCTGGGCCAGTTGTTCTGGCATTTGAAATCTTATCAATTCCAGATATTCCAGCAACAGAAATATCTTTGATCCTAAAAAAACCTCCCACGTCTTAAAATAAGATTTAAGAGGCAGAGTACAAAAATATTTACTCCATTTAGTGCAATTGTAGGCATTTGTGTCTGTCTGACTTTTTCAATGTTTGCTGAATTCTTAACCTGATTCCTGAGATGGGTTTTGTGGATTAACTGAATTTTTTTGTTCAGCAGAGTCGATTTTAATTGGGTTTTGTTGTATTTGTCAGTTGTTTTGTTGTATTTGTCCTTGTTAATCAACACCCTTAGAATTTAAACTTCAGGCTGAATCCCATCAACAGGAGAGAGAAAACAGGGATGGATCTAAAATAGGGGTGCACCTGGTTCATGCCATTGGCAGCCTGGCAATAACAACTGCTTAACTGGCACGAGCTGTGTTTGCTGGAGTGAAAAGTCATTAAAGTCCCTGTCTCCAAAATGGAAAGGTCCTTCTGTAAATATGAGCTGGTGCTTTGTCCCCAGGGAGCTGTGGGGACACACTAGTTTGCACCAGTGTGCTGATCTTACATAAACCCCACCCTGAGCTTACAGACATCTCCTCCTAGATTCTTGAGCCCCACTGCAGGAACCTGGGTCTTTTAAAGGAAATATAAAATATATTCTTTAATAGCCCACTGAAGTAAGAAAGAGGTGTGGCTGCTTCTGTGGTGGGATCATTCCAGTGATAAGGGGAGGCAGCCTTTAAGTGACAGCTGTAAAACTCTGGAATTATCCTGGGGGTTATTGATTCACCTGAGACTTGTGGGTGGAAAAGTGACTTGAGCTTAGCCCTGCTCTGACCCATCCATGCATTTTTGTGCTTGGTTTGGTTTGGTTTTGGTTTGGAGCTTTCCCAGTGACACCTCAAGGCCTGGAGGTGGCACTCAGAGCTCTGAGCTGGGGACAAGGTGGGGATCAGTCACAGCTGGGACTCCCTGGACTGGGAGGGCTTTTCCAGCCTCAGGGATTCTGGGATTCAAACCTTGCAAAATCAGGTCTATGCTGCCTATTTTACATTGTTGTCAGGGGTTTGGTTGTTGGATTTTTTGGGGGGTTTGACTGTATGATCCCAATGCTCTGATGTTGTCTTCAGAGCTCTGGAGTTATCCATGTACTGCTCAGACAGCAGGATGGGATTCTGCAGAGTTAATCCACTCAGGGATGTAAAGAAGTAAATATTATTTGAAAATACATTCAGTAATCAGCTGCCATCCCACTTTTCCCCACTCTTCCAGAGGCCTGACTTACAAGAACAGTGGGGTGGACATTGAAGCAGGGAACACATTGGTGCAGAAGATCAAGCCCTTTGCTGCAGCCACATCAAGGTCAGGTAAGACAAGAACCTTCTGCTCCTGCTTTGGTCACTTCCTGGCAATGAGGTTTATCAGCTGATCTTGATAAAAAGCTCATAGTTTTGTGTCCTGCCTGTTTCTAGATGACACAAGAAAATCTGTGGTAAGCAAATGCCTGTGATTTTATTCCAAATGCACAGCTTTTAATCCCCAAATGGCTCTAAACTCCATCTCCTGAATGCCAGGAGTGTTAGAGGGCACAGTTCAGCACTGTGAAAGGATAAATGCAAGCAAAAATCCCACCAGTACTGAGTTTGATTCCTTGACTTATTATTTCTTGCCCAGTGAACTCTTATCATTTGGAGAGATGAATGTTTAGCAAGGTGATGAGATGTAGAATTCTTGAGATAAATGTGGGACACACATCTTTTGCTTGGTTAAATCAGCATTGATTCATCCTTGTTTTTAGGGTTCAGGCACACCTTGCTCTAGCAAGTCCTTGTAATTCTTCACACAGATTTAAAATACTCATTTATGAAATAGGCCTTTTATTTCAAATTAACTGAGAACCTTCTAATGAAGTCAGATATACATAGAGGGAAAAACATAGATTTTGTCACACCTGTACAACAATCTTACCACAATTCCTCCTGTGTTTCAGAGAAACACTCAGTGCAAGGGGGAAATCTGTCAGTCACAGGAATTACTGACTGTTCAGTCAGATTTTTAGGCTTAGGCTAATGATGAATGGAAAAGACAAAGCCAGCCTAGGCAGATTAGGAGCTCCTTAGTGAAGAGGTTCTAAATGGCAGAGAAAAGTTTCCTGGTGACAAAGCAAAGTCGTGTTGACAAACCTTGGAGAGAAATTGTGCTGGAGAAGCCCCTGGAAGTAAAGCTGGGCTATTTCTCCTGTTTCCTGGCTGGCAGGCTGCAATGCAGAGCTGGGAGGCTTTGCTGGGCTCTTTGACCTGAAAGCAGCTGGTTACAGAGATCCCATCCTGGTGTCTGGGACCGACGGCGTCGGCACAAAGCTCAAGGTAAGGTGGAAATCCACGCCAGAGAAGGAAAAACAGCACAGAAGGGAAAAGGTTCCATCAGAAAACAGCAGTTGTCTTTTAAAAATACCTATTGGTCTCTCTAAAAAGGGGATGGAAACTGAAATTGCTCTTCTTCAGGAAAAGAATTAAATACCTGTAAATAGCCAGAAGTTGATATTATGCCTAAAATAACTGGGGTTTAAGTATTAAGAATACAATCAGGAATCTTGTTTCATAGAGGCAGCATCTCCGCCCTCAAAAATGATTATTTGATGGGGAAAAACACTAAATCCCAGGTTTGCTGTTGTGTTTGGGCTGCATGGAAACCCTTTTGCAGCACAGTTTCCTTCTCAGTGCCTTTTGGATTTGCCAGTGGAGACGGGAATAATTCCTGAAGAGAGTTAGGAGATGATAATAAACAAAGCTGCTCCTCAAAGAGCACCTGGAGGGATTTTGGTCCATCGCTCACAGACCCTGCTCGTGATTTCAGTCCCTTCCAGAGCTGATGCCAGGCCTCTCCCTGTGTCTTGCAGATTGCACAGGAGTGCCAGAAACACGACACCATCGGGCAGGACCTGGTGGCCCTGTGTGTCAATGACCTCCTGGCCCAGGGGGCTGAGCCCCTCTTCTTCCTGGACTACTTTGCCTGCGGCAGACTCGACGTGGAAGTGGCTCAGGGCGTCATTGCAGGAATTGCTGATGCTTGCAGGAAAGCTGGATGTGCTCTTTTGGGTAGGAACACTTCCTGGGGGATCTGAAAAATCTTCTGCAAGGTCTTCTGGTTGGTTTTAATGTAGTTGGTTTCCTACTCTATGGAAGAATCTGGGAGGAGTAAAAAAAGCAAAGTGTTTTGTGTCTTTGCTTTCAGGGAACTGAATCACAGTGGAGGGTGACAGTACTTTAAAAATTTAGGTTAAATTTAGATTAGATTTAGGTACAGATTTAGGTTGGATGTTGGGAAAAGGTTGTGTCCTTTTTTCCAGTATTTAAGGGAAGTTAGGAACACAAATCCTTTCTCAGTGGGTGTCATTTTGGGGCTGTTTATAAGCTTTGAACAAGAGGCTCTTTATGCCCTGCTTTACTTTTTTCCTGCATGAACTGTTGGTCAGCTTTATGTTTGTTTTAAGGTGTTCTCTGCATTTATCAAATATAATCACCCCATTCATGCTGCAGCAATGTCTGTGTTAGGTGAGACCTTGTGATAAAACCACCAAAATGTCAAGATTTTATTTCCAGTTCAAGACTTTCACACTCCCCAGGCCTTTCTGCAAGAGCTGAACCTTCAGCTCAACAAAGTTAACTCATCACTCGCTGACAGTGAGGGGGTGAGGGCTCATCTCCTGCCTGGTTGTGCAGAATTAACTGTGGATTTAAGTGTGGGGTGCTCAAACACTTCTCCCCTTTTTGTCTCTTGGCTTCTCCTCCATTTGATCCAGCCCTTATTAAATGCAGCTGAAACCCCAGGACTGTAAAAAGCAGGTGAAGCTGGAGCACAGGGCAGGGAGTGAAAAGTGGGAAGAGGAGAGCCAAAGGCAGGATTTTGCCCAGAGCAGCTGTGGCTGCCCCTAGATCCCTGGCAGCGTCCAAGGCCAGGTCGGACACTGGGGCTTGGAGCAGCCTGGGACAGTGGGAGGTGTCCCTGCCAGGATAGAATGAGATGAGCTGTAAAATCCCTTCCAACCCAAACCAGTCTGGGATTCTGTGATGAAGAAAAGGCTTTTCCAACACCTCTTTGCTGTGTTTTTGTTGCCCAGGAGGAGAAACGGCCGAGATGCCGGGGATGTATCCCCCCGGGGAGTACGACCTGGCCGGCTTCGCCGTGGGGGCCGTGGAGCGAGGGCAGATGCTGCCCCAGCTGGACAGGATCACTGAGGGGGATGTGCTCATTGGGGTGGCATCTTCTGGGGTCCACAGCAACGGCTTCAGCCTCGTCAGGAAGGTCGTGGAGAAGTCCTCCCTGGATTTCTCCTCGCGCGTCGGTGCCTCGGGGGATCAGACACTGGGTAATGCTTCCTCCTGAGCTGCCCAACACAGTTGTTTTGTCTGGGCTTTTGAAACTTTTCTCAGGCACCCAAAAAAAGAAAATGATTCCATCTTTAGCATGTTTTCATCTTCTTCTTTTCCTGGGAGTCACATGTGCAGGGAAGAAATGAAGGGAGGGGGGTAAATAACTAATTATGGGCTAAAAAAAAAGGTAGAACTTTGTGATTCTCTCTAGCACAATGCTCATCACTATCCAAATTGCTCTGTTGAGATATCCCTGATTTTATATTGATTCACATTTCTCTCTGTGCTTTTTCCCTCTCCCCTGGGCAGGAGAACTCCTGTTAACCCCAACCAAACTCTACAGCAAGACTCTGCTGCCTGTGCTGCGCTCGGGCCACGTCAAAGCCTACGCCCACATCACTGGAGGGGGCCTGCTGGAAAACATTCCCAGGGTTCTCCCAGAGTCCTGTGGTGTTGTTTTAGGTGAGAAAGAAGGAAAGCTGTGGAAAAATCCTCATGTTAATGTGCACTGTGATGGACATGGGGCCACATCAGCTGATTTGTGCTGTAGGAGTTGGACTTGTCTGTCCAGAAATGTTTGAGTTCTTCTTTGTACCTGAACCAGAGCCAGTCAAAACTCTTTGGGGTGGAAAGACTGCTCCCCATCAAATTCCCTCCCCTGGTGGTGTTTGGGTTTGGATTTCTTAGGACACTTGCAAAAAGAAAACTTTACCAGCAATCCCAAGTCAGCTGTCACCGTTTGCAATTCCCTACAAAATTATTGCTAATTAAATGATACTCGTGAAGTTTTCAATTAGCATTTAGAGGTGGTTGTGAGCTCAGGGGCAGCTCCTGCTGTTGGACTTCATTAATCCTCAGCACCCTCCCCTCAGGTGTGCTGGAAAGGGGAGGTGAGGCTTGGAAAGGGAAATGGCTGGCACAGGTTGTGAGAGCTCATGGGGTTGTACAATAAAATAAGGAATGAAGAGTGAGTTCTGAACTCAGGAACTGCACATAAATCATTTTCCACTTGTCCACTGATAAATATTTATGTGTGTATGCACCTCTGCTCTGGAGCCAGGCTGGGAGAGCTGGGGGTGCTCACCTGGAGAGGAGAAGCTCCAGGGAGAGCTCAGAGCCCCTGGCAGGGCCTGAAGGGGCTCCAGGAGAGCTGGAGAGGGACTGGGGACAAGGGATGGAGGGACAGGACACAGGGAATGGCTCCCAGTGCCAGAGGGCAGGGCTGGGTGGGATCTGGGGCAGGAATTGTTCCCTGGCAGGGTGGGCAGGCCCTGGCACAGGGTGCCCAGAGCAGCTGTGGCTGCCCCTGGATCCCTGGCAGTGCCCAAGGCCAGGTTGGACACTGGGGCTTGGAGCAGCCTGGGACAGTGGGAGGTGTCCCTGCCATGGCAGGAGGGGGCACTGGGTGGGATTTGAGGTCCCTCCCACCCCAAACCAGTCTGTGATTCCATGAATCTGTAGAAATTGGGATAGAACCATTTTAAAAGAGAACATGACAAGAAAGAAATTTCCTGTCCTTGGAATTCCTTTCCAGTGCCTTGTCCAGAAACATTTTTGTGCTGCTGTAAATCAGCCTCATCTGGTTGGAACTGGGGCAGTGGGGGATTTTTGTGACAGATTTTGCCTCTTAATACCCCAATAATTGTGGTCCATTGGCAGCAGTTTCCACTCCTGATCTGTATTTTCAATTCTCTTCAGATGCTCTCACCTGGAAGATCCCTGAAATCTTTTGCTGGCTCCACAAGGAAGGGAACCTCTCTGAGGAGGAGATGGCTCGGACCTTCAACTGTGGGGTTGGAGCAGTGCTGGTGGTTCAGAAGGAGATGGCCCAGCAGGTGCTCAGGGACATCCAGGAACACGAGACTGCCTGGCTCATTGGCAAAGTGGTCTCCCTACAAAAAGGTCATTGCAGTTGGATTTTCCTTGGGGGGAAGATAATCAGAAAGAAAAAGCAGAGGCAAATTCCCTTGTTTGTGAGTCTTCATGTGGTGAAAACCTCTTCACTGGCATCTCCCTGACTTTTTTGTGCGGGTGTTGAACTGACAGTTCAGTTCATTCATCTCTTCCATGGGTGCTTTTCTCTTCTCTTCTCTCTGTTTCTCCCTTTACTAACACTTTGTTTTGCTGGTTTTGGGGTTTTCCCTTGTACCTGCTCAGGCTCTGACAACGTGAAAGTCCTCAATCTCCATCGGGCCCTGCAAGCAAACAGGTCCCTGTGTGTGCACAGCCACATCCAGGGCAACATCCAGACAGGCAAAGTGAAGGTGGCTGTCCTCATCTCTGGAACAGGTGAGAGTTCTGCTCTTTGCTGCAGTGGAAAGCAGGCTGTGGAGAAGGGAACTTCAGCTTGGATTCAAAATCCCTGCAGTTCTCCATGGGCACCCTGATAGGCTTCTAGCAGGCTGGAGAGATTTTTGTGCTTGGACTGGTGCCAGTCACAAAGCTCTTTTTAACCTCTGCTGCAAACTGTGAATTGCATCTGTGTTCAGTTTATCTCCAAACCTCTGCACGTGTCTAGATTCAGGCTCCCACTCTGGTGCTTGTAGGAACAGCAGCAGCATTTCACAGATAGATCAGAATTTCTTCTTGCCACGTAGGCACTCCAACTATTTCCAGTATTCCCAGTTACTAAGGCCATCAACAGCTTCCAAGTGCAGCTACCAGGAAAGGCCTTCAGCTGTCTGAATCAGCTCCCAGCAAGATCAATTAAAAAAGGATTAATGTTTCATCAGAGCTGTTTGGTTTGGTCTCTCCCACAGTGCTGCTTATTTAAAGCCTCTTCCAGCTGTTCCTTCTATTTATTCTCAGTATCCATGAGTTATTTGCTCTCCCCCAGGCACAAACCTGGAAGCCCTCATCAACAGCACGAAGAAAGACACCAGCTATGCACAGATAGTTCTGGTTATCTCCAACAAAGCTGGTGTGGAGGGGCTGAGGAAAGCTGAGAGAGCTGGGATTCCTACAAGGGTGAGCATTTCCTTTTTTTAATTAGCCACCATTAGCTGGGACTCCATAAGGAAGGTGCTAATGAGTTTTATGGGGTAACACATGGGCTGATAGGGAGCCTTGGCTTTTCTGTTTTGGTCTGTTGTGAACCAGAGGCCAAGTTCCTGACAGCAAAATCCTTCCTTTTCTCCTTCTCTGCCAGCAATCCTGATTGGGGACAGTTGTCACATTAAACCAGCACAAAACTTTCAGTTACAGCTTCAAATTTGTCAATTGTTTGACTGTAGGGCATTGACACTGAAGTACCAACCTATTTTATCTGAATTTAATTTTAAAAGGACCTGGTGGTTCATTTGAATGGAACAGAGAGGTTACACTCAGTGAGACCTTCCACTGACTCCCTGGATATTGCCTCAGGCTCTCCAGGAATCATTCCAAGGGCTCCCTGAGCTTGCATGGATTTTGTGTGCCTTGCCTTTGTACTGCAGATCTGAAATGATGCTGTTGTCACTTAGAAACCTTTTACAGTCACTTGTCACTGCTGAATACAGACAGAGGGAAATTGGGGCCCAAAGGTTTGCTCCTTTAATGGTGCTGGGATCTGTTCTGGTGCTCCAGCTCCTCCTTGGGAGGACACAAAGGGCACCAGGGAATTGTGGTGTGAAGAACAGAGAACCACAGGCACAGACTGGCTGGGCTGGGCAAGGGACCTTAAAGCCCACCCAGTTCCAACCCCAAGGTTTTCATCAGGGGCAAAAACAGTGTGGGAGAGCTGATGGTCCTGGAGGTTCAGCTGTGGAGGGAAAGGTGCAACAGGCACAGGGGCAGAGGCTGGTTCAGCCCAGGGCTGGGCTGGGCTCTGTTCCCAGTGCCTGCTGTCCCTGTCACCTGAGCAGCCCTGGCTTTTCCCAAACCACCTGCTGACTCTGGTGGCCACTGACAGGTGCTTCTATTTCAGACTGGGTGCTCTAAGGTAGTGCTGCCTTCTTCCTGCTTAAATTAGGGGATATGTGCTGGATAGAAAACACATAACTCAGGCTGGGAGAGCTGGGATTGTTCACCTGGAGAGGAGAAGCTCCAGAGCCCCTGCTGGGATTGTTCAGGGCTCCAGGAGAGCTGCAGAGGGACTGGGGACAAGGCCTGGAGGGACAGGACACAGGGAATGGCTCCCAGTGCCAGAGGGCAGGGCTGGGTGGGATCTTGGGCAGGAATTGTTCCCTGGCAGGGTGGGCAGGGCCTGGCACAGGGTGCCCAGAGCAGCTGTGGCTGCCCCTGGATCCCTGGCAGTGCCCAAGGCCAGGTTGGAGCAGCCTGGGACAGTGGGAGGTGTCCCTGCCATGGCAGGGATGGGATTTGAGGTCCCTCCCCACCCAAACCAGTCTGGGATCCCGGGTTTCCATGATTATGGAGTAGGAGCTGGTTTAGGAGTTTGATCTTCCTTTTTTTCAAGCTTTTCTGGTATGGTTTTTGCCAAGATTCTGCTGCTTATGACTGCCAGAGGCCTCAAAATGGGTGAAATCTTTGGAACACTTCAGGCTGGCTTAAAGCCCTGCCTGGGTGGGCTGTTCATGGTGTCCAAGTGCTGGGACCCAGAGCCATGGGCTTATCAAGCCAAACTTGTTTGTTCAATGTTGGAGTCCAGGGCATCCCTTTGGTCGCCCTGGAAGGTCAGGGACCTTGGCAGAGATGTCTGGGACCTGAGCAAGAGGGTCTGGGACCTGTGCAGGGGGTTTGGGTCCTGTTCAGGGGGTTTGGGACCTGTACAGAGGGTTTGGGACCTGTACAGGGGGGTTGATACCTGTACAGGGGGGTTGATACCTGTACAGGGGGGTTGGGACCTGTACAGGGGGTTTGATACCTGTACACGGGGGTTGATACCTGTACAGGGGGGTTGATACCTGTACAGGGGGGTTG
>VYXD01009027.1:11597-30485 GCA_013397195.1 Hylia prasina | reverse complement strand
GTCTCCATCTTCTGCTGTGATGGTGGCACTTTTGGGTTGGTTTAGAGTAGAAACAGACTGTCTAACACAGGTGATAGGTGTTGGTATTTTATTGTAAATATGGCACACGTAGTCCTCAGTATAGTTAACCCTGCCCCAAGGTCGGGGAGTCAGTGATGACCTGAGCAGTGACAAGAACCCAAGCAGGGCAAAAGAAAGAATGTACTAGATAAGAAAGAATAAACAACCTTGAAAACCAGAGCTGAGAATCTCCACTTCTTCTTCGGTATCACGGGGCTTGGGAAAAGCCTTTTTTCTCATATCTCGGGGGTCATTGCAACCCAAAGGAAACCCGAGAGTTCAGTGTTCTTTCTGTGAGGAGGAGCACAGACCCCACTCTGCCTGTCAGCTGTGCCTCCTGCTGGAATTCCCCCCACATCCCTGTTCCTGTGCTTTGGGTGCCCCAGGTGGTCGAGCACACGAGGTACCCGAGCCGCACGGAGTTCGACAGCGCCGTGGACAAAGTCCTCGAGGAGTTCTCGGTGGAGCTGATCTGCCTGGCCGGGTTCATGCGCATCCTCTCGGGCCCCTTCGTCAAGAAATGGGAAGGTGAGCATGGCTGGGGGGAGCTGTGCACGTGCACAAAGGCTCTTCAGAGGTTGTCACCAGGAAAAGGAGAGAGAGCACCAGGTTAAACACCAGGGTCTTCAAGGTCCCCTTCCATCCCAGCCCATCCCAGGGCTCTGTGAAATGAGACTCTGCCCATCTTGTAAGGAAAAGGCAGTGCAGAAGCTGAAGGAAGCCAAGGGCACAGACAGGTCTGGTAGTCTCTGATTTCTTAGAAAATGTTTGTTGCCAGGAAGAGAGGAGAGTAGAATGGAACTAACTATAAAGAATTAAAAAAATAAAATCATGGTAATAGAAACCCTGGAGCAAAGGAGGCTCAGGAGGGACCTTGTGGCTCTGCACAAGTCCCTGCCCGGCGGGGACAGCCGGGGGGGTCGGGCTGTGCTGCCAGGGAACAGGGACAGGAGCAGAGGGAACGGCCTCAGGCTGGGCCAGGCCAGGCTCAGCTTGGACAGCAGCAGGAATTTGCCCATGGAAAGGGAGCTCAGGCCTTGGCAGGGGCTGCCCAGGGAGCTTTGGAGTGCCCATCCCTGGAGGTGTCCCCTGGAGGTGGCACTCAGAGCTCTGGGCTGGGGACAAGGTGGGCACAGCTGGGACTGCCTGGGCTGGGAGGGCTTTTCCAACGTAGATGATTTTGTGATCGAAGAAGGACAAAGAAGGATCAAAGGTGCTGAGGGAAGGGACATCCACATCAGTCAATTAGTCATTATTAAACCCTGTAGAAATGTGTTTAGCTATTAATTGTAACTGCACTAATTGGTATTTCAGACACTGCAGCACTTGGGGCTGGCTGCTGGCGTCTTCAAAACTTGTGAAAAATCCTATTCACAAATGATTTTGTTCCTCTGTTGGTTATGGCCCTTTGAACAGGCTGGTCAGTGCTAACAGCCAATAACCTGAGCTCTGCTTTCCCAGGGAAAATCCTGAACGTCCACCCGTCCCTGCTGCCGTCCTTCAAGGGAGCGCACGCGCACAGGCTGGTGCTGCAGGCCGGGGTCAGGGTCACGGGCTGCACCGTGCACTTCGTGGCTGTGAGTACCTCCTGCCCCTCCTGCACCTCTGCCACCCTCCCCTTTTCAACATTTGCCCCTCCCTGGCTCTCTGTAATCCTTCGGTTTGAACATTTTCACCTCAGAGCCTGCTGGGAACAGCCTAAACCCTTGTGTTTGATCACTTGCCCTCTGTGTTCAGAACTTTGTATCTAGAGGAGATGGAGATTTTTATTGTGACCACGCAGTGCTTTAGTTTGCTGACTCTGCAGAAGGAATGGAAATGAATAATCTGTCCAGGAGTTTATGTTTTTCCTAAGGGAACTTCTTCCCTAAGCATCCCACTGCTGCCTTCCACCCACTGGAGTGGGGGAACACTTCATGTAAGGCCTTGGCTAAGCCAAAGGCTTTGTTAAACATGGCCCCAACTTCCTGGATTTTATCCTACAACCTGCCTTTCTTCCTTGCTTTCAAGAAAAAGCAAAAATAGAAACAAACAAGCAAAAAAACCCTCCCACTGGAAATGGCACAGGATTTGTTAAGGAGTGATGTGATGTTTGTGGGAACAGAGAAAGACTTGACAATTTATTCTGGTCTAAGTAAAGAAAGGGCAGAGATCTCAGCTTCAGAGTGTTCTGGCCAGGGGTCACTGGTTCCCTTTTGCTCACTTCTCAGGGTTCAAAGATCTCTCCTCTGGCTTTCCAAAAAGAGACTGGAATCATTTTGCCAGACAGAAGGGAAAACTGCGTTCTTCTCTCTATGCCATGACTTGGGGTTTCTCTGTGTGGCAGCTCCTGAGAAACAACCCCTGCTCAGCAGGGATCTGCCCCAGCAATGTTGCAGGGAAGAGCAGCTGGATCCCTGTCCCTGCTCCATGCAGGCCTTGGCTCATTCCCCTCTGGCCTGAATGTCCTCGTCCTGCCCAGCCCCTCCTGTCCCTGGCTCATGGGGTTTTCTGGAACAGAACTGCTGCTCCCTGGTGTTCTGCCTCCCTCCTGTTCTCCTCTGAACCCTTCCCAGGCCACGCTCAGGCCCAGCACCTGCTCTCCCTGCTCCCACCAGCCCAAATCCCAGATCTGCCACCCCACAGATCCCTGAGGCACTGGTGCTCCCAGGGCCCTTCCCTCCTCTGCCCCCCTGTAGTTTGGCATGGGGAAGTGATTTTTCAAGAAGTTATAGCTAAACCAATTAGTGACTAGTTTTAAAATTGACAGCTAATATAGCCACTAAAGAAAAACTATTCCTTACAACGTTTCCATATGAATTCTAATAAAAACTCCTCTCCCTAACAATTAGTTAAAAAAAATTTAAATAGCACTAACTAAAAATCACAAGTTTTATCTCTTTATGTTGATAGTAATAAATTGAACACTTGTGGGGGGAGGAGGAGGTGTATTTTGTAAGTTTCATTTTCATTCTTTTAATATACATTAACAAATCCATCTTTATACCCTTTAAAATTTAAACCTACTTCACTTTTCTCCTGATCCTATCTCACGACGGAGTTCTAACACTCAAACCACTAAACTAAATTCTCCTAATCCTATATCACAGCAGAGTTCTAACAAACACTCAAACCACCAAACTAAATTCTCCTCATCCTGTCTCATGATGGAGTTCTAACAAAAACTCACACCACTACATTAAATTCTCCTCATCCTCTCTCACAGCAGAGCTCTAACAAACACTCACACCACTACACTAAATTCTCTTAATCCTAGCTCACAGCAGAGTTCTAACAAACACACATCTACACTAAATTCTCCCACTCCTATCTCAGAGCAGAGTTCTACCAAACACACCACTATACTAAATTCTCTTAATCCTAGCTCACAGCAGAGTTCTAACAAACACTCAAACCACTACACTAAATTCTCTCAATCCTGTCTCAGAGCAGAGTTCTACCAAACANGAGTTCTAACAAACACACCACTACACTAAACTGAATTCTCCTACTCCTATCTCACAGCAGAGTTCTACCAAACACACCACTACACTGAATTCTCCTCATCCTATCTCACGATGGAGTTCTACCAAACACACCACTACACTAAATTCTCCTCATCCTATCTCACGATGGAGTTCTACCAAACACTCCCACCACTACACTGAATTTATCACACAGAACTCAGCGAACACAAACCCGCTCCACCCCTCCCTGACGTGTGGCTGCTCCGTTGCAGGAGGAGGTGGACGCCGGGGCCATCATCTTCCAGGAGGCCGTGCCCGTGAAGCTGGGGGACACGGAGGCCACGCTGGCGGAGCGCGTGAAGGAGGCCGAGCACCGCGCCTTCCCCGCCGCGCTGCAGCTCGTGGCCAGCGGCGCCGCGCGCGTGGGCGAGGCCGGCAAGATCTGCTGGAAGTAGAGCTGGGCCCCCAGCCCGGGGCCGTGCCCTTCACCTGCCTCGCTGGGGGAAAGGTTCAAATCCCGGGAAAGCCACCGGTGGGAATTTCGGGGCCGTTCCCAGGGGGCGCAGCAACGGCTCCTGTAAGTGCTCCCTAATTTTAATCGCGTCCTTGGCCAACAGGTTGGTTCTCCGTCGCTTTCCTAACAACTCAAATCCAGCCAGGTGGATCTGAGCAGCTCTGGGGGGGGAACTTGGGGCCAGCAGGGCTGTTCCCTAACGGGGACCCTCCTTGTGCTGGGAAGTGTTGCTGAGGGAAACTACAATGGAGGAGGCAAAGGCAGAAACCTCCACTCTAAAAACCTCATCAAACCAGGAAAAAATGGCCTCCCAAAACACCAATTATTGGGTTTTTCTCCATTTGCTTCCTGGTTTGGTGGTGGTGGATCTTGTCCGGCCCCGACCCTTGACACAGCCTGTCATTTCCAAACCTGAACCTGCTGTCCATCAGATGTCAGCAGGATTCAGTGTCTGCTGCCCCATTTTTCCTCAGCATTCTCATGTGAACTCATTCTCATGAATTGCCCTCAAATTTGGGTTTTTATTTTTTTACATGAGCAAAAAGACTTGACACAAAACATGTCCTTGGCTTGTGAAACATTCCTCAGGAACTCGGAAGTGCCTTTATTCTTGGACCAGTGTTTTCACCTGGAATGACGCTGAGGAACACCAAGGAATTATGAACATTTGGAAAACAATTGGGTTTTCTTTTAATATTTTAGTATAGTTATGAAACCATTTTAATGTTCTTACTGAAAGGATCAGGTTTCCCACACACACAGCAGATGAGGTGGTTTAGAGCTCCCCTTTAACACAGAGAAAGCTGATTTTATTCTGGGCTCTGATGTCCTGACGGTACTCCCATGTTGGCATGATCATCTCCTTTGGGATTTGAAAAAAAGCCTAATAAAGTTTTAAAAAAATGAAAAATATTCAATCTACAAATATTTCCTTGGAGCTGATTCCCCAGGGCTGTAGGGGGGAGGAGGGAAGGGGCTGTACATGCTGTGGGGGCTGTGGGTCAGCAGGGAGGTCACACAGCTCCAGCCAGGGACGGCAGAGGAAATAAAGACTTGGAGGGGTGAGATCATTGCCTGTGCAGGGAATCAATATTGATCAATCATTATTGATCAGAGCAGTTGGATCACTGCCAGCAAGAGCAGCAGAGGGGGATCTGTCCCAAATCCAATACCAATCTCCATTACAGGCACCTTCATCCAGACTGATATTTTGCAATGTGAGGCTGATGTGAAATGGGATTTCACAGAGTCACACCAAGTTTGAGCTGGANCTCTGAGCTCTCCCTGGAGCTTCTCCTCTCCAGGTGAGCAGCCCCAGCTCTCCCAGCCTGGCTCCAGAGGGGCTCCAGCCCTGGAGCAGCTCCGTGGCCTCTGGGCTGGCTCCAGCAGCTCCATGACTTTGTTGTCCACTCCTGCAGCAGCAGATCCTGTCTGGGGTTACTCTGGGAAGCTCCTGCTGCTCTGCCACTGAAATGGATCCCTTGGAAGGATGAATTCCCCTTGGAAGCGCCAGATCAGTTTTACAGCTCGAGCCCTGTCCACGCAACACATTTTCTCCTTTAACAGGTTTAAAAACGGGGAAAAAAAAGGAATTCCGAACCCGAAAAGCCAGCCTGGCTCCCTCCATGGATTTTCTAAGGGGGTGTAAGGAAAGGTGTGAGCTCAGGGAAAAGTCTGGGAATGGAAACTTGCGATACTGAGACATCCAAGAGAAGCACAGGGAGGAGAAGGGACGAGGAGGGGACATGAGCAGAGCCCGAGCCCCTCAAGGACCCGCCCAGAGCCCCTCGTGTTCCTGAGGCTCCGCGGAGGACGGTCCGTGTCCCTGCTCCGCGGGCGGGCTCATCCTTTGGCTCTCCCGCCTCCAGCAGGCTCTTCCATGAGCTCCCAGCCACACGGCCCCGCTGGCCACGAGCTGCAGGGGCGGGGGGGAGGCTCTGAGCTCGGCCTCCTGCAGCCGCTCCTCCAGCGCCGCCTCCGTGTCCCCCGGCAGCGGCTCCCGGAGGATGGCGGCCCCGGCGCTCGGCTCCTCCTGCGGGCACAGAGGGCTCGGCAGGGGCTGGGCAGGGGCTGGGGGCGCGGATGGAGCACAGGGTGTGCGGCAGGGACATCCCGAGAGGGGACACCGCCCTGAGGGACAGCCCGAGAGGGGACACCGCCCTGAGGGGCAGCTCTGGTGCCTCAGGGGTGCAGCGGGAGGACACTGGGGCTGGGGATGCCTTAAGTTTCAGCTTTCATATTTTCCAGATTCTCTACAGCCTTAATGTGTGACTCTGAACTTCACATAAAGCGTGAGCCAGTTCTCCTCACAGCTCAGTCAGACAAGACAATCCTTTTCCAGCCCCAGAATCCAGGATGCCACTGCGGCTTCAGGCCCAAAAAGTGCAAACAAGAGCAAACTGAGGGGAGCAATCTGGGAGGATGGGACTTCACAACCTGAAGCTGTAATTTGACAATTAACCCAAATATAAATAAATAAATAACCCAAAACTTATAAAAGTGGGAAAACTCGTGACCCACTGTCCATCTTGGGTGTAGCCACAGCCAGGCTCTTGTACTGCCCAAGGTGCATCCTTTGAATAAATACCTTTAAATAAATCCCCAATTTTTTCCTTTAACACTATCCAGCCTCTGTTCCAGGTTGCCTCTCAAGGCATCACTGGCACATTCTGGGAGGAGGAGAAATGGAAAAAAATCCACCCCAAAATGCAAGGGAAGAAGACAGGGCTTCAAGCAATGCCAAATCATCCTGGTTTTTACTGGTAACAATCCCAAGGTTCCCACACATTCCTGTTACCTTGGGCTGTTTCTGCCCCCGGAAAGAAAAGAAAAAAAGCAAATTCCTAACTTCCAAATTTTCCTGACTTCCCAGTTCTGAGGCCACTCACCAGGACGAAATGCACAGTACAGCCTGTGACTTTGAATCCACTTTCCAGGGGCTCTTGATGGGCATTTCCATCCTTGATGAGTGGAAAAAGTGATGGAGAAGCATTCAAAATTTTCCCTGGGCATCAGTGTGAGAGGGGAAAAAAAAAAACAACTAACCACAATTTGAACTGAATTTCCTTAAAAGTAAAATGAGGCATGATCATCAGTCCAAACCCTGAGCAGCACTGCTCTGATCTGAGGGAATTCTGCTCTTCTTAGGAATGCAGCAACATTCCCAAAGGAGCCTGTGTAAGCTGTCAGTGAGTGAGTAACTCCTGAGCAAGAACTCGCTGCTCATCCTTTATTAACTCACTGCTCATCCTTCCCTCACTTGGGGCACACACGGAGCTGTGTCAGGGTGTGCAGGGCACCACAGGAGAGAGAGATCCCTCCTGGGAATGGATAAATCTGTCTTTCTCCCATTTTTCTCCAAGTGGGAACTGCAGGGGCTGAGTTCAGCAGGACTCCCCAGCAGAGCTCCCTGGCAAAGGATGGGATCAAACTCCTTCCCTGGGGAAGGCACAGACCCCCCCCATGCCCCCATTTTACCCCTCTCACTGCTGAGGCAGCACAGGGGTTCCTCTGGCAATCCTCAGCCAGAATCCCACCACAGTCCCACTGCCAGGGGGAAGGAAGCAAAATCCCAATACAGTCCCACTGCCAGAGGGAAAGGGAAGCAGAATCCCAACCAGTCCCACTGCCAGGGGGAAGGAAGCAAAATCCCAATACAGTCCCACTGCCAGGGGGAAGGAAGCAGAATCCCAACCAGTCCCACTGCCAGGGGGAAGGAAGCAGAATCCCACCACAGCCCCACTGCCAGGGGGAGGCACAGGGCAGCTTCCCCCTGCTGGAATGTCAGCGGTGCCAGCAGGGCTGAGGGATTTAATCAAAGGACAAGGAACTCTGACAGTGGAATCCTAGTGAGACCAACCACCCCTGCTTTGGTTTCTCTTTTACATTTCATTTCTTACCTTTCCATTTTCGGAGGAAGGGGCTGGACAAAACTCTCATGAATCCTGACAGACAGATCAGCTCCACAGAGAATTCCTCCAGGACTCGGTCAATGGTGCTGTCGAATTCCGAGCGACTCCCGTACAGTTTGTGATCAATCACCTGGAGCAGGGAAACACAACAAAAGCCACATCAAGGAAACAGCTCGGTGGGATTGAGAGCAGCTGCTTGGGCAACAAAGAGGAACAAACTGGATTAATTCCAGGACACTCCATGATTTGAAAGGAGGGTGCAGTGAGGTGGGGTCGGTCGTTTCTGCCAAGTCCCAAGTGAAAGGGTGAGAGGAAAAGGCCCTAAATTGCACCAGGAGTGGTTCAGATTGGAAATTAGAAACAATTTTTCCCTTTTAAGAGTGGTCAGGCACTGGAATGATTGTCCAAGGAGGTGGTGGAGTCAACTGGCCAGACCCTCTGGGTAAGGGAAGGGCGAGGTCCTTTATTTCTACCCCACCTCTCATTTTCAGCCCCCCAGGGGAGTGCTGATTCCTGACTCTCCTGAGGACCTTCAAACAAGGGGCTCACAAAATCTCATGCCCTTCCCTGTGAAAATGAGTTAATTTTGATACCATTTTTTTTAAGAGATGAGTAAGAAAAATGTAATGTGAATCCAACTCAGGAGCTGAAGAAACTGCTGAACCCTTTCCATGCAGGGACTCTAGCAGAGTTTATTTCTATCTGTGCACAGCTGTAAAAACAACTGCTCAAACCCACTTGATGTCAGAATGGGGAGTTCCTGTGTTTGACATCCCAAGTCATAGAATGTTCTCAGACAATGCTGATGGTCCTTGCCAGAGGGTTTTGTGGAACAAACCAGAGCAAATTCCTGTCCCAAAGAGCTGCTTTGGAGAAAGGCAGGAGAAAACTGGTATGGTGCCACTGAAAGGGACTGGGCACCATGTGAGACACAGGTTTTCATCCTGGAGAAGGCTCCAGGGAGAGCTCAGAGCCTCTTCCAGGGCCTGAAGAGTCCCTTGTCCCCAGTCTCCCTCCAGGAGAGCTGCAGAGGGACTGGGGACAAGGGCTGCAGGGACAGGACACAGGGAATGGCTCCCAGTGCCAGAGGGCAGGGCTGGGTGGGATCTTGGGCAGGAATTGTTCCCTGGCAGGGTGGGCAGGCCCTGGCACAGGGTGCCCAGAGCAGCTGTGGCTGCCCCTGGATCCCTGGCAGTGCCCAAGGTCAGGTTGGACACTGGGGCTTGGAGCAGCCTGGGACAGTGGGAGGTGTCCCTGCCATGGCAGGGGTGGCCCAGGGGGGGATTTGAGGTCCCTCCAGCCCACACCAGTCTGGGATTCTGTGATTCTAAGGAGGGATAAGCCCAGGAGACAACACACACACGTTTCTGTGCTTTGCAAAACCTGAAGCCTGAGTGATTTCAGCCACAGCTTGAGGCCCATGGGCTGCAATCTCAGACCCAAATCATCCATTTAAATCCCTTCCCTGGGATGTAGCACTCTGCAGAGCTGGAAAAAGCTCCCAGAGCCCAGTGAGGACTCCCAGCTCTGTGCTCCATCCACGGGGGAAGTTTCACGCTGAAGTGAGAGCTCAGTGCTCACAAGCACTTCCCCAGCCCCTGGAGGCTCAGGGCCCGCCGGGGGCCGTGTCCTTACCCTGGTGGCGATGCCGGCGCGGGCGGCGCGGCGCAGCTCCGGCACGCCGGGTCTGTTGGAGATGACCAGCACCAGCTGGGCACAGCTGCCCGGCTGGCGGGCACAGCCGATGAGCGCGGGCAGGGCCCTGCCTCCAGGGAGAGAGAGAAAAGGGGGGAACACCTCAGCACCCACAGCTGCTTGTCCACTGCCTCGGGTTGCAGTGTGTCACCAAAGCATGTGTTCTGTTCCCAGCAGCTGAAGAGGTGTTTTTTCCTTTTAACTCCAGGGGGAGAGGGGGTAGGTGCCTCTGTCAATGGGCAGATGTTAAACCAGCTGGGGCAGTGTTCTTTATCCCTGCCAGGACCCATCCTCCCTGCAGGGGATATCTGCTGTTAAACCAGCTGGGGCAGTGTTCTTTATCCCTTCCAGGACCCATCCAGGGGATATCTGCTGTTAAACCAGCTGGGGCAGTTCTTTATCCCTGCCAGGACCCATCCAGGGGATATCTGCTGTTAAACCAGCTGGGGCAGTTCTTTATCCCNTTGCTCTGCATTCCCAGAGGGAGCCCAGCATTCCCACCTGGATCAAAGCTGGCATTGAGAACAGCAGCACAGCCTGGTTGCTCTGCATTCCCAGAGGGAGCCCAGCATTCCCACCTGGACTAAAGCTGGCATTGGGAACTCCAGCACAGCCTGTTTCCTCTGCATTCCCAGAGGGAGCCCTGACCCTTCTACAGGATCCTCTCTGCTCCAACAGAACCACACCTGGCACTGCAGGAGGATTTATTTGGACTGCTCCCAACACCCTGACCAACAGCGTGTCAGGTCCTGTTCTGGCTCTGGCAGTGTTTCTAGGATTTTTTGATTGTTTCTTTGTTTGCTTTCCTACATTTGTATTTTTTAATATTCCTAGGAAATAACTGATATTCCTAGGAAATAACTGTTATTCCTATTCCCAAATCTTTGCCTGAAGGCCCTTAATTGAAAAATGATAATAATTTGGAGGGAGGGAGTTTACATTCTCCATTCCAAGGGAAGCTCCAGCTTTCCCTGACACACACCTCTCTTTCCAAACCAAGACATCCACAAACAGCACTGAGGGTGGGGACACTGGTAAAGCTCAGTTTTTAAGCAGTGCAACACAACTCCTTGACTTGCAGTCAAAGTGGAAGCCCTGGAGTTTGAAGGGTCTGAAGATTCCACTGAAGGAAAGGCCAGGTGGACACACTTGAACCGGCCTCTCCAGAATGTGTGGGGACATTCTCTGTGCCAGGACAAGTGACAGCTCACCTGCTCCAGAGACAAGAACAGCCACCTTCACCTTTCTCTTCCTGGGCTGGGGCTGGCTCTCAGCAGTGCTGTCGTTCAGCAGGTGCTGGGGACTGCTCAGCTGCAGGGCCTCTGCAAGATTCTCCACTTCAATATGAGAACCTGCTCCAAACACAGGAGGAATGTGTCAGATTTTACCTTTCCTTCCAAACTGACTTCCTGTAGTTTATTCGTAATGTTTCACCAACAACTGACACACACAGCAATGAATTTGTGCGGGCACAGATAGAGCTCCAAAGGGATTCTGTGCTTGAACAGCCCAGATCCCAGGAGCTGTGCTGGTCTCTGGTGTTACCTGCTCACAGAGTTGTTCACACAGGCCCAGGCATGGCCTTCTCAAGGATTAATCCCATCTTTTATACCTCTCATGTTGCAAAAGGACACTAAAAACAATGCTGACAGAGCTGAGGTGACATTTTGGCTGCCCAAACTGTTTGGTTTCCAGAGGGATTTTGGTTCCTGTCCTGCTGGATGTCAGTCAGTGACACCCCAGGATTCAGACTGACCATCACCACATGTGACTGCACAAAGCTGTGGCCTGTCCTCAGCCTTTACACAGATCTGTGTGAGCTGGGAAGGGGTGGACAGGAGGGGAGTTGATCACCATGAGTGTGGTAAAATGTCCACTGATTTTTGGAACAGTCAGCACAAGGATGTCCCAGGGAGGGGAAAAGGTTATCCAGGTGCTGCCACTCTGAAACAAGAATTCATTTCTCATTTATTTAATACTGAAATATAGATGTGGAGGTGTCCAGTGGCCTCCAGCCTAGTGAAACAACAGGAAAGTGGTGTGAACTACACAAATTTTGGAACAGGGAGTTTCTTCAGTCCCACGAGGACAGCAGCTCACCTGTGTGACAAGGGGCAACCACCTTCCCAATCAGCCAGGCCTCCTGCTGCCTCTGGATGTCCTGGAGAACATGCTGGGCCAGCTCCTTCTGCACAACCAAGACGGCCCCAATCCCACAGGGGAAGGTCTGAGCCATCTCCTCTGCAGAGAGGTTCCCCTCCTTGTAGAGCCAGCAAAAGATTTCAGGGATCTTCCAGCTGAGAGCATCTGGAAAAGATTGAAATTTGTGTGTGGGCAGCACAAATGTTTGCTGTTATTTATTTTCCACTGTCTGCAGTGACAGTGATGTGTCACAAGAGCTGGTAGAGACCAATTCTTGCTGCCACAGAACCCCTGAATCCCTGGGGCTGGACAAGCCCTCCCAGCCCAGGCAGTCCCAGCTGTGCCCACCTTGTCCCCAGCCCAGAGCTCTGAGTGCCACCTCCAGGGGACACCTCCAGGGATGGGCACTCCAAAGCTCCCTGGGCAGCCCCTGCCAAGGCCTGAGCTCCCTTTCCATGGGCAAATTCCTGCTGCTGTCCAAGCTGAGAGGACCTTAAACCCCATCTCAATCCATCCTCTGCTATGGCAGGGACACCTCCCACTATCCCAGGGTGCTTCAAGCCCCAGTGTCCAACTTGGCCTTGGAAATGTCTTTCTTTCCTTTCCAGTTTCATTCTAGAGAAACCCAACACACAGATACCTTTCTTTCCCCTCCCCACCCTCACTGTATTTCTAGGCTCACATGAACATGGTTTTCTTTACTTTTTTGAAATTCTGAATTCTTTGTCCAATTTTGACTCCACCAGAAAAAGTTCTGCCTTACTCACAGATGCCAGATGTTGTGGGGATGCTACCAAAAAAGTGCAATAAATGTGTGTGTATGTGCAGCAAATGGTGCAAATTTATTCTCCCACCAAACCTCAGTATTTGGTCAAAATATTTTGTTTGGAGAGGCGTCCTGAGGGACACACAATCTTCTCCAACACCTTTTTGTCCTAGAGATGTGCTGCCCCTAATCTCCTCTGGAATTTCCCTTCTCCAGCAAAGAGTGGGGCTCATCACTTGGAATAGGGATGGTTTTGGCAGCCCCTTGGAAAGCACCCACTTGTGGCCATTCCCCTTGGCAGGGACGTTTCTGAGGATTCCGCAGCTGAAGCTGGAAGGCCAAGGCCGTGCTGTGCCCGGGTTTTGTCCCACAGGAGCAGCTCAGGTACTCACCCAGGACGGCGCTGACGTGCTCGGGCAGGAGCCTGGAGATGCCCCCCAGGAGCCCCTCGGCCGTGGGGGCAAAGCCCTTCACGTGCCCCGAGCGGAGGACGGGCAGCAGAGCTGGGCTGAACATTTTCCCTGGGGTCAGCAAAACATCTCCTGCAAACAACAGCCTCGGCTCAGTGCTTCTGTTTAAAACCTCACGAGAGGTTTAGAATGAAAACATCCCAGACTGGTTTGGGTTGGAGGGACCTTAAAGCCCACCCAGTGCCCGTGGCAGGGACACCTCCCACTGTCCCAGGCTGCTCCAAGCCCCAGTGTCCAACCTGGCCTTGGGCACTGCCAGGGATCCAGGGGCAGCCACAGCTGCTCTGGGCACCCTGTGCCAGGGCCTGCCCACCCTCACAGGGAACAATTCCTGCCCACGATCCCATCTAAATTTCCCCTCTTGGAGTCTGTGCTCATTCCCCCTTGTCCTGTCCCTCCATGCCTTGTCCCCAGTGCCTCTCCTGGAACCCCTTTGGGCACTGGAAGGAGCTCTGAGGTTTCCCAGAGCCTTCCACTCTCCAGGCCGAATTCGCTGAATTTATTTCAAAGCTCGTGGGGTGTTTTTGGGAATGCTTCCCTGAACAGGATCTCTCCCCGTCCTTGCAGAAGACCTTGGCGAGGAGGCAGAAGCGCTGCCCCCCTTTGCAGAGCAGCGCGCACCGGCCCCACCCCGCAGCCTGATTAAGCCGCGCCGATGGGCACAGCCCGGGGCAGCGGCGGGCCCCGGCAGTGCCTCGGCAAGAGGAAGGATGGCACACCCAGGGTGCTGTGCCCGCAGCTGCCCGGCGCTGGCGAGGAGCAGCGCAGGGAGGACGTCAGGAGGATGCTGCGCACGACGCCGAAGCCGCGGCCGTGGATGCCGGGGGAGCCCAGCCCCAGGAGCGCGTCCCCCTCCTCGGCTCTCTGCAGCCCCGGCAGGCGCTGGCCCCGCTCCACCGCGCCCACCACGAACCCCGCCAGGTCACAGTGCCCGGAGGGACACGGAGCCACTTGTGTCACCTCCTCACCTGCCGGGGGAGAGAGGGGTCAGCACCTCCTGCTGGTGTTCGTTTGAGACTCACAGAATACCACAAGGATTTGGGTTGGGAGGGACTTTAAAGCCCATCCAGTGGCACCCCTGCCATGGCAGGGACACCTCCCACTGTCCCAGGCTGCTCCAAGTCCCAGTGTCCAACCTGGCCTTGGGCACTGCCACAGTTTCTCTGGGAATCCCATCCCATCCCAGCCCCTCCCCACCCTGCCAGGGAACAATTCCTGCCCAATATTCCATCTAACCCTGCCCTCCCTCAGCTCAAAGCCATTATTGTAACACCATCTTAAATTTATGGCATCTCCTAAAGTCAGCAGCACATCCAGGGACACACAGCCTAAGAGCATTCAGATGTATTTTTGAAATCCTTCTTGGTTTGTTACTTCACCTCAGGACTCCCAAGAAAACAAAGCTTCATGAAAGAAGAAGTGTTTTTGTCATGATTATTTCTGGTACTCACGTGGCACCTCCCTGAGTATGGAAACATCAACAGTGAAGAATGTGAGGCTTCCATTTCTGTTCTCCTTTGTTCAGGGATGGAGAAGGAAGAGCAAGGATCCAAGTGCACAAATACTAAATCCCATCTTTCTGTGCTGACCCGTTTTACAGACAAGGAAGAACTGAAGCACAAATTCTCAGCTGTTTTTTCCACCAAACAGAAACCAACAATTCCAGGGCCATATTCTGCCTCCTCCTACCAACTCCATTTCTCTGGTGATAAATTCAACCTCAGACCCCTCAAATCTCAGAGGAGAGGAGGGTCCATACCCAGGAAAGCACAGCCTGCACTCCTGCAAGCCTCAGCTATTCCTTCTTTGATTGTTTCCAGCACTTCAGCATCGAGTTTGCCACAGGACAAATGACTGAGGAAGAAGAGGGGCTCAGCCCCCTGGGCCAGGAGGTCATTGACACACAGGGCCACCAGGTCCTGCCCGATGGTGTCGTGTCTTTTACACACCTGGGCAACCTGCAAAACATGGTGGGAACGAGAAACAGGCAAAACTTAATTATTAATCAGCGAAATCAGCAGAAACCTTTTCTCTGAAAGGAATCACTACAGGCCATACCTGGAGGACAGGACCTGGTGCATTACCTAGCTGAAATCAAGAGAAAACAGCTCCTTTTCTCGTAGATAAAAAAAAGAAAAATCTATTTTGCCTTTTTTAATATTAGTTTGAATTCCAGCCATAGCTACCTAGAAATTGTCATTTGGAGATTCTTTTGTGTGCTTTTTGGAATATTATCATGGAATCATGGAATGATTTGGGTTGGAAGGGTCCTCAAATCCCATCCAGTCCCACCCCTGCCATGGCAGGGACACCTCCCACTGTCCAGGCTAAATGTCCAAGCCCAGTGTCCAAGCTGGCCTTGGGCACTGCCAGGGATCCAGGGGCAGCCACAGCTGCTCTGGGCACCCTGTGCCAGGGCCTGCCCACCCTGCCAGGGAACAATTCCTGCCCCAGATCCCACCCAGTGCTGCCCTCTGGCCCTGGGAGCCATTCCCTGTGTCCTGTCCCTGCAGCCCTTGTCCCCAGTCCCTCTGCAGCTCTCCTGGAGCCCCTTTAGGCCCTGGAAGGTCTTTGATAAAGCACAGAGTTCCCTCAGGGAAGTTGCTGTTTGATTTTAGAAGTCCTCCTAATGTCTGCATTTCACAAGCAATGAAACCTGGGCCAGGTGTTGTGGCTCCCATGAAGTGCTGACATTTCCAGCTCTCAGGGGTAACCTGGAGCATCCTGCTCAGCTCACAGAGCTGCCACGGGACAAAGATTACACAGAGATCACAGAATTATTGAGGGTGCAAAAGACCTTTAAGATCATCGGTGGATAAATTTTCAAAGAGGTACCTTTTACTGACACAGTTCCATCTGTGCAGAAAAGCCCAGGACAGAGGGATGGGCAAGGGGAAAAGGTGGATAAACACCACTGGATCCCAAATGGTGAGAGAGCAGCACCCAAACAAAGTCTGGGCTTGGATTCCTGATTGATTTCCCTGGGTTTAGCATGGATTTAGGAGTGCTATGGAAACAGGCATCCCGTGGCCTTTGCTGCATGACAACACCTCCTGCTCCAGAAACACTCCGGGCAGGCACCGGCCAACCTTTCCTTGGCCAAGGAAGAGCCTTGGGAACAGTCTGGAGACACAGTTGGGAATGTCTCTGTGCCAGGCAGTTGGAACAAAGCCTCACAAGAGCCAGCACCAATCACTTTTTCATGCTCAGAGGTGTCTGAGGATGTGAGACTTCAAAAGACCTTTGGGATGATCCTGCTCAGTCTCCTGCTGTTTGTTATCCTGGCACTGAAGGCAGAAACCATTGGAAACAAGGGACATTGCTGTGCTTGACAGTGAAAGGAACTTCAGATCTCCACCCTCCTGGTGGCTGAAAACCTTCTGATTTAATATATAAACAAATACCCAGGTCAACTTATCCTGATTCAATACGTAAATATACCTCTGGCTCAATTTATCCCAATTCACTACATAAATGTATTCCTAACTCAGCTTATCCTGGATATTCTTAGCTAATTAAAATTCTTTATTTCTTGGCTTCTTTAATGTTTATTTCCTCCATCTCGCCTTTCCCCAGTGCCCTGACCGAGCTTTCTACCTGCTTCTCCCTTTCCATACACAATTTATTAGGCTGAGTTTGCCAGTTCTCATTTAAACAGCTCCCTGTGCTCCTCCACACAGATCCTCCTCCAAGCCAATGGACCCTCTAGTTTATAGCAGTAATTCTGGGTTTTTCTGCCTCAGGTTTTCAGCTAAATTTAGGGTTATTATCATTTCACCACAAAACATCCACACTCCCTCAATGAAGAATGCCCAGACCTTGGACAAATAACCATTTCCAAAGTTCTGGTGGACTCAGGGGTGTCTGTAGAGCTCAGGAGGGTGCAGATGGTGGGACTGGCTGTGGCACTGACACAGCCCTGGCAGTGACATCACCTTTGCTGCAGTGGAGCTGCCAATTACCTGCAGTTTGGGTCCAAGGCCCTTGGTCTGGGACACCAGGATGGGATCATCATAACCAGATGCCTTCAGGTCAAAGAAAGCAGCAAAGCCTCCTCCTTCCGAGCGACCTCCTGCTGAGTACAAACACGGCATGGATTGGGTTTGTGGGAAATAAAACCACCCAGAACTCTCACCAAGAACAGAACTGCAAATGATCCCTGAATCCCTGAGGCTGGAAAAGCCCTCCCAGCCCAGGCAGTCCCAGCTGTGCCCACCTTGTCCCCAGCCCAGAGCTCTGAGTGCCACCTCCAGGGGACACCTCCAGGGATGGGCACTCCAAAGCTCCCTGGGCAGCCCCTGCCAAGGCCTGAGCTCCCTTTCCATGGGCAAATTCCTGCTGCTGTCCAAGCTGAGCCTGGCCTGGCCCAGCCTGAGGCCGTTCCCTCTGCTCCTGTCCCTGTTCCCTGGCAGCACAGCCCGACCCCCCCGGCTGTCCCCTCCTGGCAGGGACTTGTGCAGAGCCACAAGGGCCCCTCTGAGCCTCCTTTGCTCCAGGGTTTCTATTACCATGATTTTATTGATTTGTTTGTTTCCATTATATTCCTCTCTATTCTGCGCCTCTAAAGAAGCACAATCACCTCCCTGGCAAGGCAGTAATTTGTTAATTAATCATAAGAGGAGTGACAAGAAATTAATTTTCTTTCTTTGTGCTGATCCCAGCCCATGTTCCCAAGCTCAGTTTCAATGCCATAAGCACACTGCCCACCCCACAGAGAAAAAAAGGACCAATGCACTGAGGGAATTCCCAGATTCTACCCAGTCCTACCTGCCCTGGTGCCTCTCACAGCTGATGTTTGTGGCAGGTGGCTCCAAACGTCCCTGCTTCCAGCTCCCACGTGCCTGTCCTTGTACACCAGGGCCCTGTGGGGAGGGAAGGACGTGCTGGCACAGCAGTGACCCTTTCTGCAGGGCCCAGCAGAGATGGCCCAGGTGTGAGAGGCAGGATGGAACACCTGGGCTGGGCTCAGGGGCTGTGCTCACGTACAGGGGCTGCTGCAGCAGCCGCAGGCCCCGGAGCCCGATGTCCCTCCTGAAGGTGGCCCCCTGGAAGTGGATGGTGGCCACACCCCTGTTGGCTTCTCCCACGGCTTCCATCAGGTCCTGCCTGACAGCAGTGACAGACAGGACTCTGCCACCCCTTGTCACCACCCTGCCATCCTTCAGTGCTGTGCCCCCGTGGAACACCTGCAGCCCCAACTCCTTGGCTTGCAGAAGTCCTGCAAAAACAAAGGGAATTCTCTGAGGATTTTGAATTGCATTCTCTGTTGACTCGAATCTCAGAATGAAGGTGGGAAGAGCCCCTCAGGATCACCCAGTGCCACCCCAGCAGCACCAGCAGCACCCAAACCCTGTCCCCAAGGGCCACCTCCAGACTCCTCCTGAGCACTCCCACAGACAGTGACTCCAAACCTCCCTGGGCACCTCATCCCAAGGCCTGACCACTCTGCCAGGGAAATTTCCTTTCCCAATCTCCAAGCTGAGCCTCCCCTGGTGCAATTTGAGGCCATTTCCTCTCCTCCTTTCCCTTGGGACAGGCAGCAGAGCCTGACCCCCCCAGCTGTCCCCTCCTGTCAAGGACTTGCGCAGAGCAGTGAGGTCCCTCTGACCCTCCTTTTCTCCAGGCTGAGCCCCCTGTTCCTCCCAGGATGTGTTTTCCAGACCTTTCCCCAGATCCATTACCTTCTGTGGACAAAACACTGAAGACTGAAGTCCTTTATTCAGCCAAGGGAGAAAAAAAGAAGTTTTCACCTTTGCTTTTTTTCTGAGAAACAGCATCATCAGTGAAAGGCATCCCAGTGCACTGTCCCCAGGAATCCCCTTCTGAGCCATCCAGTAAAGCATCAGGGAATTCCAGACTGGTTTGGGCTGGGAGGGACCTCACA
>VYXD01009025.1:409794-452722 GCA_013397195.1 Hylia prasina | reverse complement strand
ACAACCACCACCAACAAAAACCCAAAGGGAAACTCGAGCTGGTACCATGTGAAATAAGACCTCCCAGGTCCAATCCCTGAGCACAAGGTATCCAAACCCCTGGCTCTAGGCACCTTCTGCCCCGTGGTCACTGGAGCTGGCCTAGGAACAGATGCTCCCAGGGCACAGCAGAGCCTGTGCCAAACTAGCCCAGCAGCTCGCCCCATACTGATGGAAATTAACCCTCAGTAATTAATGCCATGAAAGGAATGCAGCAAACACATCCCTGCCTGTATGAGCAGAGCAAATGGGTCAGTGTCCTCCCTGCAGTGACAGACTCGGCCCAGTCTCCCAAAGGCTCATATGGGGTGATGACCAAGACCTGGAGGGGTCTGGGTGCAGCCACAGGTCTGGCTCTGCAGGAGCAGCAGCAGCGGGTTCTGGGGCACAGCACACACCTGTCCTCAGGGCACCTGCTGATCTGGTGCCATCAGAGTACATGGAGGAGACCACCAAACACAGCCTGAGTTGGCACAAAACCAGCCCCTGTGCCAGCCCCAGTCCTCAGCTGGCTGTTCCTGGCCAGGGGAGCTGCAGGTCACTGACTCCAGCCTCTATTCTGAGACAGTAGCAGAAAAATCAGCATCACCATCCCTCCCAAGTGCTCCATGCTGCCAAGTCACCATGTCTTAGAAAATTAAGTTCCTCTTAACGAGGCGTTTGTTTTTCACTATGTAGTTAGGCTAACGCAAAGAATATAAGAAAATTTAATCTGATTCTACTAAAAGGAACTCACAAATAGGGTCAGGAACACAGAGATGAACGTTATACCACAGCCAGAGGCTTCTCTGCAACATTCATGAGGATTTAGGAATTAGATTATTCCTAGTCCAGATGAGGACTCTGTTCACATCTGAGCAGTCTGCTGTACCTGATGTCCACAGGCGGTTTCATTTTTCTTTGCAGTGAAAATCTGTGGGATCTACAGTCCAGACCAAGACTGGAATCCAGTGATCTCCTCCTGGCTAAAAGGGCTTGTGCACACATTGACTAGAAGCCACTGGGATCAACTCGGAACACCAATACTTGCCTCTACAAGGAACCACATATCCCAGAAGCATTCCCTTACCTCTTTATTTTCCAGTAATCCCACACTGAGGAAATAACATAAGGACATTGTAATAAATTAACTGTTTTGAACACCCAGGGAAGGAGAGAAGACACATTTTACAGCAATAGAGGTATTTTTGACATTTTCATTAATATTTCCTATGAAAAAAACATAGCTCTTCGGCTTTGCAAAACAAGGGAGATTTAAGCTCTGCCACCAGCGTTTTTCTATAAAAATAAAGTTTTGTGTTTACTTGGGTTCTACAACTAAGCTGAATAGAAAGGAGAAGGCTCTTACAAATGAATCTGCTGTTTTATGGCCCCTCCCTCTGGAGACAAAAGCCAGAGGCATTCAGCTGGCTCTGTAAGTCCCTTCTGCAGATAAGCTCTAGCTCTGCTGAGTCTAGGGCTATTTTACAGGACGTCTCTGGACTTGGCAGGGCCCGCGCTCCCAGGGAACGGCCTGCTGTCATATTCCACTGTTCAGTTTGCATTAGGTATGTTTTCTTCATCAAGCCAAAAAGTGAGTCCCCAAACACGTGAGATTTCTGCCCCCCCAGTAATGGAGAGGGCTTGCGGGAGCTGCAGTCACGTCTTTGCTTCTTACAGGAAGTCTAACTCAAGGGCTTGGTGAAGGGACACGAGGTCAGCATGGTTTGTGATCCTCCAGAACGGCATGTTGTGCTGTAAAGAGAGAGGACAGTCAGGTTTATGTAGGGATTTTCAGCTGAGGTGGAAGCAGGCTGGGTAGAGCTGCAGGGCTGTGCAGTGTGGTGGTTCTGAGCACACCACTGTCAGGACAGACCTCAGCCATGTGCACATCTGTATGTGGAGCCCATCTCATGCGCACATCTGCGTGTGACAGGCACCAGCACTGACTGTCAGCTGCTCACAATGGAAACCTTGGCTGTGAGCTGCTGCTGTTGCACCCAGGAATGCCAGGGCCCCGAGGCCACCTGCACAGACGACAGCCCTGGCACATGGCAGAACCTGTGAAGCCTGCGGAGTCAAGGTCCTGACAGTCATCTTTGCACTTCGCTACTAATTAGCACAACCGAACAACCATCAATCACTCTTTGCTCCTTGTTTGTTATCTAGCCTAATGGCAGGTGCTGTATTCATCTGTTGCTGTTCCTGAGTCCTGGCTCCTCCACACTCCTGAGAAACTGCAATATCCTGATAGTCACAGGCTATGATCAGTGTATAGAATCATAGAATCATCAAGGGTGGAAGGGACTTCCAAGATCACTGAGTCCAACCCTTCAACATGCTACATTCAACACGCTACACTAAGACACTGCTGACAGGGACAGTGTTATATGCAATCCTAAATAATAGTAAAATAGAAACTTGAAACACCCAGGAGCCAGAAGACTGCCCATCTTAACACAATGGAACATCTCTTGCATCAAAGGCAAACTTTGCTCCTGGTTGCCCTGGCCTGAAGAGTTCAGCCTTGGAACAAGAGTCCTTGTAGGCAAAGCCTGCCAGGAACTTCCCTTTGCATTGCCCCACCTCTGCAGTCAGACCCACCTGCTTGGCTGCGACCTCCTCATCACGCCCATCTCCAATCACCACATAAGTGACCTTCTTTCCAAACCGTGACACGATCCTCTCGAAGCAGCTCTCTTTACCTGTCAAAGACAATCCCCTGTAAGGAGCCTCAGGCAGAGAGAAATAGAGCCTGAACAGGTCTCTTCCTCCCAGTCCAGAAACACTTCTTGTCTTACTGGGCAGGGGTAGCACCCAGTTCAGCTCCTGAGGCCAGAAGCCTTGACCACAGCACAGGGCTGCTCAGCTGCAGAAATGGCATTTCCCCATGTAAAAATCCCCGCTAATCCTCAGCAGATGCCACAGTGCCAGACACTTGGCACAACTCCTTACCTATTTTTGTAGCACTATAGATGTTTTCAATGGGAAACACCTCGCCCAATCCATACAGAAGAACTTTAGCAAGAGCTGGCATCAGTTGGGTGGTTGTGATCAGGATGTTCTCACAGTTTTTTCTAGAAGAAGAAAAACACTTGTAACAGCCCATCTACAGGCAGTGATGCCAGGACTGCTCCAGGCAGTCCGATCAGCTTCCCCAGGCGCCATGTGCTTTGCTGTCCTGTTTTCAGAAGGCATTTTAGGACAAGGTTTGGCAATTTTTGCTCGTTTGCTTCTGGCAGAATTCCCTGTCAGAAAAACCATTTGGTGAGCATGGGGACCTTGCTAACTACAGGTGTTGCAGCAGAGAAACAGGTGTGGAGTTTTCTCCCCTCAGTCACTTGGCAGCTGTGCCAAACAGCAGCAGTGTGACAGGAGCAGCGTCCATCACAGTGCTACACCCGAGGGCGAGAAAGGGCTGAGAAAGCCTCACAGGCACTTCCAGGCTCCATACCTGGACTGGATGAGCAGCAGGGATTTTAATGCAGTTTCCAGCCAGGAATCTGTCAGCACTTCTATGTCAGTCCTCAGTCGCTGCAGAGCTTCCCTCTTCTGTGGGCTAAGCAGGCCTGGAAGGTGAGTAACATTTGTTTGCCTGGCAAGTCTGACACAGGGCTGAACCCAATGCACCAGCTGCCTGCTCTGCAATGAATCACAGAACTGAAGGCCTCTGGAAGCTGGACTGTCTGTCTCAAAGCAATGAAAGAAACCAGCTCCCAGTGACATGAATGAGCCCAGACATTCATCCAGGAATCTGACTGTGGGGAACTGGGCAGACACTTATCTGCAATTATTTCTAAGCATTTCTCAGGATACAGGCGATCAAAGGCACTTACTCTCGGACAAAGCATTCACAGTATTAGGGGTCCAAGGCCACGGAGAACTCCTACAGTCACCCTCTCTTTCTGCTTTCCAAGGACTCTTTCCACTTTAAGCCCTTTTACATATCTTTTTTAAAACCACCCCCTGTTCTTTTATTCCCATGCTTGTAATTGCTTTTAGATATAATTTTCTTCAAGTCTCCAGTTTTGAATTAAAAGCAGACAGAAGTGGAAGCCATTTCTGCTCCTGACAGTAAATACAGCAAGAAAGGAGCACATGGAGCCTGCATGTCTCTCCAATTTCCATCCATGACATATCAGCCCCCCTCACTCCAGCTTCCTGTTACACCTCTGCACTGAGGCCACAGAGGGACCCACAGCAGGCTGCACTGACCGCTGCTTCATCATGTAGCTTTCCAGAGGTCCTGAAAAACTCTGCATCCAGGTTTCCCATGAGCAAAATATGAAATCATGGTCTGCAAGGAATCAGGTAACTGCAGCACACTGAACTGCACAGTGTGGCAGATTTTTAAGGCTGAAAGCTTTGAACACCTGAAGAAAATAGGTCCCAAAAAACATCTATCAAGGTTTTTGTGTCAGGGTTTGTATCAAGGTTTTGACCAGGCCAAGTCACCCTACCAGGTGAGCTGCTCCAGCAGCATCCCTTTTCCAGGGATGGCAATGCCAAGATACAGACTAAACAGAAAATTAATCTCCATTTGTTCACTATGGTTTGCATGATCATCACTGCTTTGGAGTTGAATGGGAAGCAAAACTAGAAAGCTTTAAGTGACTTCGTGAAGAAAGAGCAGAGAAGTCACGTCAGACTGTGGGCCTGACAGCCCAGGGGTGACCGCTGTATTTCCTGACAATGGCATGACCAAAGGCAGACTTTGTGGAAACATGAATGAGCAGCAGGGCAAATGAGTCATTCAGGCCACTGCTTAGCAGAGTTCCAGGCAGCCTTTCATACCAAATTAGCAAAGGGATACTATCCCCACAAAACCTTTTGCCTCTAGGACTGAGTTACCATCCTTATCTCCATGATAAATCACAGCCTGCACTGGCACACTGTTCAGTTTTGGAAGACCTACCCTCCTAGGATTCTATGGAAATTTGATCCCAGTTAGCACATTACTTCTAATGTCCACACATCAGGAAAGCCAAAGCTCTGAGGAGGGACAGAGTCTGGCCTCACAAGGCTCTGTTCAGTGCTCAGACCTTGGTGCAGGTGACCACTCACCTCCAACGTTAGTTTTGTATTTGTTGTAGATCTCGCGTACCCTGCGGTAGCGGAAGGCCAGTTTCCTCATCCAGTCCACTCCTTGCACACCCACCGAGGAGCTCTGGTTTGCATTGCTTCTGGAGCCACTGAAGCCATCCGTGGAGAAGTTGTAGTTGCTGTTCCAGGAAAGCAGATGCGTTAGGTGTGCCACAGCAGCAGCACTTCTGGCGGGGCTGCCGACGGCAGCGCTGGCAGCAGCTGGAGAACACCTTGGAGAGGAGCTGCACAAGCACCGTAACATGTGGAGAACAGAACTTGGCTCCTGTGGGAATGCTGACATCCAACTACAGCTGCTGCTGGCTCTGAACTGCTGCACTGATACAACTCCTTTCATATCCCCCACTACCAAATCTTCCTTTACTCTTTGGCTGCTCACTCCTCTGCCATACAGAGCATCCTTCCCCCTTCCTCATCCTGCAGCAGTAAACCCTGGCACAGTATCTTCCAAACATAGCACCCATGCCTTTTCATCACAGCTGCAGCTCCACAAGCAGATGAGCTGCTTCACCAGTTTTTGACTCCAGAAAGCAAGTCCTGATTCACCACTGTAGTTCTTTCTCCCTGACTGATCTTCCTCAGACTTCTTCATGAGCCAGTTCAGCTCACTAAAAAAATCTACTTCCCCCTGTTTGATAGTGAGCACCATAAACTCTCAGAGGGATGCAAACCACAGGGGGACTTTCAAAGGTCAAGATCATGGAATCTCAGGATGGTTTAGGTTGGATAGGACCTTCAAGATCATCTCACTCTAAACCCCTGCCATAGGCAGGGACTTTTTCTACTAACTGAATTAGAGTAACCGTTAGATTAGGTTACTAATCTAATGCTGTCATCATGAGATCTGAAGTGTTGGTTCTCCATTCCTCACTTGTCAATCGAGCACAGAGGCAGCGTTCAACAGTAGACAATGTAATTCACATAATTTCAAAACTCTTAATGCTTTGTAGGTCTTCAAAGAAATGCTCCCCCAGCAAACAAACACTTTGCCAGGTTTCATTCCCTTTACAATGCTGAGCTCTATCCCTTAACCCCATCTGCATTTGAAGTCCTCACAAAACCTGATTACATCAGCAATATGTTTCCTGCATTCATCAGTACAACACCTTAGATCTTGGCCATTGTCATCAGATGCCACATCTTCTATGTGTACCTGGTCACACTCCTGTTAAAGACAAAAAAAAAAACCCAAAATAAAGTCATGTTGTGGTAATCCAGAAATACACTGACATTTGCAGATTAAAGAAACTGTGATAGAAACCAATCCCTTCACACTTCCCAACAGCAACAAGCCATGCCACACACTGCCTCCACAAACTCACAGAGCTTCCACTAGCTCTGTCTGCCAGTACTGGGTTTTACTTCCCAGCCCCTAGAAGTCTTTGCCCAGCCTGGGATCTTAATTACCAGAAAGGATTGAAAAAAGCACATTTCTGTGGCATTTTGAGTTGTCTGCAAAAAAAGAAGTTCAACGCTCACTGAATAGGTTGGACTCAAAGCTCACTTGCCACTTGAAACCCTTCTGCCATTTCAAAAAAGCAAACAAAACAAAAATACCCAAAAGTGTATTATCTGGTCAAGCATTGCTATTCCATTTTCCCAACACGGGTCAGTAGAACCAAAGCAGTGTGGTGGTACTGCCATGGCTCTGGTGCTTAGTGCAGCTGATTTAACTCACTAACCAACACCTACAGCAGTACATTTGTGGCTGAGCACACAGCTAACACATCGATGAGTCCCCTTCCAGCTCAAGAGATTATCTGGCATTTTTATTTGTTTTTTTGTTGCTTTTTTTCCCTGAAGCTGGGAGATAACTCACTACCACCTTTGCTAAGTTCACTGCTACCAGTAGTCACAGCCCCCGTGGAAATATCATTTAAGTCTCTGTTTGCATCAACAAAACCATCTTGTTTTTCCATGATGTGATACACCTATAACTAACAGGTCCCTGTTCATATTAACCTTCCTAAGCCTTAAACTAGTGCTGTCAATTCTGCAAATTACATTGAGTGGAGTTACATCAAAGACAACGCAAAAGAAAAAGGGAGGGTGTTGTGTGTCCTCCATGGGTACAGCCTGCTTGTCCATGCAGCATGTCCCTCAAAGCTGTTCCACAGCCAAAGTCACCTCCGGCATTCTGTCCTTGGCTCAGTCACAGCCCTTGAGAACTGACATCCTCAAGACTGCCTTTTCCTCATATCTCTGGTTTCCATTTCAAAAGAGGGTCAGTGGAAGCAAAGTGCTCACCAGTACAGAAATGCAAATACAGATGGATCAGACATCACTCTTGTTATCTGTACGAGTTCAACCAAAAACCCAGCAGAAACTGAGAAAGCTCCTGACACTAGAAGGCTGCAGAATGCCTATCTCAGTTAAGAGCGCACCCCTGATTTGGCCATGCTTACAACAAGCAGTAAGAGGCTCTGAGGCAAAGAGCCCTCACAAAGAGTGAGGTGTAATTCTGACATGGTAACGTGGAGTTCTGCCTTTCAAACACATTTGCCATGTACCTCCAAGTCATTGAAAAATAAGTGAGTATCAGCAACTTCAAAAATCATCTCCTCCATGGACAGACCAGATCCAATCACTAGAGTTGGATCCTGGAAAAACACAAAAAGAAAATGTAAATGCACTGTGGATGCAGGCAGAAGGGAATTGTCATAAATCTCTCAACAGTTAAACTGCACGGAGTTTTCCACTGTATATCAAACCTGGCATAATTCCAGCTACATTCAATGGTGTGAACTACAATTTCCCTAGTATTTTAAACAACTCTATAAAATAAAATAAAATAAAATAAAATAAAATTTTAACAACAACAACAACAACAATCCCCCCTCCCCAAAAAAAACAAAAAAACCCACACACCACAAACACATCAATGCTCCACAGGAGAAACTGATACATTTTCATACATACAAAACATTCCAAAATCTACAATGTATTTGGAAGGAGAAAATCCACTTATTTTCCCTGTGTGCGAGGACCTCAGTTATTCCCAGTGAGGATGAAACCAGTCTGACAGACTTGCATTGTAAGAAGGGACATGTTGGTGATATCCATGTCCTAGTTCTGTAATAAAGCCAAATTCAGTTCTTTCCCTGCCTCAAACTGCCAACAACTTAAAAGTACCATGGTAGAGAATTAAAAAAACCCAAAACCTATTCCTTTTCTGAAGATTAACATTTAACTCTGCATGACAGAAATGGGTTTTCTTCAATGGAAAAGATAGTATTACCTTGCCATATTTTTGAGCATAAGACCCTGTGAGAAGAGAATGGAAGATGATGATGGTCTCATCCAGGTCCCAGAGGAACACCCGCTGCAGAGAGAACAAGAGTGGGTTAGAGCTATTCCAGGCACTGAGCTGCAATAAAGGAACAAGTTTTAGAGTTAATTTTGTGGTTAGCTGCAGTACGCTTTAACTGGTATGAACAGCAGTTGTCATCTTACAAGCTGAACACATTCAACTCTTCAGTTTATTGCAGTGGAGTTTATTTACTGCCACAGAAATACACAGGCTATGGCTGTTTGGTCAAACTATTTCAAAAGCTTCTCTTGCTTTTATAGTTATAAAAGTAAAGTGTTGTATCATGTTATGTCAAGGGACTGCAGTGATTCCACAGTAAAGCTTAGAGTGCTAATGAATTTTAGAGGCCTGCTGAGGTACAGCACACTTCCTATGATCTGGAGAGCACCAGGAACATGTCCTTGGTGTTTGTCAGAGAAACCTTTGTTATAAGGCAATGGGCTGCCATGAGGAGTGGCAGAGTTTTGGTACAGCAGGACTTTGACATTGAGAGCTGGGCCAACTTATGGAGTGGAATAACCCCTCACACTACTCCATGCTGAAGGAGGGCAAATTGGACACCAGTACAAGCCAGTAGCACTCTGTCCCTGTGGATAAGATTACTTTCCTGCTGGAGTGTGCCATGTGTGCCAGAAGGGAGGTGCTGTCTCAACCTATTTGGCACTGGGAAGGTTGCCCCAGATTGTATTCCTGGTCCCAGAGATCTGTGAGGAAATGAGAGTTGCCAGCAAAATGCTGTCAAGATGCATCAGTAGCCCACAGGAGAGGCTAAGGAAACTGTGATGGTTTATCTCAGCAAAGAGGAGACAAAGGGACATCTAACAGGAGACCACAACTAATTGAAAGGGAACTGTAAAGGAGATAGAGACAAATTCTTTTCAGTAGCGGCAGATGGAAAATTGTTGTGGTAGAAGAAGTGGAAATTTGCAGCATGGGGGAATTCCAACTGGAGAGAGAAAACCTCCTTCCCTGGGTGGATGTGGTAGTGCTGAGACAGATCACTAGGTACAGGGTCTCATTGTCTAAGTACAGGATTTTCAATCTTGGAGGCTCTTGTGGCTCAGGCAGACAAAGCCACAGCCCCAGTGCTGAGGACAGCCCTGCTCTGAGCATGAGCCTGTAGTGGAGACAGCTGGATGGCTCCTCAATGACACCAGTAGGATTTCCAGATGTGCTTAAGTGATGCTTTGGGTTTGAAAAGGACTTAGAAAACCATCCAGTTCCAACCCCTCTGCCATGGGCAGGGACACCTTCCACTATCCCAGGTTGCTCCAAGCCCCATCCAACCTGGCCTTGGACACTTCCAGGGATGAGGCAGCCACAAACTGCCTGCACAGCCTGTGCCAGGGCCTCCCCACCCTCACAGGGAAGACATTTTCTCCTAATATCTAATCTAAACCTACTCTCAGTTTGAACTCATGGGGACAGACCTTTTAGTAGTGCCTGTAGTGATAGAACAAGGGGGAACGGTTTTAAACTCAAAGAGAGTAAATTTAGACTAGATGTAAAGAAGACATTTTTTACAGTTAAAGTGGTTAGGCACTGCAACATGTTGCCCAGAGAAGTGGTGGAGGCCCCACTCCTGAAAACATTCAAGACCAGGTTGGAGAGAGCTCTGAGTGACCTGACATCTACTTGAAGATGTCCCTATTCATTGCAGGGTGGTTGGACTAGATGACCCTGAAAGGTCTCTTCAACCCAAACCATTCCATAATCACCTTCCATTTCCATGGAGATGGAATGAATCTCCATGGAGATGGAAAAAACGGAGGAGAATTTTCACCATCACACTATTCTGCAACGCTACCTGTAGAAAAGAAGATCACTATTTACCTCCAGTTCACTGTCCTGTGAGGAGGAGGTATCTGCTTTCCTCTTCCCCCTGTTCTTTCCAGGAATGTTTTTTCTTGTTTGCTCATCTAACTCTTTACTTGCTGTTGCTCTTGGTAGCAAAGGACTTGTGGATGCATCTCCTGGAAGAAAGAAATCACACAGCTCTCATCCCCTTGTGTCTCGAAACAAACACCAATATAGAACTGGCCACAAACCATCTTAGTAAAAGCTAAGATGTTACTGTACTATGTGGACACGGTAGTAGTTGAATGCTGATTAGAACATAAACCATGATCTCTTTGTCCCATCATTTCAAAACAGCTCCGTCTCCTCAATTCAGTCCCCCAGAACTGACCTATTGCAAGAGCTACTGCCTGCAGAGCAAAGCCACAGCAGAGCACCCTCCATCCCAAGGCCTGGAACCCTGCAGTCATTTCACTACCCTGGAACTACTCTATTACTCAACTATGTCAATTTTATTTAACAGACAGTTGAATATAAAAGAGTAACAGCGATGATGTTGGCCCTGGAGACACAGCCTTGGCCATGACTGACAGGGATATGTGATGGAGTCTGTTCTGCTACTGGTTAGAACACTCTTCCTAGGGAAGGAGTACAGCACCTCCTGCATCTTTCTCCTCCTGCAGCCAGATGTTCAGAGTACTCCCTCTCCCTGGGGCACACAGAGTACGGGTGTGTCCTGGAACAGCAGCAGTAGAAAGCTTCTGACACGTAAGTTTGGCTGGCCCACCATAATACTCTGCACACCAGTGAGACCAGTCTGACAAGGAAGGCAAGTGTCCCATTGGGCCCAGCATGCCAAGATGCTGCAGGTACCCTTTGGACATGTTTGCCCACAGCTGCCCCCTGCACTGTTTACAGACCCCGCCTCACCAGAAGAAGGTCTCTGCACCACCTGTGCAGGCACCAGGGCATTTGGCTTCTCCTCTGGGTACGTGGTGGTGGCTAATGCCAAGCTTTCTGTGTTGTCTGCTGGTGGCACCACTCCAAAGCCTGAGCTCGGGTAACAGGTCTGGTACTGACTCTGGCCAAGGATCGTGTACGTAGGATATTCCTGTTGGAGGACAGAGTTAGTGATGGTAAGATACCTCATTCAGAAGAGACTCTGAATCACGATGACTTTTGTATTAGAATATCCTGTCCAAGAAAAAATCCCAGCAAGAGCACAGTCTGTTTCATTCTGCATATGTAAGACATTCCCAAAAAGGGCTGAGAGCTCTGGCTGCCCAATGGCCCCTGCACAAGCAGGTTTTGCAGAGGAGACCAGTGATCATAGGGCCATTCCTCTGCTTCCAATGTCTGCAAAAATTAATTCATAATGAATGAAGTGGCAGTAACAGGGGAGTTGAGTGGACACCAAGACACCAGTGCACTCTGTGCTCTGGAATGTGTGGTTTTGTCTTACATTTGACTTCCTGCATTTGACAGTGAAAGAAAGCGATCTTGGGCCTCAGTGAGGGCACAACTACAAGATAAATGGCCCTTACTCATGTCCTGACTTTATCAAGCAATAATTCTGCATGCTGGAAGGTATCCGTTTATGAAATCTACTTAATTCATTTAGGAGATCACTCAGCATCTGGAGCTGTACTTGAGGATTTTAACTTCTGCTACTGACAGTAAAAAAAGCAGCAACTCCAAAAATCACATCACACTATTCTGGTTCACAGTGCTCTCTTGATTCCCTTGAAGAGCAGCCTGGGTTTGTGAACCAGGTACCTTGGTCTGGAATACTAAAAGAAAATCTTTTTTTCCCCTTATGGTTCCAAGCAAGCTCATGTTTAAAAAGCAACAGCATAAGCACAGAGGATTTTTGTACATCCATTGCGTTTTCCAGACTCCCTGTATTCTCTTTCTGGAAAGCTGGACACTGAAGGCTTCCTTTGTATATTCGAGTACTCAGAATGGCAGTTAACCACCCACAGAGGAAAAAGACATGGGGACATGGTCTTGGCTAGCTTGCAGGGCTGTCTCACTTTGTTCTCGTCTCCCAACAGAACGCAAACCCTACTTTATTGGGTTGGGGTTTTGTTTGTGTACAACCTCATTTCCTAGTCTTGCTGAGGGAGAACAAAGGCGTCCAAAAAACATCCACCTCTAATCCTCCCTGAAGATTTAGTCCTTAAAATAGCTGAATTGTTTCTTCCCCTCCATATCTCTTGCAGAGATCTCAGTTTTAAGACCCACAATTTGCAGATGAGGCAACAGATTTGAACAGATGAAGTGAGTTTGTTGCAAAGACCAAAGGGAAAAGCATCATGGTCAAAGAGATAGTAGATTTGAACAGATGAAGCGAGTTTGTTGCAAAGACCAAAGGGAAAAGCATCATGGTCAAAGAGATAGTAGATTTGAACAGATGAAGCGAGTTTGTTGCAAAGACCAAAGGGAGAAGCACCATGGTCAAGGAGACAGCAGGAGTAATTTGGTAACTTTGAGTTACACACTGAGCCCCACAACTCCAGTACCACTGTGCTCCAATCGAAGTGACATTTCCATGTTAGTTCTGAGCAACGTGTTAAACAAAGGTAAAGGAGATGGTGCACATAAATTTACCAAGGAAGTTTTACCTGTGAGATGCTGGCTACTGCTGATGTGGAAATATTGACAACAGTTGAGGATGTAGAGACTGGACTGGCATTGGTAGTTGATGCTGTAAAATTGAGAATTACTGCATTAAGTATTCTAAGAAAGCATAAGAAATGAGAAGTTGTGAAATAAATACTTACTAGGCAAATGTGCAAGCATTTGTGCTTCCAGCTGCTAGCACTCTGCTGCTAACAGTCAAAAAAGGAGTGGGGTGTATTTTGACACCAGTCACATTTCAATTTGGTTTACAGGAAAGGAGGAATAATACATCTTTAAAAACAGTCCTTTCAAATGGTTCAGGTGATGCCTTAGAAGGCCGAACTTTTTCCCTCGGTGGTTGCTAAGCAATTAGTGTAGAATTAAAAAGGTTTTATATCTTTACTACTTGTTTTGATAGGACAACAATCCATTCTGATGATCTATCAGTAGCAGTTGAAAACTAATCAGAATAAATCAAGAAAAAGGACATGAAGGTGTTTAAATCAGTTCTGCTAAAAAAAAAATCTGCATTTAACTTAGCATTTTTTTGTCTAATTAGATGTAAAATTTACAGAAACATGAAGAATGTTTCAAATAGTAGAAAAACAGTGTTTCCTGCTGGAGAAAGTGAGCATCTCGCCCAACATCCCTGTGTCTAAACTGCTTTTTGGATGTGACTTTCTGAAATAATCAGTCAACAGCTCATAGGACGAACTCTTAGAGATGTGTAGTTGTTAGTACCAACTTGAAGATGTTCATAAGCTTCACATCACTGCATTCAGTTTTCCCAAAACACAGAAGAGGCTGCTAGAGCAGCGCTTGGGAACACCAGTTTTTTTAGTAGGTTTTGGGGGGCTGCAGACACAGAGCCACTCCATTAAACTTTCTTCAACATGGGGTTTTTGGGACTCACAAAGATAACAACAAATAATTAAATCAACAGGAACAAAACCAGATGCCACCACCTTCTTCTGCACACAAATAAAACCAAAAAATCACTTTTAGATGCTTTTTGTAAAGACTTGCAGAAATTCATAGTATCCCTACTTCACCATCACTCTGAGAAAAACCCTTATTTTCTGCAAATACCATCTTGCAGAATTCACTCCAAGAACTCAAGCTTCTGAAGGTGTCAGTCCTGCTCCCCCAGAGAAACAGACCCACCATGAACTCTTATCGAGTTACGTTGTGGTATGGCAAGCACCAATACTACCTGGTGCCTCCTGGAAAGAGGAATGGATCCAAAATATGGCTCAAAAAAGTTAAGAAAACAAAAGAAATATATCTTAAAAGATGTGCAGAAATACACAGTATTTACAGGAGATGAGAAATATGAAGGGTGTCATCTCTCTAGAAGCAGAAACAAAGGGAAGCTATTAGCCCCAGAAACATTTAGAAAAAGGCAAAAGGGCTGCACTGAACAGTAATAATGGCAATGAAGACACTCAAGGACCTACAGTAGCTCCACGGCTACTTGAAGCCCAGCTGTGTGAGCCAAGGAACCAGTCACAGACACTCCACATAAGCAACTGCTCAAAAACAGGGGGCAGTTTCCAAATGAAGCTCCTTCCAATTACACATTATGGAAACTATCAAGGCTGTTATCACCTTAAGAGAAGGTCCCTTCCTAGGCCCCTATGAAGCCCAGCTTTCCAGAAAAGACCCTTGCTAACTGAACAAACCTGCCATGCAGCTGGGGCAGAGCAGCTCTCTGGAGGACAGACTGTTACATCACTGCTCTCGAGACTATTATGGAGAAGAAACAGAAAGTGATTCTTCTCTCTAATGTTCTGCAGAGGCTGCTTCTCCACTGAGATTCATTACAAAAGTTAAATGAGAAAAAAGATTTCAAGGTTTGGCATTCCCTCACATGAACTCTGTTGTTTATCTTCACTCTGGTCTCCCTCCAACAGGTCTTTTTAATAATCCTGCACCTAAACAGTGCTACATACCAGATTTTTTCAAACAGTTTCCACCACATGGATGAACCAATTCTTTCTGCACTGGGGGCCACTTCCTTTTACCTGTGAATGGGCCAGAACCACGCAAATATATTTGGCACAAATTTGCCAAACATGACTTCAAGGGCTAAAGTTTAAAGACCAGCAAACACAAGTACTGCATTAAAGATGCCACAACTCTTTTCTTATTTTCCTTTCTTTATCCCCCACTTCAGACCTCATCCTCAGACATTACATCCCTGCCTCCCCTACCTTATTAATCCCCATCTGCTTTGTTTCAATCATTTCCAAAGAGCCAAAACCAGAACCATGCACTGAAATTCCCCTCCAGTGAGTCAGCATCATTGTACAACTGTCTCACTCTGCTGATTTGAGTGGAGAGAAAAGACAGATGTTCCAGAGGTTACTACTAAAACGACTCTGTCCATCCTTCCAGCTCTGCTCTCCATCACCTCCTGGCACCAGCCCCTACATTGACCTGACCCCTTGGTGGGCTGCTTGAGAAGGAAATGTAGCAAATCTTAAAAAGGAAGAGTTTCCTGTGAGTCCGCAAAATGTTTTTCCAAAAAAGCAACAGCATTTGCACAACTGGAGTGACTTCTGCACACTTTCTGGTGACTTGCGCACACTTTCAGAGAGCAGCCTGCAGGGAAACTTCTCATATCACATTCTCCCAGCAGCACAGATTAAAATCCTTCTCCTGTACGGAAGCCTGACAAAGCTGGGTTGAGCAGTTTGCAGACGAGAAGACTCCAGGGAGACCTTAGAGCCACTTCCAGCATGCAGAAGGGCTCAGGGAAATCTGGAGAAGGACTATGAACAAGGTATGGAGTGAGAGGATAAGGGGGAATGGCTTCCCACTGCCAGAGGGGAGGGTCACATGGGATATTGAGAAGGAATTCTTCGCTGTGAGGATGCTCAGCGAAGCTGTGGTTGCCCCATCCCTGGAAGTGTCGAAGGCCAGGCTGGACAGGACTGGGAGCAACCTGGTCTAATGGAAGGCATCCCTGCTCATGGCAGAGGGGTTGAAAGCGGATAATCTTTAAGGTCCCTTCCAACCCAAACAAGTCTGTGATTTTATAAATCTCCTGCAGAGCAAGGCCCGACATGGGCCTGTCACCCCATCAGCCCCGGGGATCCACTTGCTCCCCACGGGACATCACTGGGAAATCCAGCAGGGGTCAGAAGCATTCCAGATCCTTGGCAATTAAAGCTGGTGCTGTGAGACACAGTAAGTCATTCTGCTGATGGGAAGGAGGGTTATGCTGGAAGGAAGGGAGTATTTCCAGTATTGGAAATTGACTTCCCTCATGTTAGGAATGTGAAAAGTGAATTAAGGATTAATATTACACTGGGCTATTGACTTGTCACAATTAAGCAAGTTGAGCAAGTACCATGACATACCACATGAGTTTCCTCCATGAGAGACATGCTAAAACCTACTCACTGCTCATTTTAAGAATTATCCTCCTTTTCTTGGCTCTCATGAGACCACATCTGGTTATGGCATTCAGTTTGGCCCCTCAAGCACAAGAAACACGTTGATAAAATTTGGTGGGTCTGGTAAAGAGACACCAAACTAGTCAGGGCTCTGGAGAATGTGCCCTGCAAGGGGCATTTCAGGGGAGAGGGACTGTCCAGCCAAGAGAGGAGGTGGCTTTGGGGACCTGATGCAGCCTGCTAGTACCTGCATGGGCATTAGTGAGAGGATAGACACAGGCTCTTTTCGCAGGTGTGCAGCAGCAGCAGGAGAGAAATGGTCAGAACATGAAAGAGGGAAAGCTCTGAGTCAACAAAAGAAAAATCATTTCATCATAATGACAGTCAGGTTCTGGAACTGGCAGAATTTCCATCCTTGGAAGTTTTGGAGATCCAACTACATAAAGCGCTGAACAATCTGGCTCTGAATTCTGTATCAACTATTCTTTGAGCAGGAAGCTGAACTAAAAATTTCCTGAAGTCTCTTAATTATTCTGTGAAAATATTCCACAAGAAATAGATTACGAATTCCTGAAATGCTTTATAAAATTTCCAGAGAAAGAGACAAATTGTCACAATTTGTCACCAAAACCTAAATGGCAAATTCCAGCCTAAAGAAAAGGTATCCATTTGCATATATCTGCCATAAGCAACAATATTCCATTATTCAGCTATCTGGCAGACTCACTCCTCAAAACTGCTGTGGAAGCTGGTGAAATTCAGCACCTGCCTTCTTAGATGTGGCAGTTCCAGCAAATATAATATTTGAATGGTAGTTCTATAGTGAGAAATTCACTTCCTAGCAGATCAACCAGCCCGGTGTGTGTGATATCCAAGAGCCATCTACCTCCAGAAGGAATTAAAAACAAATGTTTAAAAATCTCACTGCAGTCATCATATTTCCTGACATCAAGCTAAAGACCACAAACAAAGAGAAATGCAAGAGCATTCCCAATAAAGCATGCAGGAACACAACATGTAGTCTCTTTCCCCTTCCCATTTGCTCTTCACCCTGTTTAGCCCAGCAGCATGGCACCAACAAGCCAGCCTGGTGCACAAACAGGTATGAGGCAAATACAAACCCAGAAACACACAGGCACAAAGAGAAAAAAGGCAAAGCATGAAGCATGCACAAACCAAGGACGAGCGTGCAAGCCTCTCTAGTTTGGTATCTAGACTCAGGTGGAGAGAGATGCAGATAAAAACCATGCCAAGTTACCTTCAATGGAATAAGAATAATGTGCTGGGCTGGGCTGGCTTGTGGTTAGCCCTGTAGTGCAGGTAAGAATACTGTGCTGACTTGCAGATGGAGTCTGAATTATACCACTTTCAGGTTTCATACCTGGCCACAGTGCACCTGAATCAGATAAATTGGACCAGTTACAAACAAATATGCTGGGACCAAACAGCATGCTCCTACCTCAGATTAAGGTTTTTGCTCATCACAAAAGCAAGTAACAGATGACACATGGAAAATGTTTAATTTCGGCAATAGTAAGCACTGACTGTCAGGCTGTGCAGGGATTAGAGCTGGTGACAACATGGCTGAAAAAGAGAAAATTAAAAGCACCAAGAAGACTAATTCACAAAGCTTTTAAATAAAAATCTGCTTGTGTCACTAAGATTCACTGCCCATGCAGATGAAGGACCTGCCAATTGCTGTGATTTTGGGCTGAGCTGCACAGCATTGCAAGTGACATCAGCTGCTACACAATGAGGCCAAAGCTGGGACCTATGAAGGCCAAGCTCAACACTTCCACTACTTCACTGGACATTGGGATGAATATTTTAAACCAAGCCACAAGTCAGTAATTTTCCTAGACTGATAACAGCAAATATAGAGCTAAAAAAAAAAAAAAAATTAAAATCTAAATGTTCCAGATTTCCTGTTGTTTTAGAAAGCTTTAGTAACAACCCTGGGGACAGCATAGAGAGCAGAGTGACTGTAATTACGTGTACAGGGCACACTTAGCATGTGGCTCAGCTCGGGTGCCGTGTTAAGATCGAGGTCTCTGCATTGACAGATGCCAACAGTGTCCAACTGAGGCAGCTCAGCTCAGGCTTCACTTTTCAGGGCTCTTCAGGCTTTTATTTGAGTGTCTACAAATCTACAGCTATAGCCAAAGACAGTTCTCCCCGGCCCTGGTTAGAAAGCAGCAATATTTTGAGAGGATCTACTTGAAAACAAGCAGGAGTGAGCAAAGCAGAGGGACAAAGGACGTTTTGAGCTAGACAGAGTTCAGGGCCATCAGAAAGACCACCCTCCTTTTTAAACACCCTGAAAACAGTAACAAGGCTGCAGAAGCCACCTGCAGCCCTTCACCCACTCCAGCAGGATTGAGCCATGGGCTATGAGCTCCAGGTTTCTTACCCAGAAGACAGGGGCGACTCCATCAAGCTGGACATGAGCAGCAGCTCCAAGAGGTTGCTCCATGCTGCAGCTTTGTCAGAATTATATTCTGCAATGCCCCTTTGATTTATTTACATATCTGACCTCAAATCGACACCTATGAGTCAACTTAAATCACTCCCCTCTGCACAGCCACCCCAGGGTTTGACTCTTCGATTCTCAAATTGTGTCTTCGTTACGGTTTCAAAGCTCCAGAACGTCAATAATTAGCAAACAAAAAGGAAAGGCTGAGTTAAGAAAGTCTGTAGATACATTGCAGAAACTCCAGAACAAAATATATGGGAAAAAGATCCTCCAAGGAGAGGGGGAGTGAGAGCTGTGTTTGTTTAATCTGGAAAGGGAGTGCCACCATCTCCAAATGGGTGAGCAGTTTTCACAGGGGGCAGTAACCAGCAGCTCCTTAGGGCATAAGACAGAGGGACAAGGATCAGACAGCAACAAAATGTGATGGTCACATGACATGCAGAAGTGCCAAACAACCTGAAAGTGAAACACAAACTCACCCTGAATGTTGTAGGATAATGACCACACAGGGAGTGTGGCACCAGGTCAGACACACTAAGAGGTGCTGGCAGTGCTGGCTGGTGCCAGTGCAGGAGCTAACTGAGGTCATGTGCTAAGGCATCATTCAGCCCCTGCCTTCCACGACTGTCTTGTTGTTACAGACATGTCCTACTTTCTGTACAGGCAGGCTCACTCCTGGACTGGTGGCATATGTCCTTCCCCTTTCATTCTGCAGGACAGCATTATAAGTTAGCATAAGCCTCAAGGATGATGGAGAAGCAGCTGTGAGAGGGGGATCGAGACTCTTCCATGTCCAAAGGCAGCACTGTATGTCGCAGAATGTCACAGCACACATCTACATATATGGAAAGGCCCCACACAGGACATCATTTGTGGGTTTTTCTTGAGTTAACGTAAGCCATCACACCTATGGTGTTTCTAATACCAACTTATAGCTACACAAATGCAGCCTGGATGTCACTACTCTTATTTTAATGCTTCTTTAAAAAAATCTCTCCAGACCACAAGGGCATCCCATGCAGAACAATGCACTGAACACCAAGAGAGGTGACAAATCAGCAAGAGCATAGGTCATCCCTTCTCTAAAAGGAGCATCCTGATTTCAATCACCTCACGACTATGCTTGTGTTTGTCAGCTTGCTTGAATTTCATGCTGGTTGGTTCCAGTTAGATAACCCATGGTGCCTTTTTTCTGGCATAGAAACAAATACACAGGAGAAAGACACACCAACCTCTGTAACAAGCCCTCTGGTGCTGATAAAGCATGTGACCAGTTTGTTGGCCCTCACCTGCTCACTGGAGATTTTGTGAGCAGAAACCATTTCCCGAATTCCCTCTGCAGTGTGCATGTTCAATCCTCTACCCGCCATCTCTCCATCAAACCATGCAACGTCCATCCTCTCAGCATGACTAAGCAGGTATCACTTCAGTATAATTTCCATTACTGGAAATAATTACTTTTAACATCTTCCTAACACTGGATTTCACACTAAAAATTCAGTTGTTTAACAGACCTCAAAATCCACACTAGACATTTCAGTAACTGATGACATTTTGGATATTTTGCAGACGAAAGCTCCTTTGAAGTCAACAGAAAACGCAGATCTCCTTCCAGTTCTTCAGAAGAACTTCTAGTGTTACGTTTAGACTGTAATATTGAAGCAGCCAAGTATCTCTGCACTCCAGAACCTTTGGCTTTGAAAAAATGAAAACTCCCCGCAAATACAGCCATCACTACGACCACCAACAAAACAGCACACCACACACTAACAAAACCCCTACACCCTCTCTCTCTCCAAAATTGCAGGAGGAAGTCTAAACCACCCTTTTAAACAATTTCACTGGAGCACTCCATATATTTACAAATATTTGCCTTTAAAAACACCAACATGTGACACATTAAAACACACAACAGCACACAAAGCAGCCTCAGTGCGCCATGCACAACACACTATTGAGAAACACCAAATAAATGAAGCAAAGGAAACCATCAGCCACTGTTCAGATACAGCAAAAAACAGTGCAACAAGGCACTGAAACCGAAGTGCAGGCACCCAGTGAGAAGGAGTATGTTCCAACAACCATTAGTAATTACAGTATTAGTAATTTAACTCATGTTTGACAAAGCCAAGTCTGGATTTATTATCTTTTCTACACCATCTTTCAAATATATCATGACAAATCAGTTGTTTTTTAACCTTTAGAAAAGCCCATGCTCTGTCAGTAGCTAACAAAAGCCAGAAATGTAGCTGTTTTTATTCAAAGACATCTAATTCTTTAACTAAAGAAAAATTTATCCTTACACACATCAAGGTACTAAGATTTTAGCACTACAGATAAATCTGCAAGAGGCTCAGTACGTACGGTTGTGCAGAACAACCACAAGCCCCTGAGACATACCCTTAGAATCACAGAATTGTAAAAGTTGGAAAAGACCTTTAAGATCATCAAGGCCAACCATTAATCCAGCACCACCATATCCACCACTAAACCATGTCCTCAAGTTCCATACCCACACATTTTTTGAACACTGCAAGGGGTGGTGGTTCCACCACTTCCACAGGCAACCAGGGTGCTCCCCCATGTTCCCTGCATGGTGGCATGATGCTTTCCCCTCTCATCAGTGCTGCACGCTAAGGGATAAAACAGCCTCTGCTGCCTTCCATTCCTTGGGAGCTGCATTTGCAAAGACTGAAATAGCTATCAAGAGGGCTCAGTTATCAAAGCAAATTAAGCAAATTATTTGCCTAGTAAACTTGGAGACACTTTAGCATGAGCTCTCATGTGGTGAAAGGTGAAATAAAAATGGCTTAATCTTGGACAACAAAAAAGGAAAGGAGAAAGCAGAGAAGTTGTAGTATGGGGTGTGTCATTTCACTAACAAGGAAACTGCACAAACATACCTACCTATACCACAACTAGAGACAATTATGATGCCAAACCAGGAACCATATGGCAAGCTTCATGAGGAGATCCAAATTAACAGCTTTGTAAAAAATCTTATTTTTTAAGTTAAAGTCCCATCAAGAGATCAGTGCCCATCTACAATTTAAGCTATGCATATGCTCTCCTACAAATTCTTCTCTCCAACACACCTTAAGCTTAACATTGGCTTTTTAACAAGACGAAACAATAATTGCAGGCACGGAGAAGTCTTTGAAAAGTCACTTTTTACCGAAAGGAGGTAGTCCGTAGGTCTGGGTGGTCTGGGGGTAGATGGTGTAGGGCTGGGACTGCTGTAGTGCTTGGTACTGAGGCTGACCAGGGTAAGGGCTCATTGTTTCCGATACTGGTACAGAAAGGACATGTGCATATGGCCTTAGTGAAAAGAGAGAACAAAAGTCAGAAAGAACTATTCACATTATATATCTTTCAGCCTTCAAACCAGAAGACACATTAAAAAATTGCTCCAGAAAGGAGAAACTACTCAGACTGGCATGTCCTCTTAGTGCAATAAGCTCCTTGCGCTTCTCAAGGCAGGCTCTTGCGTTAACAGATGCCACCAGCTTCCTGCAGTGACACCAAGCAAAATCCCTCCTCCACGATGCCAGAGCACCAGTGCTCTTCCAGGAGTTGGTAGGGACAAACTCCCCATTCCAACAGGCAGGAGTAGTTAGTCCTCCTTATCATGCCTTACCACACCAGACCCAGAAGCTACTGTAATCTAGCAGTATCCGTAAGAACCAGTGGGACACACACAAAAACTACACAAAAACAAGCAGCAGGGGTTAAGGCCTATCCTGCTCCAACGGGAAAAACTACAAAGATCCCTACACACGGCGAATGATGGGAAAATCTTACATTCCCCTTATATTTATTTATGTTCAATTTGTTTCTTTGACAAATATTACGTGCATTATTCACCAAGACTATCGTGTTAATTACTTGGAGGGCCTCATTTACCTTTGTGAACATAAAACAATAGTCACTAAAGCCAAAGGGTGAGTTCCGTAAGTTCAGTGTCCTCAGCAATGAGTATCTGCTGCCAGTAGTGGGATTTACAGCATTAGAGAAATGCATAAAGATACAAAAAGATTACTTCAAAGAGAAGTAAGAGTTACAGAACTCAATAACGATTTCTTGACTTACTTTGCAGAATACATTTGTGAGGTATAATCATTTGATGACCTTGGGATATAATCAGTGCATGTCATAACTGAAAAAAAAATAGTTTGTGTAATTACAGAGGTGCTTTCAAAACCTAACAAATAAAGACAAATATCAATACTCATGGTACATTTTAGTCAACACACAGTATTTACAAAGAGTTTTAGTGCCCTGAATATCTGTTTCAAAGCAAATTCTCAAAAACACACTGTTAAATTGGCACAAAAATGTTTTGCCACCTCACAGCAGGTAGATCAGTCAATCACACTATTCCTACTTGTGAAACAGTGCTCTTTATCAGCTGGTACCATAATTTTTTTGCAACCATCATAAAAAAACTTTGATTTCAGTCCTCCCTGAAACCCTGCATATTTGCCAAAGGGGTTTCATCTGCACCAAGCGTAACATTTCTGTGTCCTGGAGCAGAGACCAAAAGCCTGTTTTGCCAAGCTTTCCTCTTCCCCTACTCTATTCATGCATGAGTCTTATCCTGCAAAAAGGAACAGCTCCAGCTCAATGAACTTAATCACACACACCCAGTGAAGGACAGCTGCAGTGCACAAGGCTCAGAGATTCCTCTGAAGTAATCTGTTAGTTACATTTAACCAGATGTTTCCATTTTTCTGCATGAATAAACCCACAACAATGGTACTCTGAAACTGGTAAGACAGAGTGGCTCAGCTGGCAACCCACTGAGGAAATGTTTCAAATGTTCTAACTCACCTCAGCCTATGGCTCTACTACACCCTGTGTGAGAGAGCTCTCTTACAGCATTCAAGGCTGGGGTGGAGATAGGGGATTGGGCTCCTATGGCTTAATCCAAGAGCCATTAAACACGCCCTGGATTCACATCAGTTGACCTGATTAAACACTCAGCTGTCCATCAAACTAGGCAAGCAAGGATGGGCAGGAGCCCAGTACAAAATTTGGCCCCATGCAGCCTCTCTGGCACACGCCACCACCCTGTGCAGTACCGCTGCTAAGAGCTACAACCTCTGTGACTGTGTTTCTGCACAGTACATGGGTTTATCAGTTTGGATCTAAAAGCACCATTACCCTCAGCAAACACAGCTGCACTGCTGTGATCCAGCTGATTCCTCTCTGAAATCAAAGCACCCAGGGCTTGCCCGAGAGGTCATCCAGGCTAAGAGCGTATTCCAGGGGCCCTGCTCTTCCACCACTACCATTACAAGAAACCCCATTTTCCCTCTCCCTCTGGAGTGACTCGATTAACAGACTTCAAAACAGCACAAGATCATAGATAACAGCATACTCTGCCTTGGGATTTGATCCAAATGCCAATAGTGTCCTCAAAAAAAGTTAGGCTTTCCATATCCAACCTGCATTATTGCTCTTGTATGACCATATAGTTAATTCTGACTTACACTGAGGAAAGCAAGACAGTCACCACAGGCAACTCTAACCCTCATGTGTATTCTGCCACCTCCATAACCCTCTCTCTGTGTAATATGAACACAAGCAGCTGAACCACATGTGCTGAACCTCCCAAATCCTCCATGAATCATCTTCCTCTGCTCCTCAGTGTTTGCCTTTACTCACAGCATGAAGCCCACATAGCACAAGGATGCAACAGGAAACACAAACTGGGAACTTTTGGACCTAAAGGCTTCCCTTTAACACTTGTCAGTTCCCACATCCTTCCTGCAAAAATGTTTAGGATTTGTAGGGTTTTTTATACGAATGTCAATATTGATCTGAATAGTTATACAGTAATGATAAATCCCACAAATCTGGGATTTGCAAATGGCTTATCCAGTTCGGCAGCAGGTTTTCCAGGCTTTTCTTGCAACTCCTGCAACACCGTATTACATGGATTAAAATAGCAAAGATAAATCAATACAATGGAAAGTTACACCTTACACACTTTCAGCTGAGCTGACCTACACTTCAAAATATGTATTGGCAGTCAAAGGTATTCCACACAGGAATCTGACTTTCCTAATACCTTCCAGCCCTCTTTTTCCAAGACAAAGGATACACTCCACTTTTCACTTACTATGCAACCTGCTTGTTTCCTCTCTGTTTATTTTCTAAGAGCTTTCTGCAGACGTTCAATACAATTCAGATTCTAAGATGAAGTGTATGGCATATTGCTACAAAGGATCCAACCAGCTGTATAGAGATAATGATTTATAAAACATGTTTACAATAAGCATTATAACTGATATTGACTCAGCCCTCAAGAATCATGTCTAAGGCAGATAAGACACAGCAGTACTCAGAAGCACCCAACAGCAAGCTGAGGGGCAGTGACACAAAAATATTTGTTAGAAACAGACATTTCCTTACCATCAGGCATTAACACTTTGTAAACACTACAGCAAACGCGCACTTTACAACTGATAGTGAGGGCAGACTAAGGATTACAAGGAGGAGACAAAGATTGTGGTTGATGAAACATGGTACCAGGGAAGACATGAGGAAAGACAATAGGAGAACTCCAGAGATACTCACTCTCACTAGACATGGGAAGGCTTGAACCAAGGTTTGGAGATTCAGTTTTCTGATCGCTGACTTCTGTGTTGCTCACATGACTGCCAGGACAACAAAGGCTCAGTATTAGCGTTACAAACTCTTCAATTAACATCCTTGGGCATCATAACCCCTGGGTTCAACCTTTCCGACCAAGGCAAACTAACTCTTCACGAAACCTAGACTTGTGCTCTTTGCTATTTCATGAAAAGATTCTGAGAGAAAGATCTGCAGCTGGAATTAGACTGGAACCAAACAATATGGATTTTGAGTGGTCAGGATTTGGTAGAAGGGGGACTCTTGGCATCTCCATTGCCCCAGGCTGCAGCAGCCAAGAACTACTGCCAGCACTTGTGTGTGGCCCTGCTGTCACAGGCTCCCCTGCCCATGGGCACTGCCTCACGGCTGGATTTGTCCCTGAAGACCAGTGTTGAAACATCCTTGAACTGGGGGTCACTTCTGTACTTAAATGTTTGCAGGATTATTTTGGATTTGTCCCGCATTGTTTCAGTTCCATGTCAATGTTGCTTTGTTCATGTATAGAGTAGGAAATACACGTAATTTCTGAATGAAACTGTTTTTTCCTTGATGATTGCCTTCCGGGCTTTAGTTTCATTATTGCTAGTTCTGCAACACAGCTTTTCACGAGGTTTTGAGCTATCTGTGTGCTGTTCTGACATTCTGAGACTGCAGTTTCTCAATGTGAAGGAGCCAAAGGAACTGTTTATTGCTGCTGAGGGGGGACTTACCCTCCTTGTAGCTCAGGCGTGCACCAAGCATGGCGCTCTCTGCCTCCCTCCATGACCCGACTCCACTCAGCATCCCAATAAAAAACTGTACAGTTTTGTGTTGGATGAGCTAATTAAACTCTCAGGAAGAGCTTAAAGGTGCCTGTGCTGAACTACACAGGGAACGGGGGGGCTGTATAAGAAATAAACCCAAATCTTACACCACCTTCCCTCACCCATCCCTGCTTTCTGGGCTCAACTAAACTGATTTTCTCTCCCTCCTCCACGTCCTGCAGTGCAGAGGAAAGGGAGAAATAGATCCAATAAATTCTTTTAAACGAACCCATTGGTCAAACTTAAAATCATGTATAGCTTCATCAAAACAGAGCCAGATTATTTAAACAGACTATTTAATCAAGTTAGAAATGCAACTCCCCTCTCTTCTATTTTTAAATACTGGATGTCTACCATTTTAAAATACAAGGATGTTTACACTCAAATCTTGAGCTCCCTGTGCCTGTAGGGAAGCTGTGGTTGTGCTGAAGCAGGGTCACACACAGGGAGAAGGGAGAGCATCCCAACTTGCCCATGCTGCTCTCTTTAGCCAAGACAGGGAAAAATCCTCCCTAGGATCTGATTCCTCTCACCTCAGATGGGCCAGAAAGGGAATTTGTGTGATTAGATCAGAATTCTAACTTTTAGAATATACCATGTCCACTCCTGCAGAAATAGTGCTTCCTCCTTGCTCCTATTGGAATGGCAGGGACTCCAAAAAGAAAACTTTCTTCACTGTATTTGCTGTTACTCAGAGAAACAATCCTAATATAGCTGTTCTCATGATAAGTTGTAATAATAATAGCTAATTCCTAAATACAATTACCCATCAGAACGCATCTACTGAGGCTAAAAATAGTATCACAAACAGCTTTAAGTAGGACAGGGTACCAACTCAGGAGTTTCATTTCTCAAAGCAGTTATCCACACAATTTCACTAAGAATAGTAGCACAGATATGACTACGATATCCTGAGGCTCACCTAACTACAGGCATGTGAAGTCAGTCTCATTCTGTGAAAGATGGATGTGATGGTGCCACTAAGACTCTTTGTGACCACTTTTATAAAAGCTTTATACCACAGGGCCAGGTAATTATTTTTCATTGGGAACTTAATCAAATTATACCAAATACAAATGCAACTATATCTTCCATAACTCTGTAAAAAATAAAACAAGAGGCAAATTTCTAAAATGAAAGCTTTTTAATTGTAAAAAACCATAAAGAACTGTTTCACACTAAAATCAAATTTAAAATCCCATACCTCAGGCTCTGTTCTCTGGATTCCTGCATCTTGGCTTTTTTCACCTGCAAAGACAGAAATGTTCAGAGCTACAAGCTGGAGGGTTCACAGTGGTGGCTAAATACACAGCCTTGTCCTGTACTCCAGAACTCACCAGTGTAACCACTGGCTCTCCATCTCAAAACAAGCCTTTTCCTAATTAGAAAACAAGGGCTAACTGGATCTTGTATAGCAGAATTGTCATGTTAATTACATTAGTTACAGGTGCAGAGATATACAGCCACAAAAATGGCTGGTAAGGACAATCTTGTGGAAATTGATTAAAACAGTCGTAAATTTTAAAAAAATCTTATTCTGCACAGATTCGGCACTGCTTTGCTCTTTTCCCCCTACATTTTAAAACTGCATGAAGATGGGAACATGAATGCTTTTTCTGTAATAAATTAGGAATTTTGACTCCTGACTAAAACCAATGAGCACTTTTTCTCACTCTGCAGGTGCCAGCTGGATCCTATTCCTGTACAGGGTATTACACAACAGACAGCACTGGCTTGAACACAAATTCAATTTCTGCAGGCTACAAACATTACTCTGAAACCCTCAGTAGGATGCCTGGGCGAGTTCCTCCTGCAAGAATGTGCCATTACACCCAAAATACTGCCTCACTCATTCATTATGACCCATCTAGTGTCATATACTGTCACAGAATGACTGATACCTGGTGCTTAGAAGAAATTACCAAGAAAATTTTTGGCTGAATATTACAGCAGAATCTGCTTAAAGGACATGCCACTGAAAATTAGCTGTACCCTTTCACTCAAGCCCTGAAGAATAAAGACACTTTACATTATATAAGGATGTATTTAGAGAGATTTCCCTTTTTTGTTCAGGAACCCATTTTTAAACTCCTCAAATAGCTGGAATACAAACGATATGGTTTTGCTGCTTAGTTTCACATTCTGTGGATATTACTCCAGCCCTGCAGGTTGTGGCAAGCCAGGTTATGAATAACTTTAAGTTTACATTTCCATTTCATTTGACTTTGTTCCTAAGTCATAAAATCACATAAATGACACGACAATGTATTTTTCTAGCTAATTTCTAACTAATTTAAGAACATTAAATTCTCACATTAAAAAGGCATCAAAATATTTTCAACACACTCAAGGTGCAGTCAAGCACATTATTCTGTTTCTGTGTGCATTTGACAAGATCTCCAAGATCACAAGCATCACTCCCATTGTAACTTAGCAATTTCTTGTTGAGTTTGTACCAGGTTTATTTTGGGAGCAGAACATTAATACAAACATTTCTGCTTAATTCCTATGCCATTATGTTTTAGACACACAATTTAATTCATCTCATACTGTATTGATAATTCTCAACCCAACACTTCTGTGCTGTGTTAATATCAGTTATGATAATGCAAACACTATTGCAAATACATGTAGCAACTTTAACCTTCAGATATGCTTCCCTACCCCAACATGCTGTCCATTAGTCATTAAAAAAATGCCTTTCACTTGTGGAAACAATGAATCACAGGATCTTTTCAAGATCTCAAGCATAAGAAGAATTAAAGACTATACACTCTGTAATAATCAGCATGCAGATTCTGTCCCTAAAATAGTGAATTTTATTTTCTCTACAACAGGCTTGAAATAAGTTTGTTTTCTCAGTATAACAAGTTTTGCATAGAAACACCATGGAGTTGAAGCACACATAACTATTCCTTTCTTACTACTGCCTAACCTATTATAGTAAATTAAAAGTACAGCACATTTTAGGAACAACAAAATGCTTTTTGTCCCCTGGATAAATACTAAGTATAAGCCTTCTTTTCCAATATTAGTTAAATAACTGTATACAGAAATTGTGAGATCACAAATTTGTTTTATAATTTCATTTTCAGCCTTTTTTAAATGTACTTACTGGTTGTTTGGGTAAATCTTGTGGCTCTTCCATGAATATTACTATTTTAATGCTTAAATTATTCAAATTGTGTGTTCCTCAGCAGTCTTCAAGCCCTGTTAAAAAAAGGTGTTCATAGCTTTATGTACTTTTTGGAGGGCTTATCATGTAGACTATCAGAGAATATTGTTATATACTCCTCCCACAAAACTTGTGTGGCCATCCCCCAAATAAAATACAAAATTCATATATGGAAAGATTTCATAAACAAGGGATTTAGCTTTAAGCTTTGAAGATACAGATTTTCATGCACATGGTACATTTCTACATCATTTACTTGGACCACACTGACTGCAGAAGCTAACACACTAATCGGACACGTGCACCATGATTTTAAAGACACTTTAAATTATCAAATCTGGTCTACTAGGTCAGTAAACAGCATGATTCAATCTAACCTGTTTTCATTTAGAACATTTATATAACAATTGAAAAAAATCAGGACAAGACTGTACACCTAAATGTATTTACACGCAGTGCTGTTCCCCTCCAAATTCACAAAGCAAGTTCATTATTTCAACTGCACCTTTCAAAAAAAGAAGTTTGATGAAATTTTATAAAATAATTTTTATTTTGGAAGCATTTAACAGAGAGATCTTATACATCAAAAAGCTGCTCACTTCCAGGGGCTTAAAATCATGAAAAAGAAATTTTGCAGAATATTTTCACAACCTGATTAACTTTTGCAATTTGCTGGGCAAAAGGCTAAGGCCTGTGTCCTCCCGGCTCCCCCCTCTGCCCACCCAATGTGCATGAGCAGTATAATCGGTGTTTTTGTTCTTTCTCCGTCTCATTTTGGACCCACTTTATTAAAACTAAGCCCAACCTCTTCAGAGCAGCTTTTTCTGAGCTGCCTCCTGCCACCCCAGCAGCACGTGCTCTGCCACATGCCCACACAGCACAGCAGGACTGCAGAAATCAGAAGAAATGCTGAAAAACACCTAGTGGGTTTAAGAAATTAAACCCAACGACTTTCTGTGCTGAGATGCCACCTATTCCTGCGTCCATAGCCACAGGAGTCTAGGTCTAAGTGTCTGTAAAAATGTGAAACGGCTATTTTACACACCAGTCCTTCCTCTAGAACTTTCTGTTTACCCACCCTGTCTGGAGTATTCAGGCAAATCATGGGATTATCCCCACACAAAGTGACTGACTGAACTCGTTTACAGAAACAACTTTCTGGCGTCCTGAAAACCATGTCTCTGTCCTCTCCCTGGCTCCTGCCAGACCTACTTAACCTGCCAGCACGTGCAGCCCGCCCGCAGCCCAGTCCCACGTGCCGGCCACAGGGACGCTATGCAGCCTGGAATAATTTCATATTAACCATGAAAACACAAAAGGTTTCTCCCTCATTTGAGGACAGGCCTTATGTGCCAGGGTGTATTGTATGTGCCAGGATAAAATTTCATTGAGGGTTTGAGGATTTTGCAAGGCTGCCACCCTTATCAAAGCTACTTATCGTTACTGCCTGAACTCTAAGTCAACTGAATTCACAATTAGTCTCTTCCATAACTCAGGTTGTTTGGAAACGACCCTATTCATAACACACAAGTCTACAATACAAAGCACTACTGTCACCTTTACAGTTTTTCCTCCACCAGTTTCAATCAGTTTTATTTCAAATATAAATCTTCTTTATTTTTTGTAGAAATAACAGAAAAATTAGGACTGAAGAGAAACTCTGCCACTCAGAGATTATAAAAAGGAGTACAAAATACAATGGGCCAGGAGCAAGAAAACTTGAAATTCATACCAAGAGATCCTGTCCCTCATCCTTCACTTCTGTTATTTAACATTGTTTTGTCATGTAATTCCATAGAAGAATTCCGAACTAAACTCTTTAGCATGGAAAAATATTTTATATTCCACTGATCCATGTATCAGTAACTTCACATGCTATGCTTTGCTTAAAATCTGTGAGTAGTTCTTTAATTTTGGTTTTGAGAAGGATTTAAATAATTACAAAGACAAAAAGATTCTCAGAGTCCCACTGGAATATGTTACATGGATGAAGAAAACACTTTCCAAATAAGCTGGGCATCTTGTAGCACCTGGAAGCAGACGATTGAACCAAAGGAGATTAATAGAAAGTGCCTGCCTGAATGGCAGGCAAAACCTGACCTCTAGCGGCTTCATGCTTTCTCCCAAGGAAGCGAAAATTCCAATGAGAACTTGGCCTAGGATGGATTTGCGCCTTCCCTGTAGCTCCAGCAACTGCAGCAGGGGCAGAGGACACCTCACACTTGAAGTGTGGTTCCACAGACCAAGCAGCAGTATGTGTCTGGGTGAAACGGGGGCACTGAACTCCACATCTGGGAGCAAGGGGTGAGGGCATCCTCCCCCAGCCAAGGCCAGCAGCAGCAGCACCTCACAGTGGTGTGGAAGAAGGGAGAGCTCCTGCCTCTCCTGACCTCTCACACCCCGCTACCACCCGCCCGACAGTCCCTCCTTCCTGGCCACCAGAACTGCTTGCGCAGTTTAACAGCAGCCTGGACGTAGGATCTGCCAAGGGAAAAGAAAGAGAAAGAAAAGAAAAACCAGAGAAACCCAAGCACAGCCTTTCTGCTAAGCTGATGTCAGAAAGATCAGCTCTGGCATCACACAGCCCTGTTCCAGGGGAGTCAGTAGGATGAGGGTCAGGAAAAACACACAAGCAGAGTAGCAGGATGTCCCTTTTCAGCCACAGCAACTGAAACCATAATTTTATCATCTACTTGATGTTTCACTTCGATGAAGCAGAGATATGACGGTGATAAATATACAAGAGCCTTTTCACCCGTATCACCCACCCAGTCACCAGGTTCTCATGCAGAAGCCATGTCTTCTTGTGGCTGGGCACAGAAAATCCTTCGATCATGGCATGGCAGGAAGCTCCCCGTGCCTCTCTCCTCCTGCGCTGAGAGGTGGAGTGAAGCTCCTGACAGCTCCAAGGCTGAAGCTATCGGAGGAGGATCCAGGGAGCAACTGCTCCTGCCCAACTTATATCACCAGTAGCCCTCCCTCTCCACCACAGCTAATCCCCACCTGCCCCCCAGCCAGCCTCAGCTCTTGGTGGGTACATGCCCCAGGGCTCCGAGCCCCTCGAGGTGCTGCCAGACACCTCCTCGCCCAGCATGAGAGGTCTGAACCACCCAGAGCTGGACTTTCCCAAAAAACAAACCCAGCTTCTGGCACATGAAGCCTGAGCTGCCTCAGAGGAACACACTGAGCCAGCATCTTACCAGCAACAAAGATAATATTTAAAAACTGAAAATACATAACACTTATTTTTTGCTGGGGTTTGGGGGGGATTTTTTTGGTTTTTGGTTGTTTTGGGGTTTTTCTGCACATCAAATCTCAAAATTTGATTTTTAACTTGTATAAAACTCAAGTTAACTGCACTTCAAGTAAGCTTATCACACATTGTTATGGAACAGTTTTAAACCCTAAGTGAAAACAACAGCAGAGGTATCAAAGATGCAGGTGGTGAGAATGCTTCTGTGGGCCACTGGGTTTGTGAACGACAAAAACAGTACAAAATGTAAGCAAGTGTGCGAGAAGCCATTAAATGAGCTGCTGCAATGAAAGAAACATTCAGAAAAATTAATCCATTGTTCTGGTTCTGGAAACCAGCAAAGTACCACACTTTTTTTCCCTTGTGGGATGGTTTTTGTTCATTACCTGATGAAAACTATTCTGTAATATGTGAATTAAACACCAGGTTTTATTTGATCTAGACTTGTTTTGAATAATCATCCTGTTAATTCCAACTTGCATGGAACACCAACAATGCAAAATATTAAGAACTGGGTTTGTGTGCCATTTTATTTTGTTTGCTCAATTTAAGGAGCCACATTATCTAAACTTCAAACCAGAAGGCATCAGAGCAGAGGAACGGGCTGCAGAATCACTGTCAGCACCTGCCTTCTGCTCTGCACAACATCTTGATGCTAATAATTCACCATTAAAAGCCCTGGCAACTGATCTCCAGTTTCTTACACTAAATCCTGTTTTAAAAATCCTAAAATACAAAGTCCAGCTTGGTCAGACTTTCTCAAACTAGATACTCTGGACAGAATTTCTAAAAGCTGCCTGCTGTGAGCAGCACCTGGATAGACTGCTATTTACTTTCAGCTTGTGCTTTCATCCCCATCTGTCTCGGCTTTGAATATAAAGTTTCATACTAGAAACAGTCCTCCCGAGCTGCAAAAAATTAAAGTCAGGATACTGTGATAAAACCAATAAAACCAACACACAGTAATTATAGTGATTAGGAAAAAAAAAAAGCTAATTGACTATGGTTTTACATTACTTTAAAACAGTCACTATTTCCCTAGGAACAAATCTTTGACTGGGGTAATGAAATTACATCTATTAAACAGAGTTGGAATAAAATCATAGGATCATTTCTTTTGGAAAGGACCTCCAAGATCATTAGGTCCAACCAATACCCACTACTGCCAAGGCCACCACTAACCCATGTCCCCCAGTGCCTCGTCTTTTAAATTCCTTGAGGGATGGTGACTCCTCCACCTCTGCCCTGGGCAGCCCTTTCAGGGATGAAATCTTCCCTAATATCCAATCTCAGGGAAGAAATTTTCCCTAATACCCAATCTAAACCTTTCCTGGCAGAGCTTGAGACCATTTTCTCTTGTCCTGTCCCGTGTCCCCTGGGAGTAGAGCCTGACCCCACCTGGATCCTTCCTCTTGTCCTGGAGTTGTGGAGAGCAAGAAGATCCTCCCAAGCCTCCTTTTCTCCAGACTGAGCCACACCAGCTTCTCCAGCTGCTCCTCATCAGACTTGTGCTTCAACCTCTTCGCCAGCTCTGTTCCCTTCTCTGGACACACTCCAGCCCTTCAATATCTGTATTCGTAGTGAGGGGCCCAAAACTGAACCCAAGAGAGGGGGACAATCACTTCCCCATTCCTGCTTGACACACCATTTTTCTCACAGGCCAGGATGCCCTTGGCATTCTTGGCCACTACCACATCCTGGCTCACATTCAGCAGTCAGCCAGCACCCCCAGGTCCTTTCCTGATGGGCCCCCTTCCAGCCACTTTTCTCCCAGCCTGGAGTGTTCCATGGGATTGTTGTGCTTAGGATGCACTCCATTCCCTTGTCTAGAACATTCATAAAGTTATTAATCAGGACTGGTCCCAGTACTGAACCCTGGAGAACTCCACCAGTGCCCATGAGGTTGTAGCTCCTTTCCCCTTCACTCTCTGGGCCCAGCCATCCAGACAGTTTTAAACCCAGCAAAGAGTACACCTGCCCAAGCCCTGAGCAGCCACCGCCTCCACGAGAAATGGTTCGGGTAGACACACCCACAGCCCTTCTCTTATCCACGATTCAAGTCACCTTGTTGTAGAAAGAGATGAGGTTGGTCAGGCAGGATCTGCCTCTCCTAAACGCATGCTGGCTGGATTGACTCCTGGTTGTCTTGTATGTGCCATATGGTGGCATGGAAAATGGTCTGTTCTACAACCTTCTACTCCACGGAGGTCAGGCCATAGTCCCTAGATCCATTTTTCTGACCCTCCTTCTAGAGATGGGCATTACATCTGCAAGCACCCAGTCACGTGGGACCTTCTTGGTTAGCCAGGAAGGCTGGGAAATGATGGAAAGTGGCTCAGTGAGCACCTCTGCCAGCTCCTTCAGTGCCCTTGACTGGATCCTATCTGGCCACAGAGACTTATCAAGTGGTGTAGTATGTATTTATAGAAACATTTTTATTGTCTTCTACAGCAATGGCTGTAATGCTTCGTACAAGTTTTGTGTAGGAGTCACCCATGCAGTTATTTTCACTCCTTAGTTATTCAAGGACCATCACCTTACAATGAACAGCAACAAAAATACATGAATTAGACAGCAGAATAATATAGTCTTCCCATATTTTCTGGTGGGGTATTTCAAGACAATGTGCCCCATGCTGCTGTATTACACACACAGGATCAGAGCATGCACCAAAGCATCAATCCAAGACATCATCCAACTGGAGCAGAGCTTTGCCTCAATGTTTTCACTCCGTGCCACTCACCACACGACAAACAGCTTCTGACAGAGAGGAGCAGAACTTGACACAGTGCAGCATGGCAGATCTACCTCCCTCTATTTTTTTAGATTTAATTAAAATACCCAAATAAAAACAAAAGTAGAAGAGACACATATTGACATTACTATGCACTGCACAGCTGTTGAGTGCTTTTCCCATTCTGAAGGTTTGACTTAAGTTTTCATCCTCAGGCAAAATATACTCTCAGTCATCCCCTGCACTGGCAGTGGTTTGGACTCCTCCACATTAGGGTGTCAGCAGGCACATGGACATATTTTATTCTTCCATGTATATCAGCATTCCTATATCCAACCATGATAGTATTTCACCTGCCAAGCTGATGAAATATTTCCACCTTATTATTCAACACAGGCAGACCAGTGTTCTGACTATACCAAGGCAGCACATCCAATCTGCGGACCACTCCTACAGGATCTGTCCTGAGGATTTGGCAAAAACAGGAATTCTCTTAAGTTTTGAAGACTCTCGCATTTTGCTTTGAAAAAGTTTGATTAAAGATCCCAGGAAATGACAGCATCAGGCTGGTTCCTGGTTTACGGAATAAAACAGCCCCTTAAGGAACTGTCAGGAATTTAACAATTTTGTGTACTAAGCTTCATTTTTTTCTTCCTTCAGACAAAACCAAGATCATGGAAATTCTTCATGAGTTGTAACATCATAATGATGCAAACAAAATGAGCAAGTAAACTGGTGTGTAAAATGTTCAATCTGGTGAAAATCAAAAAACGTTCAAGATACTTAAAAGAAAAGGACTCCTTGTAGTAGTGCAACCCTGAGCAGAGACAGGCGTGAACTGAGCAGGAGGGGCTCAGTGAGCTCTCCTTCTTCACCACGGAACAAAACTCACACAAGTCACTCGCCCTCAAGCAGAGCTGGCAGTAGCACAATGCATGCTCTTCTTCACACGGCATGCAGGAGCTCATTTGTAACTGTCAAATTCAGGTTGCACAGTCTTTGACTGTTACTCCACAGCTTCCAAGCCAATGGGAATAGGTAGCTTACTCCAGTGTTTGAAAATCAGCTGAAGAAAGAAGGAAAAGGAAGTGGGATTTCTAACATCGCACTGTGGTGGCCAATCCCTTTGCCCTGAGCCCTACTTTCTAATACTACTGACTCCTCAAATATCCTTGCTCCCCAAAATAAGTCTTGAAAATGCCCTCAAAAATCCATCTTTAAGACACCATCCTTCAGACTTTCTCTCATTAAATCCAGACCCTTTATAAGCACTTGTCTCCTAGTTTCCTTCTTCAGGAGCACAGCTGAAAAAGGACTCAAGTTAATGAATGAAAGCTGGGCTACACACCAGCCTGCTGATTCCCTGTCTTGAGCAATCCAGCAGAGCTCACAGCAAACACTGATATTCCACTATTGGCTTTTCTCATCCTCCAAACACCCCCACATGCCCCTAGGTACAACTACACACAGGTATCTCCAAAATACAAGAATACAGAAGAATAAATCTTTGCAATGACTGCTGCTCGATTATTCCCTGCTCTCTCTGCATGTTTCCCCTCTTTATCAACCAGGAAATTTCCGAATCAAACACTGTAGAAGTTACAAGGAAGGCATTTTGTATGCCCTATTTCTGAAGGTATGGATGGTCATGACAAGTTTCCAAATGCTGTCCTGTAGAACTGAAAAATCAGGGTTTGATTAAAATTTCGTAAGCTTAAAATGGAAAAAAAATGTGCTGTGAGAAATAAAATAAGAAATAAACATAGTGAGAAAATAACTGAAATCAAACATGGAAATACAAATCTAGTTTTTTCCTAAGCAATGCCTATGCCTATTCCATTGACAAGAAGTTCCCCACGGTTTTTAGATCCTTAAAGGGCTATCAGTGCTCTGACTGGCTGCAGCTCACTCTGCTTGACGGATGACACATGCTTGTTTTCCCAGTTCTTATGCAATGCTTTTTCAATTCAATTTTGAAACACAGCAGGGAAAATTTTAATGGGGAAAAGAACTGTTTTCACAAAAGGAAGATTTGGAAAGAACAACTTCATCCTCAAGAAAAACAACTCCCACTGAGCCCAGAAATCCTTTGACAACTCCTGCTAGACAGAGCCAACACGCATCACTCACAGGGCACAAGAACACAGAACTGCTGCTACCTTTCAATGATAAAACCAGAGCACAGTGATTTACAGAAACATCAGCCAAGTAGAATAAATTGATCCCTTCCTCTCTTCCTGAGGATATAACTTGCAGTGAGACCAGATAGATTTTCCCATGAAGATCACACAGGGTGTAGTACCTGAAATCTCACAGCCCATATACATTTTTGTGTTTCTGGAAATTAATAAACAGGTCACAAACTTCCAGAGCTGCAGCCCTAGACAGAAAAAAATGTTGTTTGACTTCCATGGTTTTAAAAGCCAACCTCCCAACAGCAGGACACACTGCCTTTAATTCCTAAAAGCCACTTCAGACATATTCTAATAGATTAGGACGTTTCTTGAACAAAAAGACTGAACACTTTAAGCTTCTCTCAGTCAGATAGCAAATCTGCATCACATTAACCTCAAAAAGGAATTATTGACATTATGCAGTTCTAAATTTCATTTTCAATAAAAGATTTGACTCATACATATCAAAAAGTCACACAGCTAGCACCAGAAGCTACCACAAAATGCACCTATACTTCTATTAAAGAAACTCTTTCAGTACTCATCTGTACTCAGTTCAAGGTCCCAGAAGTGAAGATGACAAGTAACAAAATACCCAGCCAGCTTACAGTTTGTTCAGAAGGCTGATCTGATCTGTACTATGGGTGGGGGCTGAAGAGACAATGTCTGATCATCAAGGACAGCTTCCCCAAGCACAAGAGCCCAGTCCACCCCAAGAGGCAAGAAAACGAGCAGATGCAGGGGGAGGACAGTTTGGCTGGACAGGCAACTTCTGACTAAGCTCAAAAAGGAAGAATCTGGGAGGTCAAGAAAAGACCAGGTGCCTGTGAGAGCTTCACCAAAACTGCTGAAGTGTGGCTTCCAGGAGGAAATGAACAAGATAATGAAGATATCTTCATTGCTATAAATATATTTTCTTCAGACCTTCGCACTGAGAATCATTCCCTAACTGGATAACAAACAAATCCCAGTTAAAACGGTGCTGTATGTCCTGGCCGCAGAAAATCTCAAGCACAAGATGAATGAGGGCGGATGAATGACCTGGTCATTGCTTTACTAACACATCTGTAATTAGCTGTGGCCAGGGATAGGATCATGCACTTTGATTTCAGCTGACACCAGCTGAGAGGTGTCACATTATGCAAACTCCTGCAGTGGTAATCAAAGCATGTTTAACCCGACACTCCATTAAGTTACAACCACTTTTATTTGACAGCTGGGACAGGTGAGGAGCAGAGCACAATTCACTTCCACAGCTCATGGGGCCTGGCAGCTCTGTCACCTGTGACCATGGGCCTGTTCCCAGCGTGCTCTGGAAGAGTGAGGAACAGGACTGAAGTTTGGGCAGAACGAGAGGCTGACGCACACCTTTGGGCTGAATAACAGCCCAGGAATCTGTGTCTTCTTCCTCATCATGTGGACCAGCTAACCTTTGTGAAAGAAGAGCCTATGGCACTTTCTACTGACTTAACTCTAAAATCTGTCAGTATCAAGACCCTACCCCCAAAGGGCTGTCATCTCTTAGACTTAGGCCTAGTCTGATGCCTAGTCACTTTTTACTTCTCTCAGTGGAAAAAGAAGCTGCATGAGATAACACTGGACTCTGCCAGTAGTTCAGTGAGAACTGCACTTTCAGTAAAAACCTGTTATATTTGGGTTTTTTACAACTGGATAGCTATCATACAGACTAATAATTTACAGAATTACTGTAACTACTTTTGCTATCTTGTAAAATGCCACCCGCAGTGATACCATTGACTCATGGGACTCCCCGGTTTTCCTCAGGTCAGGCAAGAATGAGTATTTTGTAATTTCTTTTTAAACCAGAAGAATTAATTTTTGCTCATATCCAGAAACATCAACATAGCAGGACACTTGGCATGTGAGCTAACTACAGGATAGAAGGGGAAAAAAAAGTAGAATTAGAAGAATTAAATTTCATGTGTCTTTGTAGTTCTTCAGAATACCAGCCAAGCTAATGAAGAATACAAATATGCCCATTAACGCTGAATCACATCTAAAAAGGTCAGCTCCCCTTCCTATACCCCAAAAGTTCTGGATGGACAGGAAATGGGGATATAAAGTACACAGAATAATCAAGGCAGCAGCTTCTGAAACTTCAAGAGCTATTATAAAGGTAGGGAACAAAGCACCAGATATATCCTACAATGGAGACCAGACTTACATGTGAACCTTCCAAGGCCAACCCAGCATTGTTTCCTGTAACAGTATTTTCCCCAACAGGTAGATAACAACTATGCCTTTATCAAAAGAGCAGCATGAGGAGATCTGAAGTACAAAAACCCAGTACCACTGTTTTTCTACCCAAAACACCTCCGTGTGATTTTGAAAACAGCTGCTACATTCTTTTCTGTTCTGAATACCTTGTCCTGAGTATTCATTCTTCTACCCTGATAATCTTAAGTCATTAATATTTAAGGAAGGATTTCTTAAGCTCTCTCAAAAAGAACCGGGCAAAAAAAGTGTCACAGAAAGACACTAGTATGAGACTGACTTGTTAAATCCCAGAAATGGAATTACACATAACAGTGCATTCTGTACAGAATAGGAACCATCACCCAAGATTTAAAGCTGCTACACGCTTTATGTGATGTTCCAGCTGGCAACTCTCAGAGAAACAGTATTGTCAGTATTCAAACACAACAAACAAACATTTCAAGACACAGCAAGAAGCCCCTGGGATGCAAGAATAGTGTTCTGGTCAAGTCTTAACTCAGGAGAGACCCATCTGTTGCAGAACTGAACTGTTCCATCATCTCTGAAATTAGGCTAGACACACCCTTAACCCCAAATAAAAGTCTGTTTAAGAGATGGCAAGAATCCCCAGTTGGCTCCGTCACAATATTATATTATTTTTCAAATTAGCTTGTTCAGTTATAGGACTGATGGGTGACAACCTGGAAAAGACAGGGCAATGATTGGTGCGAATCACAATGACACCATATCCTGAAGAGGCTGCTATGCCATGCTGTATCACAGCACACTCCTAAACATCATGTTGGGTAAGGCATCAGGAGGAGATCCGAGCCCTTGCAACATCACCTTCACTGAGGCTCTGGAGGCAGCTGCAAGAAGAAAGAAAGGATTTGAAGTTACTCCCTCGGGTACTGGAGTGCCTCCAGTCGTGGCATCTGCACAAATTATCCCAGAATCACTGCTAGAGAGGGGCCACCAGAAAATACTGCTGAAGAGATGCTGGTTTGCAGCGCTTTAACCAAATAAAGAAAAAAATTCTAGACAAATGAGGATGAAATAAAGAAAATAAATAATGGGTAAGACAAAGCATGAAAAAGCTGAGAAAGATCTTCCTCAATGTATAACCAACCAGTGAGTGCCACGGGTCATGGTACAGGGGACAAAACCGCTCCCAAGTTCCTGTAAGAAGATACTGTCTGGAGATGGGTGGTCTGTAGACACTGCTTGGTACAAGAACATATACAAAATACCAGTTGTTAAGTCCTCACACAATTCCATTTCAGACTCAAAAGTTTCCACACCTCTCCATCCTGGCAGCTCCTTTTCCAATCACACGGTTTTGCAGACCCAGTAAGAGTTTGATAAAACATCCGTTTTCTAATAGCAGACTTAAGGGAAAAAAAGCAGAGACTTGCCAAGAGGGGGAAAAAAATAACCCTACTTCTGCTAACTGAGAGTACAGGCTTGGAGCTACTCACGTCCCAACGACATATTATCTGCTTTATGCCTTGAGTACCTTGTGTGTAGTACGTGTGGCTTGCACGCAGGAACACACCATTTGCCTGACTTTTAGTTTAATTAAAATATTTCAGTATATTTTATCTAGTTCTATGTTTAGCCATCTATAACCTCCTTTTGGTACACAGAAGTTAGGAAATTGTTTATTAATCTACTGTAGAGGGGCTCCAAATCATTCATATAACACATGGAAACCTATTTATAGTGTCCTCTGACATATTCAACTCAAAACTCATTCAGCATCTGGGTATTTCCAGGGCAAAGTTTTGAGAAGTTACAAATACCTCCAAAGTCACCAATTACTTGGGAATTCCTACAGCTATTGTATACATTCATGACAGTTTTTCAAACAAATTATTTGAAAAGCAACAATTTTGCTATCAGGTGTGTTGCACAACCCAACAATACACAGTTCCCCTAGGCACCAGAGCTGCTGCTGAGGCTGAGGGAAGAGCTGAGGGGGAGACAAAAGCTGCAGGCAAACACTGTAGGAATTGCAGCAGCTTGGAAACTGCAGGACCTCAAGCTCAGCAAGGTTTTAAACAGAGCAGGAAGAACATACCAGCAGATCACTGCCTGCGTGTCAAAAGCTGCATAGCAGAACTCCACAAGAGGGATCACACCATGACGTGACAAGAAAAATCCTTCAAACACAGTAGGTTCAGGCCAACAAGCCTGTAGGTTTGCAGGCTGAGAAAGCTGCTATGTTCATGCATTTTTAAAAGTAACCTATTATGAAACCACTGACTTGAGGCACATGAATTGTGATTCTCCACTAAACATACCTTATTCAGCTTCCAGAGTTCAAGATAATCCACAACAGACAAAACTGAAGGAAACCAAACAAGTGGCAGATAATGATTATTTTATGATTATTTTATGATTATTACTATCATCTTAATCAGATAATTGTTGACTGTTAATTACCAGCTGGAGGTTACTACACTACAGATTAACTGTATCACAGAAGCAGAGCTAGGCTCCATTCTGAAAGCAAACTCCACCATGACTCTTTGTTTGATGCTCCATCAGAATGGCTACAGCTATGTTCCACCAAGGACTAGCTCTACTCTGGAAACCATTCAGCCACACCATGCAGCACAGCAACCAAACTAACAAGGACTGCTGTGCTGCAGCTGGCTGTCCGTAAAGCTCCAGCGACTCTGCACAGCATTCCCAGAACCAGGAACATCCAGCAGCGCTGATCTGGACCCAAACTCGCTTGTGAGGCTCAAACATCCTATTAGACTGCACAAGCTCCAGCACAAGCAGCTAAGTCCACCCAAGAGCGATGCAGGTGTGCTGAGCTGTGCCCTGGGGAAGCCCGCAGAGCCTGCGCCCGGCCCGAGAAGCCGAGGTCCCTCCCGCAGCCATCTACCGGGTCAAGTCGCGGGCCTGGCTCTAAATCCAGGCCCCCTCTGACCGCCCCCAGTGCCTGGGCGAGCCCAGGGAGCCCGGTAATGCCTCCCTGCCCCTCCTGCCTTCTCCCAGCTCTTCCGCGCACCAGCAGCAGCGAAGAAGCCGGGACAGCCGGGCACACCCCGCCGGGCTCAGCGGCGGCGAGACAGGGTCCGGCCCCGCGCCACAGGTCCTGCCGCGGCCGCTCGGGCCCGCGCTCCGGCCGAGGCAGAGGCAGGAGCACACGCTGAGCACACGCGTCGGCCTCACCGCCCGCGGCCTCGTAGCCTCGG
>VYXD01009025.1:385360-409762 GCA_013397195.1 Hylia prasina | reverse complement strand
CTTACCAAGAGGCGGCTCCGAAGCCCGGCCCGGGACCCGCAGCGGACATGGCAGCGGCGCCCGCGCTCCACGCCGGAACAGAGCGCGGCGCCGGCAGTGGCGTCACTGCCCGGCCGACCCGGGGCGGGGCCGAGGGCCCAGGGCGGGGCCGAGGGCCCAGGGCGGGGCCGAGGGCCCAGGGCGGGGCCGTGCCGGGAAGGAGCCGCCGCCGCGGGGCAGCCGCTCCCCTCATTGTCCCAACGGGTGTTTAAATACGGGGGGTCCGGCCAACGCGGTTGGGTGCCACCAAAACTGTTCCATTACCGCCGGGCAGGGGAGAGAAAACACAACGAAAGGCTGATGGGACCAAGGCAGGGCAGGAGAGATGTTTCACCCAGCGCCGGTATGGCAGACATCACCCGGCTGGGGGCATCCATTTAATTGATTGCGAGAGAAATAAACCCACATCTTAATCCCCTACCCCTCCGGGTTTGTCGGACTCGGCTGTATTCCCGATTCTCTCCCTCCTGCCAGCATGGCAGGGGCGGGGAATAGGGGATCGCACGCTCTTTTCCCTCCCTCAAGGGATGCACTCCTCGGAATTTTCCCCGCTGCTGCGTGGAGTATTTCCCATGGGGTCAGTCTTCCAGGAACAGGCAGCTCTACTGTGACCCCATGGGGTCACAAGTCCTGCCAGCAAACCTGCTCCAGCGTGGGCTTCTGTCTCCAGGGGTCCGCAGGTCCTGCCAGGACCCTGCTCCGACACGGGCTTCCCAGGCCATCACAGCTCAGGCATCCCCCTGCTCCGGCGTGGGCTCCTCCAGGGGCTGCAGGGGCATCTCTGTACCCCCTGCCTCCCATGGGCTGCAGGGGCACAGCTGCTCCACCAGGGGCTGCAGGGGAATCTCAGCCCCAGCACCTGGAGCAGCTCTTGCCCTCTTGCCCCACCGACGCTGGGCTCTGCAGGGCTGTTTCTCACATATTCTCACTGCTCTTTTCTTTGCCTGCGAATTGCTCCTATGCAATAACGGGTTTTTATTGTGTTATCCCAAAGGTGCTGCCACCATCGCTGATGGGCTTGGGCCCGCCCTGGAGCCGAATGGCTTTTGCTTCAATTGGACGCAAACAGGGGATAGGTTCTGACAGCTTCCCACAAAAACCACTCCTGCAGCCCTCCCCACTCCTACCCTCCCCGCCCGCCTCCTCCACTACCACAGCCTGGCCCTGCAAACCCAATGCATTAAAATGGTTTGTCACATCACAGCCACACAATTGGTCTGTATAGATTTCCCATATGCAAGTCAGAGAGTTCAGGGAGTTTTGTTTGGTTGGGTTTTGGAGATCTCTAGCAGATTTTTCAGACATTGTTTCCTTACTGAAATTATTTCGTCCTCTTCCCTTATAGCAGGTAGAAGCTTGCTGAGCCTTTAATTTCACCCCTCCCAATAATTCATATGACGGTTTAAAAAGAAAAAGACACATTGAAGCTGTTTCAGTGTGTTTTTTCCCTCAAGTATAAATACAGAAAGATGAGAAGGTGGGAAAAGTTAAAGAGCAAAACACTTGGGAAACACACTTTATTTAAAAGAACTTTTGAGGATCCAGTTCATTGCAAGGTGAAGCGGAGTAATGCAACATTGTGGTAAGAACAAGAAAGTATTTTCAGGAACAGAAGTAACCTAGTTTTTAGAAATGCGTTTTTACTGACTAATTAGCGCAACATCTCCTGAAGTGGCCTTGGGGTTCTTCCCTCTGCTTATCCTTTTCCTCAGATGCAAGTTTGCGTTTGCTCCCTGAGCCCACAGTGCTTCCTGTGGAATAAAGCCTTTTTATGTACCCATGGTAAAGAACTAAACTATAAACTCTTGCAAGATTTCCAAGAATCAGTAGAAGATCGTGCATCTGCCAGCTTTCCATGTAAAAATCCTTTCCATTTCCTCCAAGAGTTGCCAAACTCCATCTATCAGGGCTTTAGGGTCTGTGAAGTGAGAGCTCCCCTATTGCTGGGAGCCAAGGGGGGAAAGCAGGTCCCCCCCTCTACCAGCTGCGAGAGCTCCTCATCCAGAATGTGCCCACAGAACAATGCAGAAACAGAGGCAGATTCCTCCAGCAAGCCATATTTAGGCTTTTAAATTACAGAAGTTGCTCCCTTCCTGTGTACTCTGGCTCTGCAGATTCACGGCGCATCTTTGAACGTGTCTGAGGAGCATAAGGTACTGGCAAGGGTTTGTTGTGGGTGGCCATTACTGGAGCAGAGCCCAGGGCTAGGATGGAGATGCATTCTTATTGTGCTCAGACTCTTTCCTCTGTCACTGGGCCTGGAGTGCAGGGCTGGCCCTGGCAATGCCTTAGAAAAATAAACATCTCAGTTCTTTTCCTCATTGGCACAAATAAGGACAAAAGCTGCCTGAGGAACTCCAGAGAATACATCTGAAGGACCTCTATCTCCACTGGGTACAGGCAAAGCACTACAAATATTGGTCCTGTCTTTGAAAAGGCTTGAGTTTATCTCTCCCCATTCTCAGGTGTGGGAAGGCTGCTGTCCTGCACATGAATAATTGGTGTGAATAATTGGTGTGAATAATTGGTCACAGGTTAGATACACTCTTCTTGTCATCAATAGACTAGGTCTTTTAGGGAACCAACAACTGTTGTGAAAACAAGTAACTTCCCTTCCCTGCCCAGTTTCCTGTGCTAGATTGAGCAATTTGGGTCAGAAAAGGAACCCTAAGTGTCTCATGACTGGTAACAGAACTCAGCACTCATGGAAAACCACTTTGCCCTGGGCCCTAGTGGACTGCATCCAGCCCTAAGTGAGGGGCCTCCAGTGCTGTTGGAGTCTGTGAATTATTTCTCAGCATACAATTATTTGTCTGTCAAGTGTCCTGACCTAACACTTCACTTGCTGTAGATCAAGAACTAGTCAGCTTCAATTATTTGCAGCATAACTGGAGGAAGGACTAATGTAATGGCTATAACCCTAATTTAAATAAATAAGTACAAAGATACAGAAGCATTTTAAGCTTTTTTTTTTTCCTTATCATAATGCCCATGCTGACAGTAGCCCTCTGTTATCTGCAGCCTCCTGAGCAAGACCGGGTGTTTGCAGACACATGCAGTCAGTCAGAAATTACTAAACTGAGTGCATGAGGCCGCTGCCTGGCCAGTTCTGCTCTCACACAGGGAGCCAGGGCAGACCATGGTGCCTTTTGGCCATAATGCTGATGGGGTAGAGGGAGGAGGGGTGGTGTGCTGAGGTGCTGCCTATTTCTCTTCCTTTCCTTCCCTACTTTACTGACTCAAGATCTGGAAGCAAAAATTCATACCTACTCCCAGACATCCATCAAGTTTGGATCCCTGCAGACCATGTGAGTTGCTAAGAAAGGATGAAGGGATCAGAGGTGCAGATCTCCTTGACATCTATGTGCCAAAGCAGTTGAAGAATTCCATGGACTATGTCCCTTACAGCCACTCAAGAGCTTCACCAGCTCAGACTCTCTTCACAGGACCATGTAAGCTGCTTAGAAGAGCCACCTGATGATACTCAGAGCTCAATCTGTTCTTCCAGGTCTTTTAGAAGTCCCTTACTGCTCTGATACTGGATCCACTGTGAGAGCTGGGCAGGCAGAGGAGCAGGGATGGTGCTATCTGGACTGACACAATGGGTAATTTTGGTATGCTCAGCTTCAAGCTGCTCACTGCAGAAGCTCAGTGACACACTTCTTTCACATTAAAGCAGGTCATCTGAGCTGTTCTCAGTGCCCATGAGAACACCAGCCCAGACAGAAGGAGCTTTGCTGCCAGATTAGTGCAGGTTCCAGTTCTGCCCATTGCAGGTGACAGAAGAAATGAACATCCATTCTTCTGTCTATTGGGAAAAAGAATGTGTAAAATCCTGTTCCTCTCTTGGTGCCTCTTCTTGAGAAAAGATGAGTGAATAATTCACTCGTGCAATCAGAACACACCAAGTGGCCCTAAGAGATCCTAATGGCGTCCTCTTGGTGAATGGTGCCCTCAATCATCGTGTCTGTTGTTTGCCTGGAGCATTTGCGACTCCCTTTCATGCTTTTCAGGTTTTCTGAAACATGCTTCTGGAACTTCTTGGTGAGGAAGCAGTAGATGATCGGGTCCAACACACAGTTCGTACTCAAGAGACACAAAGTTACCTGGTGAGCATCATTGAGTTGTTGGCGCAGCTGACAGTTTTCCTTCTTCCACTGCTCCAGAACAGTCAGAGTCCAGGGCAGGTGCACAATGTGATGGGGCACAAAGCTTATGATGAACACAGCCAGCACTGTGCACACCATCCAGAGGGCCCTTTGCTTGACGTGAGCACTCTTCCGTGGATGCACTGACTTGGAGAACAAGGTCTTGATAATGACAATGTTCCAACCTAGTATTAAAAGGAAAATGATGTAGAAGAGGATGCAGATGATGACATGAATGGCGAGAACAGCTGAAACACCACTCGAGGAGTCATAGCGCTCAAAGCACCGTGTGAAATTCCTGGAGTTGACCTCCTCCTGATTACTATTATTGTCAAAAAGGTAATACAAAGCACTGCCCACTATTATGATCCAGATAGCTGCTGATAGGTAGATACCTCTTCTCTGGGTGGTGAGCTGAGCAGCTTTAATAGGATTAGTCACAGCTTGGTAACGGTTGTATGTGATGACCATCAGAAAGGCAACAGAAGAGTATGTATTAACAAAAAATAAACAGCCAGCCACGTTACAGAGGAACTCAGGCATGATCCAGTCTCCGTGGTGGTGGTAGTAAACAATCCACATTGGCATCGTAACTAAGAAGAGCAAGTCAGCCACTGTCAGGTTCACCATGAATATCTTAATTTCATTGAGTTTCTTGGTGGGGTAAATACGGCTGAAAATCCAGAGAACATAGCAGTTGGCAACAAAGCCCAGGATGAAAATAATGCTGTAGAAAACAGTGAAGAGGTTGTAGCGAAACTCAGAGTCTATGTGGCATGAAATGTAGGAATCAGCACTGACTTCTGCACCTCCTTTGCCCTTTCCAGACATCATGGTGTTGAGTGGGCACGTCTGAAGCAGTTTCCTGCCACAGCTTTTCTTCTTACCTAAAAATAGACATCAGAAATCAAGCTGATTGGTTTGGCACCATTGCTAAGCCAAACCCCACCTTTCATTATCAGTTGTCTATGACCATAGGAGTTCTGCTGATGCCTTGGTTCCAGCCAGACACCTGTCCTGTCTCCTTGGTCCTCTCTTTGATCCCATTGCCACAGCATACAAACCTCTGTCTTCTTCCAGCATTGTTTGCTGCAGTGAGGTGTCAGATCACTCATCTCTAATCTTAAAATACTTTCCTGCATGAAAGTTCTTAGATAAAAATAATCTGTTACTCTGCCCCGTCTCAAAGGTTCTTAATCTTCTACTAGAATCAGGAGTGTTTTCTATGACTCATCCTGTCCCTGCAACTGGTTCTCCTTTCTTCCCCTGCCACCTCCTTCATGCCCCTACCTCCCAACATGGCTCCTGATACTTTTTAACTTCTTTATACTTATTTTAAAGAATTCCAGATGTGAAACAATATGTGGTAAAAATGTCTCACAGAATCCCAGAAGAGCTGGGGTCGGAAAAGATCTTGGGAGATCACCTGGCCCAGACCCTGCTGAAGCAGATTACCCTGAGCAGGTTGTGCAGGATGGCACCCGGGCAGAGTTTGAATAACTCCAGGGAAGGAGACTCCACAGCCTCTCTGGGCAGCCTGTTCCAGGGCTCTGTCACCCTCACAGCAGAGAAGCTTTTTTCATATTCAGATGAGACTTCCTGTGTTTCAGTGCCTGGTGTCCATATCTTGCCACTGGACACCACTGAAAAGAGTCTGTTCCCTGACCCCTCCATGCAGACGCAGACACAGACAGACTCTCAGATGTCTCTTCTCAAGACTGAGCAGCCCCAGCTCCCTCAGCATTTCCTCATCAGAGAGATGTTCCCGTCCCTTAATCATCTCTGCAGCCTCTACTGGACCCACTCCACGAGCTCCATGGCTTTCTTGAGGGGTTTAATTATAGACTGAGGAGCCCAGAAGTGGACACAAGACTCCAGATGTGGCCTCACCTGGGCTGCGTAGAAGGACAGGATCACTTTCATCACTTGCTGCTCCTGAGCAGCTGCCCTCCTGCCTCAAAATGTTCTGGATCTTCCCCAGCAGCAGGCAGTGCCAGGAAACCTCATCCCATCCTCCGTGGGCTCAGTCGCCCCCGGGTGCTCTTGTGCTGTTGTTCCTCATTTACACATTTGCATGTTTGCAATTTTCCTCTGCAAATGGGGAAGTCAGCTGGAGATGGAACTTGCTCTCCCTTTTTCCGCTGAACTGCAACCCTCAGTACTGTTCTCCCATTGTTGGGAGAGAAAGGCAGCAGTGATCTTCCTGAGGGTCCTGTTCTGCCTCACCCCTCTCAGGTGCCCTAAGCACATGACAATTACAAGATTTGGACCTTCTCAGACAGCTGCATGCTGGGCAGTGCTGAGTTCCAAGTGTCCTGAAGCTCAATCTTCCAGCCACGGTCTGTGTGGAAAGGACACACAGCCATGGCAGTGCTGGGAGTTCGCCCCAGGTGACGTATGTATTTCTCCTCATTCACCTTGATCTCTGCCACCCTTCTGGGTGCCCCCTGATCTCCAGCGGGCAGTAGATTATCCAGGTGGTGGGCTTCATCACAGGGAATGTAATGTTTCATACACTAGTCTGACTTTAGAAAAAGGAATACAAAATCAAGAACTNCTATCTGCAACCAGCAAATAGTTCTGGTGCTTAGGGCTGGGATCTTTGCAATTAAAGGTGGTCTATTCCTGTAGCACCAAACTTGAGTATACCAGGAGTGGCAGGAAAGAAACAGGTAATGCATCTCTCTAGCAGGATTCATGAGGAGAAGTGCTTCCATCCAAGACATGGGCACAGCTGTTGTTCACAAAGTCCCTCCAGCTGGTGCCCCAGGGCACTGTCTATCCACACCTCCATTTCTGGTTCTGCACAATGACATGGTGGCCACCAAACCTTGCCGAGGAGCTCTGGTGAACTTTACTGTCTGCAGACTGCACACCCACTGCCAGATTTAGCAGATGGGGATGAAGGGAGAGTGAACATGCATGTCCCCTCCACAGCAGAGTCCTGCACAGAAAGTGGGCTTGAGCCACAGGGCTGTGCTCTGAAATGGAGAGGTGGATGTGAGAACATGCTCTGCTTCCAATCCGCTGAAATCTCTGGCAAAGGTGGTCTGTGGGAGATGGCAGTGCCATCTCCTAGCCCCAGCACCACCTGGTAGAGCTCACCTATCTTTGCATTAGTAGTTTCTCCTGTGCCAATGCCAGGGTCCTGAAGGGAATCACAAGAGAGGTGTCCTTTCCTTCTCATGAGCCAAGTGAGATGTTCTACTGAGCACAGCTAGAAGGAACATAGCACCATTCCCCACCAAATTTACCCAATGCCCAATTCCCTCTTTAGCCTGAAGAACCCAGGCTCATGTCTCCATATGCTTGTGAATGCCCTGAGCCCTGGGCTCTGGAGCACTCTGCAGGGGCTCTCCTCAGCCTGTCCTGCTGAGGCAGTGCCCCCTTCTCTGAGGCTTGTTCATGCTGCCCATGCTAGCAGAAAGGTGAGCAGGCACCACGGGCAGGGTACAGGTGGCTGTGGGTCCTGTTCCCTGCTGCAGCAGCCTGTGCTGCCTTGCCAAACCCCCTGGGATCTCCATCCCAAGCCACTGCCTTGTCCACAGACCCCCAGCCAGTAATCCCAGGTGGTTTGTACCATCAGCTGCACTGGATGTGGGGCTGAAGGTGGAAATAACCAGCATGGTCAGGGCACCTGCCGATTCTGCTCCTGCAGGTCTATAGACTCTGCCTTGGGCTGTGCCCTCCCAGTCAGGAGTTACTGGCTTATAGAGGCAAGCAAGCTCTGCCATCAGCAAGAGTATATATCAAGAGGAATAGTACTAATAAAGCGTATTTTCTGCTTACCAGCGTTGAAAAAATTCAGCACAATATATCCATCTTCAGTCTTAGTAGCGGTGGGGGTTTCACTGAGGATGCTTGGTTGTCTCCCAGATGTTATTTTCCCTGCCCTGAGGCTGGACAGTCTCCACACCAGCAGCTCTTAAGAACAGGGCACCAGAATGGGAGTAACAGTAGCATGACTGCAGAGTCACTAGAGGAGAGGAAATGTGTGACATCAGCTAAAGGAAATGAGAAATAAGCTGTAGAGGAAAGACAGTTAGCCACAGCAGAGGTCTGGAAAGTGCTTAAGGCTTTTTCCTCATACTATCTCTGCTTCTGAGGGGATCCTGAAAGAAGGCAAAATTGAGATTTTCCTCTAAAGGCAGAATAGGAATCCACTCTGTGTCCCCATTTAGATTTGGGATTAGAAAACTTTTTGAGCATCTTCCTCCCAAACAGATGAATGGCTGAAGAGCTTCCACTTAATAACTTACAGGAAAGGAAGAGACAGGTAACTCATATATGGACAGACTTATTTCCTAGCAGTCTCCTTCACACTTGTGTTGGAACTAATTCAGGGATTCCACCATCCCAAGTCTCCCTTTATCTCAGGGATATTCAGCAGACAGAGACACCACAGCAGGTCAGATTGTTACCTGTCCCATACACCATCACATTATGGCCAGTGTTACTTGTGGCAGCCTGAAGCTCACTCAGCATGGTAATGCTGATGGTGGGGTGCTCAGAGACACCACTGGCAAGCAAAGCTGCACATGCATCCCAGTCAAGCTGTAAATCCCAGGCTGTAGCTCTCATGGTGATGATTAACCTGCCCTCCATGCCTTCCTCTGCTCTTACACCTGCACGCAGCAGATGTGAGCTTAGAGCAAACACGTCTCACCTGACACACCTACAGGAGCCAGAGCCTGAGTCTGGTGCTTGGGGTTGCTATGAAACACACTGGAACAGAGCCACAGAGTCCATCACCAGGACAAAGGGGTGTCAGAGCCTGCCACAAGGCTGCTGAGCAATGATGGGGCCCAAGCAGCAGCAGAAGAGGCCATCTGCATTGGAGCTCTTCTGGGAAGGCTGGGAAAAGCTCTGTTGGCTCTTCTTAGGAAATGCCTCCAACAGCAAACATTCCATAGAAGGTCCTGGCCATGCCCATGTTCTGGGAGCACCAGAGCCATGGCATGGCTTCATGTCCTGGGAGCCACAGGAACAGACTGAGGGTTGTGTGTCCTGGACCTCACCAGTGAGGACACCAGACAAACTTCTCCAAGAGCAAGGAGCTGGCACAGACACTGAGACGCTTTCAAGTCACACTTTTGTTGTTGGGCTGGTGAGCCCTGGCTCCAAGCTGGGATATGGCAATCTCATCGGGGGGGAGATGGGGTACTGACAGAGGGGCCAAGGTGGACAGCAGCAGTGCTGCTCTGGCTTTTGGCTCACCTGACCTCAGGAATGCCAAGGTTTTGGGATGCACCAAAAGTACCAGGGCAGCCAGCACCGTGCCAGAACCCACCCACTGTCTGTGCCAGTGCCTGGATGTCTCCAGCCAGGAGCAGGCAAAGCCCCAGCACCAGTGTGGGCCTCTTTGCCTGGATTGGCTCTTCCCTGGCTCTTCTCCAGACGGTGCAGGTGGCCTTTCTCAGGGCCACTACATAGGGAAACACCTGGTGTGCACTTCAGCACAGTGCTCTGAAGGTTTGCATCCAGGTGCCAGGCAGCCCCCAGGATCCCTCAGTGAGCCAGACTAGAGATGTGCAAGTGCTCTGCAAACTGCAGGAGAATCCATGTCCTGCTGCTCTGAATCCCACCCTGGAAGAACTCCAAGACAACCAGAAGTCCATGGACACCACAACTGGCACCATAGCACAGGGTGGCCAAGGTATTTGGAAGCCCCCTGAGCAGAGTGGAGCCCCTGCAGTGTGAGGGAGCCCCATTGCAACAGCACCATATTGGGATGGAAGCTTCGGCAGAGTGGGCTGCATGAGGGGCTGGCATGTGGAGCAAGGGAGAGCCAAGCTCTGTCAGGCCACGTGAGGGTGAGCTGAGGCTCCTGCAGTGATGCTGCAGAGCTGTGCTGGGATGGAAGCTGCAGCTATCTCCTTCCCTGTGCCACCAGACATCCTCCCTCCTTTCCCCATGCCATCAGCTGCTGTAAGGATGAAGGAATCTGACCCTTCCTGGAAGAGACAGAGTCCCAACTCTGTCCTTTAGGCTGCTCCTGGGGGTTTAAACTTAAAACCCAACGAGAGCATGCTATGAAGGCTGGCTGACAGCTGGCCCAAGTCTCTGGGGAGAGCAGCCAGCGATGTCAGAGGCAAGGGGAGTGCTCGCAGGGGATGTAGCAAGACCTGACAAATCGTGGCTCACTGTCCTGCCGCAACCCAGCCCTTAGAGGAAATGAAAACCAGGGGATTTTGGGCTGGGGAGGAGCCTTCAGAAGTCTTCATCCTTCCTCTGCTCAGCCCTGCAGCATAGCCATTCTTCATCAGCAGATACCTTTGTCCCCCTACAGTGCCCACAGCCAGCTCCTCCCTGTTACTGCCTTCCCACCTGGGGACCCTCTTTCCCAGCTCTCCTGGTCCTGCTGCCAATTTCTGAGCATGTAACTAGCTCCAGTTTTAGGATGCATTTTGCCAGTGGAGGCTGGGCTCGTCCAGCACTCCTGGCGGTCTGACTGCCCTGTGTTTGACACTATTTCCTGCTCTTCCTGCCCAGGGAATGCACACACCAGCTGACAGCTCTGACAACTATGCAAGGCTAAGTTGAGAAAAGAAATCAATCTTGAATATGCCGTTACTTTCATCAAGCCAACTTGCAACCTAATAAAAAATAAATAAACTTCTTTTATTCTGATTCCCATAGATGCTGTTAAGGAGCACTGATAGTCCTGTACTGATAGGCTGTTGTACGTGCTGGATCCCAGAGCAGCTGTTCCAAATTCCACTCTCTGGGGAAAAGCCCACACAGGCTGACTGGAGGGCCGTGGCTGTTCCCCATGCGTGTGGCACCCAGCAGCATTCTCGTGGCAGCACATGCTGTCAGGGCAGATGCCCAGTGCCTCCTGTAAGCCTCACCTGCCTCTGGCACACGTCCTTACAGTCATTTCCTTCTTACACATAGTCCGTTAGCAATGTACTCACTTTGGATAAGCACATGTAAATTTTGGAGGGATCAGAAACTCTTGGTTTCAAAAGCAGATATCCAGAGATTTCTTCCCAAGAGCAAGCTACACTATGTTGGCAGAGAAGAGCTCTCCAAGGAGTGCAAATGGAGCAGCACCATTTCAGCTGATGGGTCTGTGACTGCCCTGTCGTGACACAGGCAGCAAACAAGGACAAGATGAAATACCAAACTGCAGCTTGTGACAGCACCAGTCACTGGTACACAGATGAGCTTGGCCCCTGCTGGTTCCAGTCCCCAAGATGCATTCTTGAGTGCCAGGATGGGTCTTTGAAAAACCATGAAATTATTTTGGAGCCACAGCACATGCTCAGCTGGTGCTGTGTGATACTATCTGTGAGTTCCCACTACTCATGTAGCACTCCACAAAATTTCCTTTTGCTTGTTGCAGGAAATAAATACTAACTAAACTCAGCTTCCCCCACCATGAGCACTTCAGAGCTGAGCACAGCCTGTCCCCACCTCATTACCAACCCTGCAGGAATGTGCCCCAGAGCTGGGCTTGCTCAGCAGGTAAACACACCAACCCATTGGCCAGGAGCCGCTCCTGGGACAGTGGCAGCAGCACTCCCTTGGGTACCCTCTGACAGCTGTCAAGGCAGGGCATGGCTTCTGCTGCTGGCTGTGCCACAGGGATTGCCCAGACTGGCAGAGAATGTCACTGCTGGTAGCTGGACAGCCTCACCAGCAGTGAGCGAGGCAGAAAGCAGGGCAGCCTCCAGCTGTTTGTGGCTCCCAAGCCCAGCCCTGCTGCACTGGGCAGAGGGGCGAGTTCATGGGCCACCGTGTCAGGATTTGTGTGCTACAGTCCCAGCCTGTCACAGCTCTGCTGGAGGCAAAAGCCATGTCCCGCCTGAGCTGCCACAGCTGGGACAGTGCTCCTGCTGCTCCCTCCTGCCACAGCTGCTGGCCTTCTGCCCCATCTGCCTGCCCAGCCTGGGCAGGGGCTGTGCACGAATGGGATGAGGGACCTAGCCTTCTTGAGAGGCTCCAAGCACAGCCTCCCCTTCCTCAAAGGAGTAAGGTCCAGGCAGGGCTCCTCACCTTGCTTCACAGCACCCAAGTGAAGCCAGTGCTGTTGCCACTCAGGGGTGGAATGGGACCTGGCTGAGGGCACTCCCCCTCCGCACAGCCCCAAAGGCACCCTCCTGCCTGACTCGTGCTGTCACGGTGCACCTCATCACCTCATCCCTACTTGCTGGGCATTCAGAACAGGGAGTGTCTTCCCACACCCACACTGGGAGGATGAAGGTATCTTGGAAGCCCTAGGTCGTGTCTGAGATGCCATGGCTCAGAGATCCACGCGGCATGTTGAGCCAGCCCATGTCCTGAGTTATCTAGACACAGAAGGAGCTTGGGGAGGGAGCCCTGGGAGAACAAGCAGAAAGGAAAAGAGTATCTTACCTTTGGTTCACAGAGCACCTGCTCCAGCTTAGTCAAAGACCCCAGCCCACTGGGTCCATGCTGCAAGCGGAGACACCAGCAGGGCCGAGCTGTGTGTGTGCTCCTGCCTGGGAAGAGGCTCTGACAGGAAAGAAGGCGCTGTGCTGGCTCCCAGGTGAGTGACTCACTTCCCTCTTGGCACCTGTGACATGCTCAGCCGTGCCTGGCTGCACTCTGGAGCTTGACACCAGTTCCTGTGGTCCTTCCTCTGGCAGGCAGTAGAAGGGACACAGTGGTTGAGGCTCCATGGGTGGTGAGGAGCTTATCACACTCCTGTGGCACTTGGTGCCTCACAGGCCAGAGATGGGGTAGCCCAGCCCTGGAGCAGCTCCAGGTCAGGGGCACTCCCAGGGGTGCAGAAGTGGTCCCAGCTCAGCAAGGGAGGGGGCAGTACCCTCACCAGATCTGTCCTCTGGGCTCATTTCCTTCCAGATCCCAGGGCCAGGAGGCAGCACAGTGAGTATTTGCTCCAAGGCTTCCATGACATGTGGAGATACATCAGGCAAAGTGCCAGGAAGGGCACTGCCCTGCTGTGCGAGTCCCTAGATCAGGAAACATCAGCCAGGAAATGCTTCAGGCAGGGGCAGCTCATTCCTGTACCCCTTCTGCAGCACTATAAACCCCCCTTGGTCCTTGTGCTCCTTCAGCCTGGGAGGAAAAGGTGGTTAGGCACATGGGGGACCCATTCCTTCCTGCTGCCACTGGCTCTGCTCTGCTCAGATTCCACATGGGAGTCCCCCCAACATACTCTGTGTCACTGACATCGCTCAGGTCATGGGCACAACATCCACTGGAGTCACTCATAACAAGAAATCACGTGTGTTTCTGTTGCCTTTATGCCCTGTGGGCTATTTAACAAGGAAATGTTGTTGGGGTTTCCTTGTTGGCAAGAACTGGCTTATTTTGGCAGGAATGGAAGTGTGAAGCTTTTAAGGCAGTCCTGAAGGGCAAGATAGTCACAACCCATAGGTGCCCAAAGCACTGCTACCAGAAGGAACTGGCTGGCCGCAAGCTCTGGAGCTCCCCAGGCACCCAACTGCAGAGCTGCAGCAAACATCCCAACTTCCCAGCAGAACAATCAAGCTGCACCAGTTTAACTATGGCCTTTCCCAGCAGAGAAGGTTGCCAGCCAGGTTGTGAATTAAGGCAGCCAGGCTCTGCCAGGAGCACAGCTAGAGAATGAGAAGAGTTAATGTCCCCTCTGCGTCAGGCTGGTGACACTGCACTTGGCAGCACCTTGGGCAGCCTAAAAGGGATATGGAGAACTGCAAAGGCAGAGAGCACAGGTTCATGCTGAAGAGCAGCATCTCAGTGACAGCACTCCATTCACACTCTTGCTATTGCATTTTTTAACAATTCCAAGAAAAAAAAAAGTGGTAATTTGGGTAAAAATTTATTTTACATACAGACCATTGCAGCTTAACTATTAATCAAGAGAAGTTATTTTCCTTTATAGGAAGTGACCAGTTGGTCTGAGATTAACAGAAGTCTAAGCCTGAGAGCTGGAATTTTAGTTTGGAAATCAGATCTTGGGGGCAGGTTCCTTGCAAGCACAACTCAATGCAGTGAGGAGCTGCAGGACTTAACTGCAGGCCAGCTGCACCACACAGTGCTGGAAGCATATTCCCAGAGTCAGTCCAGATCTTTCCCAAGCTGAACTTTTTGAGAAAGATGGTGCCTGAAAAGGGTTTGGATGCGTTTCCAATATTTTGTTCAGCTCTCAAACTAGAGACAGAAGTGGTGAAACAGCACAGTCTCTGTGAAGTACAAAACACCGAGTTACAGGGCAGCAGACACACGGGACAGCAGGAATGGCGGGGACTCTCCTAAGCCAAGTGTTCTATGTGTAGCGGGGCCCTGGCCGGGGTCATTCTCTGGCCCTATTTCAAACAGACAGAGTACAAAAAATACTTTGACTGATAATTAATTGTACTGGAAACAAACAGTCTACTAAAAAGCAAATCTTACTCTAGGTGCCAATGAGTCCTTAAAAGCAGAGAAGGGACTGAGGAGTTGCGCTTGGGCAGTGCTTCCAGGATTATTCACGCTGCTCCATTTTTACTTTGGGAGGTCTCAGAAAGGTCCTGTTTTTCTTTTCTTTCTTCCCCTTTGTATTTGCCTGGAAATTTCTCCAGCTGTCTACACGACCATCCCGACTTTCCTGGGAACAATGGGGAGGAAGTGGAGAGTTAACAAGAGCAAGAGCCAAAGCACAGGTAGTACATACAAGTTTCAGGAGATCAGTAACAATTTCCCATTATCCAGCCCCTGGCAGCCAGGACACAAAGACACTGGGAAGAGCCAGAGCAACACAGTGCATTGGAACTGCAAGTGAGCTTACACACACCAGAATAAACACTGTGCTGGATTCTTGTTTCAGAAACCACCAGATTGGGTTGGGCAGTCATTACTCTCTAGGGAATCCTCAAAGGAAACAAGAAACCTCTCAAACGGATGTTCCTAATCTGTCAGCCCAGAACATGCCATGTCCTTTCTCTGTCTCAACTCCTCACTCTTCTGGTGCTGCAGACTGGAGGCAGGGAGAACAGAGAAGGGAAATGTACTGCGGCCTTCTCTCATGCTTCTTGCTCAAAGTCTCATCAGATTGACACAATGAGAAAAAAAAGCCTCTGGTGCACTTCTCTCCGTGCCCTACCTGCTGAGCAGCAGAAACCTCTCCTGAGGAGAACAAAACAAAACAGAAAGCAAACCAAACAAAGCAAACCAAAAAACAAAACCCACAAAAAAATCCCTAAACCCCCGAATCTCCCCACAAAGCCAACCTATGATCTCTACAGGCTGAAGATTTCACAGCAGGACAGAACAAGTCCAGGAATGATCCACTTCACAGCATGTGATCCATCCACTCCAGGTCCATCTCTGCAATACCAGTGCTGCAGATGGGCTCTGGCTACAGCAGCTCTCTGCTTCCCTGCTCTTTCCCACAACAGGATGGGAGAGGGCCCAGCACTGCAGGGATCTGGATGCTGGGGCAAGCAGACTGGAAAATACCACCAATACTCCACACAAACACTTTCCAGATTAAGTTTTAATGGTCACTGGCGACCTGGGCAATTCTATTTTACAACAAAAGACAAGAATGAACTGCTGACAGAGATGAAAAATAGTATACCTCAATCTACCAGACCTGTTTCTGCATTGGTGATACCAAAGCCCTATTGATGGGCTCCTCTCCACACACATGAACAAAATCCAGGCTGGTGCAGATCTATTAAATTATCTTACAGACTTGCAAACAAAAGGTCTCTCATCTCTCTAGGGGCATTCCCTGCAACATGGACAAGAATTGCTGAGGCCTATTCTGTAGGGTAATCTGCTGAATACCTCAAAGTTCTTCTGCCATTCTCGTTCACGTTTAGCTTTCTCTTGTGCTTCAATTTCTTCTTCCCTCTGCCGCTTCCTGGAAGGAAAGCCACAAAAGTTATGAGCCCACAAGTATCTACTTTCAAAAACAAGGTAATACTTTCAAAACACCTTGGAAAGCTCTTCCAATTTTTTGGCAGATTACAGAAGACATAAGTACGCACACCTAAGATAGCACAGCAAATAGAATTTTGTTTCAAATATGGAAGAGCAGTGAGCAGTGAAGATGGTTTGGCCCCACTGACAACAGGCGTACAATTAAGGAGTTGGCTTCTCTTGCTCAGCAAAACAAGCTGGACTTCTTCATCCAAGAAGCTGGACATCACTCTAGTGGTAAGTCTCTAAAACTGTTGAGGGTACACGTTCTGAGAAGTTAATAACCACTTCAGCATGCAAAGTACAAATTAAATTTTTAACCCCCTACTTTTCACCTGTAATCAAAAGCAATGTCCTAGAGCCATCTCCCACCTCACTGACCAGCACAGAACCCTGCTGCAGGATGTGTATTCACAGTGAGCACTCAAGCAGCATGTGACCAAAACACCTTAAATAGTTCAGGATCACACACGCCACAGGGTATTTCTGGCACTTAAGTAAAATTAAAAATCAATCCTTCACAAGCTAATAGCATGCAGAATTGTGTCACCATTTTACTGTTGTGGCTGGCCTACATGTGTACACATAAGAGAATTCAACCATATAAAATATATTGACATCTTCAACACAGAAGGGCAAATTTGCTGTGTGCTTTTCTCCAGCATAGGGCTCTACAACCCACGGGCTAGCCAGAGACGTGGCAGAATCCACATTATCGAAAATCAGCTTGACAGGACACTTGTTAATCTAATCCAAGGCCCTGCTCCAGCAGGAGGTCAGACCAGATGATCTCCAGAGGTTCATTCCAATTTAGACTATTCTAAGACCCTCTGATCCCTTATCTTCTTTGAGGAAGCATGAGGGGGAAGAAGAGCCTGAATTGCACAAGCAGAACGTCATTTATACCTTTCATGCATTTCTTTTGCTTCTCTCTCTTTCCTCTTAATTTCCAGTTCAGCAAAGAGCTTCATTGTCTGTTTGTATACAGCTTGTTTGAACTGCAAAACACAAATCCAGTCTTAAAATAATACCCATCAACACAGTTAAAATCTGTTTTACATACAAACGCAAGAAGCTAAGAAGAAAGTAAACCATAGGTATGCCCACATAACCCTTATCCTGCCCTGACAATAGCAGCAGCACAAAGAAAGGTATAAACCGTTGCTGATTAAATTCTGGCCCTGGCACCAGGAAACAACTGCATATTAACCTCATATTAGTCTCATTTTAATTTGTATTCATGAAGCTGTGCCTAAACAGAATTGTTCACTTCAAATCCTCTTATTCTTGGGTTAAGTCTTGCATTGTTACATTTGACAAAAAAAGGCAAAATGGTCACTGTTTTAGACAGTAATTTTCCAGCAGATATTCTTGATGTGTTGTAAAAATCTAGCATTGGCTTCCCAGCAGGAAACCAGTATGCTTAAATATGCTTAAACCAATCTTCATTACTAACAAAGAGCAACAGACTTCTGAAAAATGAAAAATGGGATGGTTATGGGGTTACTGTGGTGATATCAACAGGAACAAATCACTTTCCAGGAAAAAAAAAGGGTGCTGAGACTAATGAAGTCAGTGTTTGGTAACCACCTATCATTGTTACAGCCTCTCCTACCACTGGATTTCTCCAGACTAGAACCCAGGTAAAAAGAACTAAGTTATGCCATGCCCTTTTTAATACAAGTGGTTTGTTGCAGAACAGCACGTCTGGATACAGACGAAACTGCTCTCACTATAGTCACAAGCTCATTTCAGCCACATTGCAGAGAGTGTTACACGTGCCTCTGCCAGCAGCAGGAATACCACGGTTCCAGCAGTCAGAAGACAACAAGAAATTCAATTCAAAAAAGAGTGCACGATGCACAAGCAATGAAGGCTTGCTTTGAGAAAAGAACAGGGTATTTTGATCTATATAATCTCATAATATATTTACTCTTTACACTACAGTGAAGCTATTTTCCACAGTACACAGCACAGGTATCACCTGACACATGATACTCTACAGTGGCTAAACAGAATTTGTTCTTCTTTACATGTAAGGGTTTACAATATTAACAAGTCTAATAAATACTTCTGCACTGGCTTTGAATCTTAATTCCTCAAAACACATTTTGTACTCTCCAGTTTCTCTGAACATAGTACAACTTACAACTTCAGGATCATCCTCCTCTACAGTGGGAGGTTTTCCATCCTTCTTCAGCTGCTTCTTTTTTTCTTTCACCTAAAGATTAAGAACAAAAATAAGAACCTTAAAAATTTTATAGGGCTTACATAATTGTATACCATTGGTTCTGCATTCCTATTCCAATGTAGAGAAAGAACTCTGTTCTTGACTAATGTTTTGTTTTACATCAAACCCTCCTAGGCCTAGACAAACACATACAAGGTTACTATCGCATGAACTGTAGTAATTAACAACAGTGTTGGATATTATTGCTACAACATAATCTCTTTTTATTTCTTGAAAGATATATTCTTATTCAATATATACCATCCAAACCAGCAGAAAGTTTATTGTGCTTCATGATATTCAAGTGACTAACAACAAACAGAACATCAAGTGTTCCTTGTGTCAAGAGTATCTGAGTTCTCCCATATCATCTGCTTCGTCAAGCTTTCTGTGTTTTAATCCACCCACATCACTCTAACTTCCTGGCCAATGCAGTCCAAGCTCCTTTTCTTACCTTATAGGTCAATATCCCCCAAACTTCCCAGTCTCCTGCTGTCACCACCTATTCTCTTCCACCTACACATATCTGAATTGCACCATTCATTCACAGACTCAGAAAAAGTATTTAGGTCAGATCATGTGGTCTGACCTGATTATTTCAAGTACTGAATTTCACTGAATTATCTTGTACTGAGCTCAACAACAGTCCTGGACACAGCAGCCTTGTTTCTGCTGTGAAGAGCTTGAAGCCCACCTGCACAGTGCCATTATGAGGTTTACTGTTTAGTGATCTAAGCATTAAACAAGTGTACCAGAAAGCAAAATATGAACGATTGAATACCACCCACCCCAGCTCTGGATGTTCCCACAGAATACTCACAGTGTGCTCCACATATTCTTTTCCTGCCTGAATCACATCCAAGGCTCTCTTCTTTTGCTCCTGATCTAGCAGCAGCTTGTAAGCTTTATCTACAGCTAACAAAAAACATCAATATTAATAGCACCAGTAGTCAGGTTCACAAGGCATCACAAAACTGCTCCCTGTTGGCACTATCAATTTGGCTTCTAAAATTTGTGGAGGTCATTTGTTTGGCAGTGTGTTTTGGTTGTTTTTTTTACTAAATACATCTACTGAAGTGGTAACATGAGTAGTTAAATGAGTTTTGAGGTACAGTAATAGCAAGAACTGTCTGATACCTTCTGGAGGGAGCAGGTGAAAGTAACAGTCCTACCAGCTATAGTTATGGCTTGAACACCTTACTGTGACGCAAAGCACACACCTAAAACCAACACTCTACTTCTGTCATATGGTCTGTGAATAAAATCTAATGCACAGATTAAATAGTTTTTCTTGAACAATCCCAAAACCCCATGAAGACATCTGTCCCTGCTGTGACATGACAATGCCATTGTTGCCACCTAGTGCCACCTGCTGAAATGCCACCACATCACACAGCTGCTGCTACCACAATTGTTTTTGTCTCAGCTCAAGCACCTCTGAAGCAACCCTTCTGTTCCCTCCACCCTAATGGATTTTTAAACCAGCAGCAGAAAAGCTGGAACTACTAACCCAGAGCAGCCCAGAGAAAGAGTATTACCTTCAAATGCCTTCTGGGCTCTATCTGCATCATCTTGGTTTTTGTCTGGGTGCACCAATATTGACAGCTGCAAGAAAAAGGATCTTGCTATCAAGATCATGGTAAAAGATGAAGAGTAATTTAGAGATTTTTGAGAGAATGCAAATAGACAAGAAAGAATCCCAAGAGATCATATTCCTTTATACATGGACAAACCAGCTAACAGAAGCATGTGCCGGTACAAGCTGATAGAACAAACAATCCCTGTAACAAACAGGCTGTCCAAAAGAAAGAAAATAAAAGCTCCAGCTTGTGATGAGAGGAACAGCTTAATGCCCCTCACCTGCAGTACCTGAGCTGATATGATCCCCTTGGTCATCAAAGATTTGTATCCTTGATCTTGACAAGAAATAAACATAAAAAGATCATCCTCAACCAAAGTCTCTCAAGAAGTTCTCCAGCATCCTCAAGGCTGTCCAAAACTATTTAAGAGTGGTCATTTTTCCTTAGGCTACTTTACTGAAAGTTAAGAAAACTCCTGCCTGTACTTTACCTGGCAGAGACATGACATGGATCACTACCATCCTGAGGAGAACTTTAACTGGGCTGGAAACTACATCCTCCATATTCCACTTTCAGAAAGTTATTTCAAACGTTGCCCATATAGCTTCTTTTAATTCTTTTTTTATAGAGACCTTTTATTTTTGCCATTGCTGTAAAGAGCAGTAACTGAAAACACTCTAGTGCTGAAATATACAAAATAACTACTTTTGGAACTCTACAGCTGCCAGTTTGTAGTTCCCAGAAAAAGTTTTGCCTTCACTCCTGAACAGATTTACTTCAGCCAGTGTCTTCTTTCCCCTTTGTTGGCTATTCCACATCCTGCACTTAAGGTGTGTCATTTCTTCAATGCCCAATTCCATGCACATTTTTCATTTCAATACCCTGAATTCCAAACATCTCCCTGTAGTGTTTCACAAGCCCAAAGTTGAGAATGTCATCTTTAATGTCTTGTAGAAGGGAGAAGTCATCAACAGATCAAAAAGTTATCCTCCCACTTCCCACATACAGGAGTAGCCCACATTCTGTTCCTCTGCCACCCAGCATCTTCCTGTCTAAAGACACTCACACCATTATTCCAGTGGAGGCTGCAGCCCTCCAAGTACTGTTTCTTTGCTGTACGCACTGATTAAACTCAAAACTTTTCCTGCAGGTCTGTCAGCAGAGGGAGGCTGGGGTAATACTTCCTGTGTTGCAGACCTGCCAGTAAGCAGGGCTGCCTCTTTTCCAGGTAACCAAGCCACTAAAAATAACCACGGAAATTCTTAAAGAAACCTCAGAGAATATCTGGATCCAAGTCCACATATTTGCGAAAAATACCTCTTGATCTTCCTTTTGAACTCAAGCTCAAGAGGCTGATACATATGGCTATATTAGCTTAGCAACAGCCCCATCACACATGGCACAGGTAAAGTAGCCTATCATGCTTGGACCAGGGACACTGCTGCAGCTCTCCTCTTGTTGATACAAGCATTGTTCTATGCATTTCTGCCAAAAATAGACACTCCTCTACGCAGATACAGCTTTACTACCATTTTTCTTGTGCCCACACCCAGCTGCACAATCTCTACAGCACTTCTACTTCCCTTCCACAGACTTTGAGTGCAAAAGCTGAATACCTGTCGGAATCTTTTCTTTATCTCTTCATCTGTGGCTTCAGGATCCATTTGCAGCACCTAAAAGAGACGACAAAAGCAAAGTAAGTTTGATGCTACTCTCCATATTTCAGGTTTCTGTCAGCAAACTCTAACACTCTTGTGAGGAGTGGCTGAAGTCACTTGGTTTGTTCAGCCTGAAGAAGAGGAGGCTGAGGGAAGAACTCATGACATGCTTAAACATCCTTCCAAGGGGCAGCTCAGGGACAGGTACTGATCTCTTCGCTCTCATGACCAGTGACAGGACATGAGGAAACTGCATGAAACTGAGTCAGGGGAGGTTTAAGTTGGATATCAGGAAAAGGTTCTTCCCCCAGAGGGGTGCTGGGCACTGCCCAGGCTCCCCAGGGAATGGGCCCGGCCCTGAGGCTGCCAGAGCTCCAGGAGCCTTTGGACAACACTCCAGAGATGCACAGGGTGGGATTGTTGGGGTGTCTGTGCAGGGCCTGGGGTTGGACCCAATGATCCTGATGGGTCCCTTTCAACCCAGCATATTCTATGATTCTGTAACACTTGGTTCACTGGCACACAGACACACCAGAAAGCTTGCCCCACAACGACATGAATTTCCACCCAGTAAAACAGAAACATTTCACAATCTTTTTGACATTTGTTCAAACTTTCAGCAATGCTAGATTTCTCTAGCTATGCCCGTGTCCTTTCTATGTTCAAGTCTTGTGTAGACAGCTACAGTCCATAAATTGGTCTGAACCTTCAACCACTCCTGTTGCAAGGCTCAGTCTGACAGAAACAAAAGCATACAGTGGTTTGGGGACAATGTAAGGTCACTCAGAACACTGGACAGGAAACATACTACTTTGTAAGAATTTACTGATTTTATCATTTTGAAAGAAGACAGTGAAGTTTTAGTGTTTGGTTTCCATGAGTGACACCGCTTGTTTATTGATCTTTACACATGTGGCAGAGTTAAGGAACACTTTTGTGAATTCATTTACTGAATATAAAATTTAAGCAACAAGTGAGCAGATGTGCACCGGTCTGACTCAAAGATTCTGTAAAAAAAACCAGAACACTCTCCCACAGGAAAGCTACAGTCCACTCTGAAACAGCTTTCTTAATTTACTCTTCAAGTCAAGTACTAAGACCTACACAAAACTGAACATTGTCAGTGAATCTGCTGACTCATCTCACTGACCAACCCTGAATTTGGACTACAAAAAGCACCTGATGCTTGAAAAAGGCAGCAAAGATGACACCAGGAAGGAATATGCCCAGGGAAAGCCAAATCCATATTGTTTATTTACCGTCTTCCTCAGGCTTTCCTGCTTATTAAGACTTTATAACTGACTGCAACAGGAATCAAACCTATAAAGTGCAAGGGGATTATCCATTACTCAATGGTTCCTCAGACACTACTCACTCGTATGACCACTGAAAGACCTTTTCTTACTCCATCCACTATAGAAGTTACGGGGTAGCAGCTGGGCAGTGGAACAGGGAGTACTGTGGAGATGATGGATGTGGACATCCTGGCCCTGGTAGGCCAGAAACCATGGGAACATAAAATAGAAATGTAAGGGAAGAAGTGAAAAGGAATGTGGTACTTTGTTTTGGGAAGTCATGTATGACTACACCTGTAATATTGTGGTTAAGCAATATGACTATTGCTTGGCAGTGCAAAATTTTACCTAAAGCTGTAAGAGTATATACATTGAGCTCTGGAATCAATAAACTGGCTTCTTGCATGCAAGCAATGGAGTCCCGTCTCTATCAATCACCAACAAGAAGATCAGTGGGATGAACACCCAAAATAAAACACACAGCTAGAAATGCTGAATTAAGAGAGCTGTGACCAGAATCTGCCAAGCTGCCACCTCCAGCTACTACCTTCCTGTTCAGAAAGTACCTAGCCAAATCTTCCAGTGCTGTAGTATGAGGGAAATGTGACGACATACAGTTTGTGCTGCCATCAAACACTGAGAAAGAGAGCGAACACATATACACCATTCTGCTGTCCTCTGCAAACCTTCTGCACAGCAATCTGTACCTAGAGAATTTTTTTATTTCCTTATGTTGCCTTTTACTGGAATAAATACTCAGGAATCAGGAAGCTCATACACCAATTCAGAAAGGAGGATAGAATGTTCAAACTAACCTCAAAAGGGTTCAAGTTGAAATATGAAGATCCAGGTCGGGTCAGCCGGTCAATTTGGTTTTTTGATGTTAAAACAGAGTCTCGTTTTTCAATTTGCTTTACCTGAAGAACAAGAGAGACCTGTATCAACTGACCATCACACCTTTACCTCTTTATTCCAAGCTGTTAGTATACCAGTCATCCTTGCCCTGTACTGCAATTCATAATGCCCCTTGCTTCCCTCAAGCCTGTAGTTATTTTCTCAGGCACTAGCAGCACATATTTCGCTGCCTTTCCTACAGCCCAACGGTATTTTTTAACATCAGATTTTAATTACAAAAAATACTGCAGAACAGTTCGGTTTGTTTCTTCTATGGCCTGCTCTGCAGCTGTGCCTTCCCTCCTCCCCATGCACCTCCAGCAGTTTTAGCACTGTGATTCCTTGGAAACCAAGGCATTATTACTTTTAACCCGTTGTTGGCGGTGCAGCTCTTTAAACACGCTGATACTGATGCAAATACACAAGCCCACTTTATTCTGACCACAGGTTGTTTAGTTCAGTTTTTACCCTTCACAGTACTACGTCGAACCAAACCATGTATTTACATTTAATGTCCACCTTTATTTAAAGAAAGATGCATGCACCGAACTGGCACGGCCTTTAAGCGGGCAGCTCAGGAAACACGTTCAGGCTGCGCCCACAGTAACGGGGAAGACGGAGGGGCGCACGCTGCTCCCCAGTGACAGTTTGTCCACAGTAAGGCCGAGCCAAGCACGG